>LPNX011132024.1:14046-193620 GCA_001517045.1 Pseudotsuga menziesii | reverse complement strand
ATATATATATATATATCTATATCTATATCTATATATATATATATATATATATAGATATATATATATATATATATTTGTTACACATAATTCTGGTCACCATAATGTACTAAGAACTCAAACACCAGAAATTGCCTCAAATTCCTCACGTGATGAAGTTGGACATTGGCCAAGACTCATAATTTCATATTAGAGTCCACCACCACCTCTTCCTTTTATGCAATAAGCGTTACCCTCTTTAGTAACGCCTTTTATCTCTTGACAATTGGCGATGCCACTGCCTTTACCCTTTAATTAATAAGAAGTTCCACCTTGGTAACTCTCTATATCCGTAGTAAAAGAGCGATGCTAGAGTTTCAAAAGGAAAAAGAAAAGATTCACAAAGATTATTGAAGGAAGACTTCATGGCACCCTCATCCCTACTCTTGTGGACCACCTGGAATCGATATTTCCCTTTGTAGGATCTCCCTTCCACCTCATCCACCATTTTATCAATCATCCCTATCCTTACAAGGACTATAAATATAGCATCACCCCCATGGGTTGAGAGAGAGAAAAGTTATGTTGCTGCATTGAGATTCTGGCCAAATCTTGGGTGCACATAGAGTAGGCAAGTTGGAGCTTTGAGAAAAAGTCATGGCTTGTGAGGAGGCATCACAACACTAACGAAACTGTTTGTAATATCACTTCTTCATTTTAATGCAATGATAGTTACTTTCCCATAAAATGTATTGTGTTGTAATCACTCATTTTATTATTGGATTCCTTAGTCACTAATATACAACTGTAGATCATTTTTTGGTACTTTTGATCTTGCTTGTTGTTTGATGTGTTCATGGTAGGTACAATGGTGGATATCTAACACTATGGAAAGCTGATACATGACACCGTAGAATAGATCAAAGACTCATTCCAGATACCTACAAACTCTAGGGGAAGTTTCTATCTTTTTCACCACTCATTTGTTCTAGACCTGTACCATTCAGATGTAGGGAAACAACTCCTGTTCGCAGAAGGTGAGAATTTCCAGCTAACAAATCTGGAGACCATATTGGGGAGGAAATTCATATCTTCTAATCTCTTTTGGTTTTCAATTCAAAACTTCTGATCTTTCTTGGTTTTTTAGTCCTTGTCCTTATTAAAAAATTTAATTGTTTCAAGCAATTAGATCTGCTAGTTTATGATGAGATTTGGGCTTAGTTTAATCAGATCCACTTAAATATGATGCATATTTACTTGCTATGCTTAATTTTATTGTAAATTTTATGGTTTGATGCCAGTATATGATACTTAACTTTTTCTTTTTCGCTCCTTTTTTGTTTTGAAATCTACAGGAGTCACCGCGCATTCAGTGAGGACAATAGGCAGTGGCACTGTGCATGCTCAATGGTCAACAGGTGGTGCCATCGCTCTGTTACAGTGGAAAAAAGGTTGTTCCCAGGTGGTAACGCTCTGTCACCAACCTTCTGCAAGCGGTGCTAGGTAGGGTTTTAACACCCCTATAATTT
The DNA here is from genome assembly GCA_001517045.1 of Pseudotsuga menziesii. Taxonomy (NCBI): domain Eukaryota; kingdom Viridiplantae; phylum Streptophyta; class Pinopsida; order Pinales; family Pinaceae; genus Pseudotsuga; species Pseudotsuga menziesii. Next base: position 192,115 of record LPNX011132024.1, on the reverse strand, counting down.
CAAAGCTTAATTAGAATTGATTTCTTTTCTGAGTGGGTTTTTGGCTTCACCATTGAGTTCTGGACTGTTAAATTCAAAATATGAAAGTGGTAAAGGATTATTTTATTTTGGTTCAAAGAGGTAGGTTGTTTTCATCTGTTCAATTACTTTTATGCTTGGGTTTTGTTTTCGAAAGAGTGCTTGGAAGTCAATATAGTCAGATCTCTTTTTTACTGTTAGATCAACAAAGAGGATTTTTTTTCTTTTGATTTATTCATTTTTGTTCTTCATAGGTTAATGAAAGATTACTTTTACTTTTTATTAGAAGAAAAATTGATATTTGATCATAGTTTCATTTGAAGTGAACCACTGGATCCTTGCTTAGTTTCACAAACTTTCAAGCATTCACGCTCTTCTTTTATTTTTATGTTCTTTTCTCACCAAAAATATATCATATTTGTGAGTTAGATATTTTCATATTTGAAGATTTGTAAAAAGTGCTTAGTGTACCAAAGTGTATTTCTTTTTGGAAAATAGATATTCTTCTTTTCACTTTCAAGTTTCAGTTAGTAGAAGTTTATTTATTGTTTACATTTTTGAAAGATAATTTCAGTGTGGTTGTTTGGGATTTTTGTTTAGAAACGTAAATTAAATCACTCTCTCCTTCCTGTAAGTAGGGAATACTTTGAACGATAAAGTGAAAATTTTTCATATCATGCTGCATGGTTTTACTTTTCTGTCCACACCTCATGCATTCACCTAATCGTTCAAGATAAAATTAACGCTAGTTCTAGGTTAAATTTTTTTAGTAACTTTAGTGATAAGATAGAGACATGTTCCGATGTCTTAACACATAGGAGTTGTCATTCTGTTTCTTGCAATGCATCCCGGGAACTGTGCAGTTCTTCAACATACCATCGGTATATTGAACTACCTTTCACGTACCCTTGAGTTATATAGAAAGGTACCACACGTACTCGATTGTGTATTGGAAGGCCCTTTTTGAACCGCTGTGCATTAGACATCACTAACACGTATTTGAGATCTTGTGTATATCAGGAGAACCCTCTAATATTACTTAAACCAACTGAGAAAATACTTTTGGATATGTTGTCGTAGCAATACATTGAGAACAACACTCGGGGAGATACTACGCACGTATCGTCCAGGAAATCAGGTATTCAGGCAAGGGTATAGTCTCAATCCTCCTTGTCACGTTTTACTATTAGACCCTATGGCATATCGTGAGTTGAAAAGACTTGACAATCCTAGCAAGGAACCGACTTTTATCATCCCCTATTATCATCTAAGTTTGCTTGTGACCTTTAGTTTGCATAGGAGTGGTTTTGTGTGTAATTCTAGTTTCAACCCTAGGTTAGGTTTTAGTGACCAATAGTCTGGCTTAGTTACCTTTGAGACAATCTTGAAGGGTTCAAGGCTTATGATCCAACCGAAAATTAACAGGTCCGCCTTCAACAGGTTTTCCTCGACAACCAATAGGTCCACCTTCGAAAGGATCTCCTTGACAACCGACATGTTCTCCTTCGACAGGTTCGCCTTGACAACCGATAACCGACAATTTCACAACCGACAACATATCAACATGCTCTGCGACAGTTGAACATTTGACCATTATAACTTCTTGTAACTGAACGTAGAGGGTAGTCACCCAAGCATCTCAACATCCTCTATATAAGCATGTGCATTATGTAATATATACATCTTTATGATCATCATCGGATTCCTCCATATTTCATGGAGCAGAAGTAATAAATTGGTTCAAATTCTTGCATATTGTCTGTGTATATTCTTGTCGATCTAGTGTGTTTTCCTACTTTGTTGTATTTCTTTATATGCTTCCGCCATAACAGAACTTGACTCATTCAGTCTCCTATTGTTCCCACCATGCACCTGGGCACGACCTAGATCTTTGGTATCATAGCAAGATCTTGTCGGGAGCTTAAGTTACATAAGCACTTCCATCGAAGTTATTTAACTTATGCATGTTCAAACACATTTGCAAGCCCAAAAACACAAGAAGACACTTTCTTCGACTTCAGGAAATATGACCAAAGGATCATACAATAGACATGCAACTGACAAGACAAAGAAACTCATATAAAAAGAACTGGCTCGCCAGCGAACCAAAATGTTCTCCCAGTTCAGCGAGATTATCTTGAGAGTCACTTCAAACTCCGGGGAATCCTTGACATGATCTCACTTCGATAAAATGAGCCCCTTCAAAGTGTAAATGAATCTAGACATACCGAACCTTGAAGGCAAGATCGACGCGAAATCCGTCGACAATTGGGTGCAACAATTGGAATCTTACTTTGCGGTAAATCAACTCTCCAAAGCGCAAAAGATCACCATTGCGTACTTAAATATTTCAATCTCTGTATACTTCTGGTGGGAGAACTTATCGACAAAAATGGATAAAGAGGAAGACCCCGTCGACACATGGGTAAAATTTGTCGAATTTGTCTGAAAGGAGTTCTATACACCCAAGTACATTGAACAATAGTACAAGAAGTGGCAGCAACTAAGGAAATGGAAGGACCAATCCATACAGAGTTACACTGATGAGTTTTATTGACTCATGTCTAGACTTAGCATCCAAGAAGAAGAGAAATTACTTGTCCTAAAGTATGTCAGCTATTTATCCTTGTACATTCAGTAAGAGATGGAGTTTCTAACTGTTATCATGCTTGCAAATGCATTTCATTATGACAAAAAGCTTGAATCTAAAAAAATGGGAAAGATGCATTTCACGAACAAGACAACAGGTTGAACATTCAACAATAATTCACTAGCCGACTCTGACAAGTTGAAGAATCCTTCTCAGCATAATCCACCAAAGCTTGCTCATCAAAAGAATCACTTTTAGAAAGAGAAGAAGGATCATAGCAGACTGAAACCTATAGGGAAATCGTGTGATTATCACAGTTCAGTATGGCATGATACGTTAGAATGGAAATCTCAGAAGACATCTTTGGAAAAATTATCAACATCCAACTCACCCGACAGAACCCTGGTAGAATCTGATCCAGATGCATCAGTCCTCCTGGCTTCGACCTTGACCACTCCAACAGCCTCGACCATCGTCAATGAGGAGGAACAAGAGCACTTATTCCATACAAAAATATGGGTTTAGAACAATCTATTACATCTGATTGTGGATAACTACATCCAGAAGAACTTTGTTTCTGAAGATCTTGTGAAAAAATTAGGTCTTGTCACCACTGCACATCCTCAGCCTTATAATATCGGTTGGATGAAGGATGGGAAATAACTAAGGATCACATGGCAATGTCGACTCGTATACTTCATTAATCCCTTTGAAGATGAAGTACTATGTGATGTGGAACTGCTTTCTATATCCGATACCCTATTTGGTAAACCATACCTATGGGATCGAAACGATACATATCAGTCACGACCATAGAAGTTGATTGTCAAAATATGAAACCAATGGTATGGCATAACATAGAGACAACCCACATCAACAATTGTTGTGATATCTTTCAAAAAAACAAAGAATCTTATCAATCATGCTCAAAAATTCCCATTAATCATGATAAAGCCTTAACATTCCAGGAAGACTCCAGCAATGAGTCGACTCACTGACCATCACATCTCCCGACAACAATAATAGATCGAAAAAATTCTTGAAGAATACCAGGACATATTTCAAGCACTAGACGAAGTACCTATACATTGTTAGGTAAAACACTCCATTGAACTTGTTCCTGGTTCTTCATTACCTAGCGCATCTATTTACAGAAGATCCATTCTCGAAAATGAAGAGATTCATAGAAAAATTAAAGATTTGATCGACAAGGGTCATATCTGGCCTAGCTCCTCTCCTTGTGGAAGTCCAGTTGTCTTAGTACCAAAGAAAGATGGGACTTGGCCCATGTGCTTCGACTACTGGGATCTCAACAAAATTTCAGTGAAGAATAGATACCCTATTCCACAAATTGATGAACTCATCGACAATATGAAAGGTGCTATGTTGTTTACGAAACTCGATCTAAAGTCGAGATACCACCATATTCCAATCTAGTCCACTGATGTATGGAAAACAACTTTCAAAACCAAGGAAGGATTGTTTGAATGGTTAGTCATGCCTTTTGGCTTAACTAATGCACATGCAACCTTCACGAGATATATGGATGACCTTCTACAACCTTTCATTGGTAAATGTGTCTTTGTCTACCTCGACGATATCTTGATTTTCAGTCGATCATGGGAAGAACATGTCAAGTAACTTCGACAAGTTTTCGACACTCTCCAACAATATCGACTATATCTGAACATGGACAAATGCTCGTTTTCAATTACCAACATAAAGTATTTGGGGTATGTAATTGACTCTCTAGGCATTCATGTCAACCCAGAAAAATTACATATCTCAAAGACTGGCCCTTTCCTCAAAACGTTCATGAACTGAGAAGTTTTCTTGTTTTGGCGAATTTCTATCGACGATTCATACTTGGCTTTAGCCACATCGCATGGTCTATGAATCAGTTGACGAAAGGAAATGGGAAAACTATATTCAAATGGACACCGACACAACAACAAGATTTTAATCAAATAAAAAAAATATTTGTACTGCACCAGTACTTGTGTTACCTGATTTGCATCAGCCCTTTGAGATTGAGACGAACGCATCAGACTATTCCCTCGGCGTAGTGATCACTCAGTCAGGTCACCTATTCGCATTTCATTCTTAGAATTTCAGTGACATAGTTACAAGGTACTCGACGTATGAAAAATAATTGTACGCTATTGTGCAAGATCTTAAGCAATGGAGACACTACATTCTTTGCAGGGAAATGATCATCCTCACCGACCATAAGCCTTGGCAGTTCACTCCGACTCAGTCAAAACTACATACAACCCAACAAATCAAGTGGATTGATTACCTGCAACAATTTTTATTGGTAATTAAGTATTAGAAAGGAAAAGCAAATGCACAACCGATTGTCTCAACAGACCACCCATTACTCTATTTTCTACAGTGATGAGTATGTAGGGTTATGGCACCACTACTTGGCTGCAATTGTATCTGGTAGACTGTGATTTTTCTACAATCTATCGATAGCTTTAGACCGAAAATTCGTTGACTGCTGACTAATTCCTAAAGGACACCTTGCTATACAAGCTTGGGAAGATTTGTGTACCGACTGGTGAGCATCAACAGAAGATCATTTGAGATGCGCACTATAGAAATACCACACGACATTTTGGAGTCACAAAAACACTTTTTATTGTCCAAAAGTATTTCTACTGGTCTTCACTTAAATATGATTTCAACAAGTACATTCTATCGTGTGTGGTTTGTGCCATTTCTAAACCACCGAATCAACGACAAGGACTGTATACACCCCTTCCAGTTCCTAGTCGACCATGGGCATCTATTTCTATGGACTACTTGATGGGATATCATACTACCAAACATGAAGATGACATGATGGTAGTAGTAGTTGATAGATTTTCCAACATGGCTATACTCATACCATGTAAGAAGACTACGATAGCACAACAGACTGTTCAACTCTTCTTTGAACATGTGTGGAAACACTATGGCCTCACAACGACCATTTTTTTCGACAGATATGCTATATTTTTCAGCACCTTTTGAGAAATTCTCTGGCAACAGCTCAACATGAGACTTTCTTTGTCGACATCCTTTCATCCGTAGATAGACGGACAGATGGAAGTTGTAAATCGCTTAGTTGTTCAACTGCTTTGCGTGTACAACCACAAGAATAGTCAAACATGGGATGCCAGCGTTCCATACATATAGCACAACTACAATCATGCTCAACACATCTCTATAGGATTAAAGAGCCCATTTGAGATCTGTTACGAACTTCAACCCTCAGTGCCTATCGTCTTAATCAGTTCCTCGACATAGTCGAATGGCAACCACTTCAAAGTATGAGAAGTAGAGAAAGCATTGAAATTCAGAGATCAAATCTATAACATCCAGAAGCAAGAACAGGATATGTTGCAATGAGCAAATGAAAAAGATAAGGCCCGACACGAAAATCATCATATTCCTCACTCATTCCAAATTGGGGATCAGGTCTAGTTACATATAAAGAAGGAGCGCTTCAGTGGTCCATATAGAAAGATGAAACCTTTGCAATATGGTCCATACAATATCCTTAAACATATTGGAGAAAGCTCTTCTCAGCTCTACATTCCTGCATGCCTTGGCCTACATCCAGTTTTCAATGTAGATCTGCTTCGACCATACCATGCACCTTTGTTGGAACATAATGACTTGTAGACAACACAAACCGAAGACATCCATCTAGATGTTCATGAACCTATTCTTTGTGACAACATTGTGGGATGATGCATACATCTTACAAGGATGAAATCCATTCCCTTATTTCAAGTGGCCAAAGATGGAAAAATCCTCGTGCAAGGAAAATGGTACTCTGCTAATGATGTCACTGACAAGTTTCCTCACCTGAACAAATACACAATGGATACCATTGTTTCTTAAGGAAGGAGGAATGATCCAACTGACAAACGATAGGTCCACCTTCGACAGGTTTACCTTGAAAACTGACACGTTCACCTTTGATAGTTTCACCTCGACAACCGACAGGTCTGCCTTCGACAGATTTCCTTGACAACCGTTAGGCCCACCTTTGACAATTTCTCCTTGACAACCGACAACGAACAGGTTCACAGCCAAAAACATATCAACATGCTCTACAACAATTGAAATTTTGAACATTATAAATTCTTGTAACTGAATGTAGCAGGTAGTCACCCAAGCGTCTCAACATCCTCTATATAAGCATGTACATTATGCAATATAGACATATTTCTGATCATCATCAGATTCTTCCATCTTTCATAGAGAAGAAGTAATAAATTGGTTTGAATTCTTGCATATAGTCTGTGTATATTCTTTTCAACCTAGTGTGTTTTCCTACTTTGCTGTATTTCTTTATATGCTTCCTCCATAATAGAAATCAACTCATTTAGTCGACCGTTGTCCCTAGCATGCACCTGGGAACGACCTAGATCATCATTACCACCTAAGCTTCCTCCTGTTGTAGGAGAGAACCCAATGGAATCCATAGATCAAGGTGCCACAGTTGAATCCTATCTAATGATACCAGGGGGACAGCATATGGACCTAATTATCCTTTTTGGGGAACTTCTTTAGGTCAATCTATTCCTGAATTTGGGACTACAAGACCCTCCTTCGTTAATCCCACTAGGGATTCTCCATGGAACGAGGAAATGTTTAGAAGGGTATAGCCATCTATTGATCATTTACGTAACTTTCAAGAGAACCCTATGAACATCACTTCTTCACCTCTTCCTCATTGGTCACCCATGTTAGCTCTTTTACCTCCTCTTTCAGAAAAAACCCCTCCTGGATACTGTGCACTTTCATCGTCTCAAGTAGATCCTATTTTACCATCACCGGCTCGAGGTTCAACAGTTCTTGATGCAGGTAAACCCTCCAACTCTATTACTGCAGTTCCAAATCCTGGGTCTGCTTTTGGTTCTCCTATATCTTCTATAACAGTTGGTAACCCCCAGCTCAAGTTCCTTCATTAGTTAGTGGAGTCACTTCTAGTACAGGATAGACCCCTACTATAGGGCAGTCAGTAGTCATAGTTCCTTCCTTGAATACCAAAGTGGTTACCCCTCCTTTTAGTAGAGGGAAATCCTCAGAGGTACAACCCGTAGTTAATCAACCTTCTTCGGGTTATGCTTACCCAGGAAATCAACCATCTATAAGCAATGTGAACTTTCAGCCTACATCTACAGGGATGGTGAATCTCAATATGCCTTACCCTGGAAATAGGTTTACACCATGGGGGAAACCTAATTGGTCATATATGCCTATGCCCGGAGGGACACCCATGAATACTGTTGGAGGTTATGGTGGCCCACCTTTTGGAGGACCACCTGGTGGAGGCCCACCTAGTGGAGGCCCACTTGGCAGAGGTCCACCTTTTGGGGGACCTCCTTCTGGAGGACCACCACCTATGGGAGCTCCTTCTGGAGGACCACCTTCTGGAGGAATGCCACCTAGAGGACCACCACTTGGAGGACCACCTTATGGCGCATGACTGCTTGGAGGACCACCACCCCCACCACTTGGAGGAAACCCTCCTCCTAGAGGCATGCCTCCATATAGAGGATCTTTGGTAGGATCATCTATGAATACAACTCCCCAACAGCTAGTGTATTAATCGACCTATGGTCCTACTAGTATACAAATGCCATACGAATATTACCAGTATGTATAACCTAATCAACAACTTCCTTCTTTGGAAAATTTGGAATTTCTTGATCTGTCCAAGTTGATCAATTATCCCATCTAGCATAAGCCTTTGTGGCCTACAATTCTACTTAAGTTATGATCATATATCCTGAAGTTTGATGGGAAGCAGAGAGAAGATCCCAAAAATCATGTTATGACATTCCATCTGTGGTGTTCCTCTAACTCCTTGATGGATGATTCAGTCCATTTGAGGCTCTTCCAATGAAATTTGACTGGTACGGCTTCCAAGTGGTACATTGAGCTTCCAGAACATTTGTTTGTGGAATTCAACTCATTTGAAACAATTTTTGTTACTCATTTCCAACTTCCCATCTATTACGAAACTGGTATAGATATTTTGACACCACTACGCCAGAATACTTCCATGCATATATCGGATCATATTCATGAGTGAAGGAGATGATGAATACTTATTAAAGCTCCTATCCCAAACGATTTTGTTGGCTAATTAGTTTATGAAATCCTCGTTACCTCCCATTTCTCATGATATGGATATGGGTGGTGTTGTTTCTAAAGAGAAGGCCATTAGCTGCACTTAGTATCAGGACTTGGTTTATTCCCAGTCTCAGACTTTGTATGATATGATCCCTCAAGCTCCTCATCCCAACACAGACCGTACCAAGACACTTATAGAAACCCCTATTGATGGGGTTGTAGATTAAATCCAACCCCCACTAGCAGCTAAGCCTTCCAAGAAACAAGATAATTCTACTACTCCTCCTTCTACTCCTATGGTTTCCATCAAGATGAATGCTATTCAAAGTATGCAGATGCCCGATAATAAGAAGAAAGGAAAAGGAAAAAGTAAAAAAACCGGAAACCAACAGGAGAATCCCAAGACTATGACCCTGGAGAATGACAATAAAGGAAAGAGGAAGGTTAAGTATCCCTTCCTACTATGTGGAGGTGACCACTTCAGAAAGGAGTACCCTCGTTGTGAATAAATTAGTAAATTTTTGAAAAAAAAACCTACACTGGCGGTAATTACGGACCCCTTCTCATCTCAACAACAGTTGATTGATCATGTGTCTTCACAAGGAACATCTAATTCTATGGAAGAAATCCAAATGATGTCCTTGGAAACTATTATCTTGACTACTCGTAGTCAGTCATATGAAAAACCCATAGAGATGAAGGACAAGAGTCCTTCTCCTGAGAAAGATCCTTCTACTAGTTCTTCTCCTCCACCTTCATTTAATGGTACTCTTATGATCGAGAAACCTAACCTCGACTTGATTTTACACCCACCTAAGAGTACTCTCTGGAAATATGTTTTCAATCCAAATGCTCGAGTTGCACAATTCTACAACGTTTTTGAATATTTGGCTCAAGCACCTTGTACGATGTCTACCTAGAGGTACTCCAAAGTTTTCCTAGACATTGAAAAAACTTGTTGACAGCCTTAGGGGACTTAGACATAAATAACACTAATTTGATTCATTTTAATGTATAAAATTACAAGTCCATATTACCCCACCATCTCGCATTTCAAATCACAACCAGAGTAGTTGGGAGAAAGGTCCATAGGACCATTTTGGACGAAGGCGATTACACCTCAGTATTGTCTGTATCTTGCTGGAGAGCCATTGGCTCTCCCTAACTTACGAAGTCACCCACAAATTTAAAAGCTTTCAACGACTGAGGTTTCTAGCCTCATGATCTGTTACTGGCCCTTTCGGTCGAGCTTGGGGGAAAGAATGTTTCCATTCTAGTGGAGGTAGTCGATGCTCCATTGGATTACAATCTGCTATTGGGGAGGAATTGGTTCTATGCAATGACGACTGTCGCTTCAATGGTTTTTTGTAATCTCCAATTCCCTCACATAGGAAATATTGTAGCGATTGATCAACTTGACTTCTGTTCACCTGATGTTGCTACTCCTACTACAAACAATATTCCTATGCTAGACTAATCCCCTCTTGCTTATCAATCAGTTGGGTTAGGAATGTTGAAGGATTCAACCCTTATGGGATTGTTCCACTCGACCCCTCCTAGTATGGAAGTGACAACTATGAACATGATTTCCATGACTGGCCACAACCCTAGAGGTAAATAAGTTGTTGAGTCATCTTCTCTAGGCCCTTATGAAGCCCTCTATGATGATATTCAATCTATTTTTGATGTCCATTCTGATGATATTCATCTAGTGGCATCGGATCCTTACCAACTACCTTATTGGCTAGAACCTTCTCTCCCCACTCTAGACTATCTCTCACAGAATTTTCCATCGGACGAGTCCATTATGGATATCATGAGTGTGGATGAACTTGTATGGAAAGATCATCACCACATATCCTCTTTCCTTCCCAATGCCAATTCGGTAGATCTTGATTTTGTTGCTCTCATTAGTTCTGATATCGTTAAAAATACGGAGACTCCTGTATTGTTACAAGGAACTGATTCCGAAGGGAACCTATGTAAAATTACTCACAAAAATCCTATTGACATATCAATGAAGCCGAGAATGGTTGAAAACAATCATGTAGGCAAGAACTATTCAATTGAATAAACCTAAAACTATAGAGCTCTTTTCAAAGAGTTTTGAGATGTTTTTTCTTAAACGTATAAAGATATTCCTGTGATTGACCCATCCATTGTTGTACACAAAATTAAGACTTATCCCACGGAAAGAATAGTCCGACGAAAATGCGTCAAGTCCATCCTAGGAAGGATGCGGCAATAAAAGTTGAGGTCGAGAAACTTCTGAAAGAAGTTTTTATTTATCCCGTACCACTAACTGAGTGGGTTTCTAATATTGTCCCTGTAGCTAAGAAACATGGCACTATTAGGGTTTGCATCAATTTTTGAGACTTAAATAGGGATTGTCCCAATGATACCTTTCCTACTCCACATATCGATAAAATCATTGATAATTGTGTTGGGAGCGTCATCTTCTCATTTATGAATGGATTTTTTGGATACGATAAGATAGAAATACTACTTGTCGACCAACATAAAATGACATTCATATGTGCATGGGGAACCTTTACTTATCGAAATTTACTCTTTGGTTTAAATAATGTCAGAGCTACATTCCACCGCGCCATGTCCTATGCTTTTCACGATATTAAACACATTATGAAACCCTATCTGAACGACCTCCCTCTTCATTCATAGCAACCTGAGGACCACCCAAGACACCTTAGGGACATTTTTCTTCATTACTGTCACTATTATATTCGACTGAATCCACACAAGTGTGTATTTTGTGTTGAGACTGGACATCTTCTTGGCTTCGTGGTTTCCAAAGATGGCATCCAGATAGATCCTTTGAAAATATATGCTATTTTGGCCTTACCTGCGCCGACTAATATCAATGAACTCCAAAGTTTGCAAGGGAAGGAAAAATTTCTTTGTCATTTTGCAACTTTGCAAAAAACACACATGGTTATATGTGTCTCCTTAAGAAGAAAACCCCATTATTTTGGGTTGACCAGGCACAAAGAGATTTTGATAATTTGAAACACGCTCTGACACATTCACCGGTTTTGCACCCCCCGAATTATTTGAAATAATTTCTCTTGTAAATTGTTGCCTCCACTACCACCATCAGTATGGTTTTAGTGGAGGAAGATCTCAACGGCCAAGAACATGTGATTTAATATCTAAGTAAGAGTCACATTGACTCTGAAACTCATTATTCACATGTGGAGAAGCTGGATTTAGCCATGGTCGTTGCTGTGCAGATATTTCATCTATGCACCACAGCTATTCTCGCTGATTAGAACCCCATGTATTATGTTTTGAATTGTCAAGTAATAAGGGAAATGTATTCTTGTTGGATCATTATCCTACAGGAATTTGATCTCAAGTTTGCTAAGGCTGCATCCAAGAAGTCCTTAGTTTTTGCGGAGTTAATGTGTGATCTTCCCTGTGCTCTCATGGAAACTGAGTTCGATGATTTATATCTAGATGATTTTTTTTTCTTTATTAGCACAACTGATCTATGGTATGGAGACATGATTATCTATCTCTAGACCCAAAGGTTTCATCCTAACATGTCTCAGGATGATCGCCAACGTATTCGTCTCCACGCGAAATATTATCTCATTTTAAATGATACGTTGTACTGCCATGGTATTGAATCTATTCTTCAACGATGTATTACACACGAAGAGGATGCACAAGTTTTTAATTATTTCCATCCTAGAGCATGTGGTGGTCATCTTTCTGGGATGGCTACAACTCATAAAATCCTTTGCGCTGGGTATTTGTGGCCCTCAATCTTCAAAGATTGTTATGAGGCAGTTAAAAAATTCCCACCCTATTAACTCTTTTATCCAAAAAAGCGCACCCACCCTGCTCCTTTACACCCTGTCATTTCCGTTATCCCTTTCGCAAAATGGGGGATTGATATTATGCATTGTAAGCCTACCTTATCTAGGGGGCATGGTTACATCATCGTAGCCATTGATTACTTTACAAAATGGGCTGATGCAATGCCTACATATGTAGAGGATGGTAGGACTACCGCCCTCTTTTTGTTCAATCATGTGATATCTAGGTTTGGAGTTTCGTAATCTATAGTCACTATTGGTCACTCTATATGCAAGTTAATACAACTAACATACATAATGCCCAATATAAATTGTCAACCCAGGGAAGTCTTTTATTTCAAAGATAATTCACATTGTCTATGCATAAACACTCAGTAGCCAATCAAATGAATAGAGATGAAATGTCCTACTTATCTGCTCAGTCAAACTCCTCTCATAGCTAAACTAATCTAAATCACCCACCTAGAAATTAAGAATTGCAATTACTTCCTACAATATCAATCCAACAATTAACTAATCTAGAAATAGATAAATAGACTTACTTTTGTAGAAATTTAAATCCTAACATTATCAGACTATATGTAAATCCATCATGACCAGTTTAATTCAACTAATCTAAGAACTGGGAAAAAACAACAATTGAACTAAACAAACTCTAAACCATAATCTGATTGAATTGGAAAACCTAAGAAAGACAAGTAATTGAATGGAACTAGAGCTGATCTTGACTGTAACAGTTATTGGCACACACGTATAATTGAAACTAACCTACACAGTCGAATCTCACACCATGCAGTTATAGCTTAAAGGAAATGTAAACATTACTATCAAAGGAACTACAATGATAAATCATTATTGTTGCAACTATCTATAAATAATGCAATTGCTTAAATATGCACACCATAGAACAAAACAATCAAAACATCTAATTAACTCACCAATATTTGTGGAAGGTAGGCTCAGCCTTCGAACAAAGATGCTAGAACTAACACTAGTTAAGACGCAGAGATCAGAAGAATCCTGCTCCTTATATTAAAATGACAAATTAAAAAGTACATCTCTCTATCACAGCTTACATAGTATAATATAATATCAGCTAACCCTTGGCTCATAATTTTTTCCAATATTTATACATGAACAATCATAACCTTCACCCATTGATATGGAGAAGCCATTAAGATCTACAATCTTCAGGCTGCCTTGTTACAATGAGTTGTTACAACAGTGAGTGGAATTAAATGAAAGTAGAGAATATAGGAAATCTTGTTGCTTGAGCCGTTAGTGAATAAAAAAAACCAATTCAAGAGATGCCCTGTCTGTTGTAGTTGAGCCTTAACCAACGGCATGCTATTGCAGCTGATTATGTTGCAGCTGAGCCTTAACCAATGGTGAGCTATCGTAGCTGAGTCTGTTGTAGCTAAGCCTGTTGCATCTATACATGCAATGACAACCTCTCTTTGCATCTATCTTGTAGAGTTGCGACTGGAAAGTAACAACTGGCATTGAAAGCTCATCTTCTCTTCAAATCCCACGAGATGCTACACCTGTACTTCTAAAATCTTGAACTATCTTTATGAAATCACAATGTATTAGAATAATTAAAGAGATAGAGTTCTGAACACAACAATCATAGGCATTAATAAGATAAAACAATAATTAATCATACTTGTAAGGATTCAAGGTTCAATATGAGAAGAAAACATTTGTTTGATACATAGAATGGAGTAAGAGAAGGAAAACAAGGGTATAATAGGTGTGGTAAAAAAGGGGCATTTCAGGACCCTACATCTCCCCCCAACTATCCTGTTGCATGTCCTCATGCAACAACCTCCACTATTCTGAATTTGATTCTAGAATCGTACCTCATTCATGGAGAGAGGAAAAATTGTAGGACTGCTCTCCCATCCAAATATCCCTTGCAAGACACCCAGTACTTCCAACGATTCTTCTCTTCTGACTTTGTCAATAACAAATCATCACTGTATGGCCTTGATGGCCACCAAATGAGTGGGAATTTAAACTTAAGTCCTAGCCAATGAACTCCACACTCCTTCGCATAGTCCACATATCCTCCAACCTCGGGGAGTGCCTGTTTAAATTTTTTAAAGCAATAAGGGTCCCTTTTCCTTAGGGATGGAGAAGAAGTCTGCCATCTATGTTTATTACCTCCCAGGGCCAGCTGTTGCTGTCTAGAAATCTAGTCAACACAAGTAGAGATGACCTTTTCTTGTAATTCAATCACTTGCTATTTTTTCCTGCGAGATGCCAGCCTCTTTTCCTAAAAAGTGAGAAGAAGTTGAGGATATTGAGGTTCACTTCGAATCCAAATATTGCAATTAGCCTCATTCTGAGATATTGTCTGGAAGGCCCTCTCTCATTGTGCATTATTGTTGAAAAAAGAGGCAAAGTCCCTCAATTGGACATCTCCTAAGTAAGGAACAGGGTCAGAATGAAGGTCTAAAGGGTAGGCCATCTCATGCAAATAAAATTCACATAACAAGTTTTGGTCAGTGAAGCTGCTTTCCAGAAAGGTTTCCAAAAACTGGGCAGAGGGTGTAAATTGAAAGGGTCTCCCTTTCCTTAAGGATTTTAATTTAAACAAAGTTAATTGATCATACAAAAATACTAGATAGGAGGGAGATGGATCTTTGAAACTCATTAATTCCTGGAAGAGGGCACATAGCTGATCTTTCTCCTTCTGCATGGACTTGAATTTCTTCAACTCCTTCAACTCTTTTTGTACTTCCTCCCAATGAAGCTTTTGAAACATTAACTCCTCTACCCATTTTCCCCTCAATTCCTTTATAGTCTTTCTATGCTCAGCAAGAGGAACCATTCCTTCCTGGCATCTATCCACATGATCTTTCCACTTCTTTACTTCCACCCTTAACAATGAGAGCTCTGTAATCTCTTCATCACCAGAAACTGAAACAATTACTTGAGGATTTTGCACTTGTACCTGATCTCCCGATGTTTCAACCTTCTCTCCTTGAATTGGGAGTGTACCAACTTCATCCTTTCTCATTGTCTCTGCAATTTCTTCCTATACGACTACTTCAGTAATCAATTTTGGAGATGCTAGTTCTTGTGTGACAACCTCCTTCTCCATTAGTGCTGCAACAATCTTTGTTTGTGTAGCAGCTTCAACAAAGGTGACTGAAAATGTTGGTTCTTGTGTAGCAACATCTTCTGTCACCAATAATGTAGCATCCTCTATTTGTGTGGCTACATCAACAAACGATTTCAGGACTACTGGTTCTTGTGTGATTCTATCCTTCTTTTGAGTCCCATCCCAAAAAAATTTAGTCTGTACTGTGTCTTCAACAAAAAGTTTTGGGGCTGCTGGTTCTTGTGTAACAATATCCTCTTCTTATTGAACTTCATCCTGGATTAGTTCTGTGTCTTGAGACTATTCTGGGGTTTCTTCAAGATCTCCTAGGTTGTAATAAGGAATTGTATCAACCAATGGCTTTAATTTTTCCATTTGAGTGACAAAATCAATAAGAGTTTCTAAGGGTGTTGGTTCTTGTGTGGAAACATCCCATCTTCCGACTTCTTTCACCTTTTGAGGTTGCTCCTGGGTGACTTCAATATTCATTGTTGGATGGGATTGCAATTTCTCATCCTCCCCAAATTCTAAATCAGGGATCATCTCGAACTCTAGTTCATCTTCATCCTTAAACTCCATCACAGGTGCCTCTTTTTCTTCTTCAGTTGCTTGTGCAGATTTTTGTGCCACAAGTGCCCACACTATAACTTCATATCCTGATTGGTAAAAAATTTCACCGCATTCTCAACAGACCACTTTATCCAATTCATCACCCTCCTCATTAGGAGGTGACCCTTCCAAATGGTTTGTAGCTTCCACTAATGTGTGTAGCCTTTTCTCCACCTATTTCTTGCATGGTTCCTTCTAGTTTTCCAATTCCTTCCAAAGAACCTCCACCTCCTCTTTCAGCAGATTATTTTCATGCAAAAGTCCCTCGATTTGGGGTTGTTCTATAGCAGCTTCTTGTGGAGAAATTTAATGTTCGATTCAGTGTTTTCCCATCTTTCCCGTGCTACTACTGCCGCTATGATGGATCTGGTTATTATTCTCTTAATCAGGCATGATTTATGTAGCTCGTCTTTTGATCTTTTTCTCTTCCTCCATGGTAGAGGGGTCTCTAATTTTGCTACCAATGTAGAAGGAATATCTTCCTTTTCAGAAACTCCCCTTGTCTCTTCCATCTCTATTNCCCCCCCCATTCAGGAGAGGATTCAATGGAGAGGATCTCTGCATCTCCTTATGTCATTATAGCTCCCACAACCTTAGCTTCCACTATTGCAGCATCGAATGCTGCTAAAGTTTCAGCTTCTGCTAACTAGGTCATGATGGGTGAGAGAAGAATATGGGTGTCGAGCTGATCTTACAAACCCCACCATATGATGTAGGTCTTTAAACAAATAAAATGGAATGTTGAGTAAATCCCTATGGAATAAATAAGATAGTAGGGGAAAATCAGAGAAATACACAGTCTAACATGTACCTTCATATGTGATGTACTTATTTAGGAACACTTCCACTTCATTCCAAGGGTGAGGAAGTGGTTGTAGTGCTATCCCTCTCTTTGCTTGACGGACCTGTTCACTAGCTACCATAAAATCCTGTATTGCAGCTGCATTGTGGGGTCTTCCCACCTAAGGAATAGCAGTAACCTCAGCCACAATCTCCTCAGTAAATTCTATGCATAGACCTATGACAACCGAATAGGTTTCTGTCAAAATTAGAGCAAACTACAGAGCTTTTTCTTGATGAAAACCATTTAAGTGTTGAAATAAATTGGTCCAACCAACTTCTTTGAAAATGGAAAAAAACTTTGCGTTTCTACACAGATCCTCCTTGTATACAGGTTCATGGTGGGCTGGGATACCCATATCATCTGTCTTTTTGAATTCTGGTGTGAACTTCACAAATTACAGGCCCATAAATGAAATTTACATCACAGGAACATGCAACGAACATGCGAGGTCGAGGTTGGATAAATTAGGAAAGTTATTATAGTTATGGGCAGGGAATAATTGGCAAGATTTTGCACAGATTAGGAAAAAGGTGATGGTCGTGTAATAATCTCAATTACCCGTTCAAACGTTCTAGTTGTCATTTAAATGAGTACAGGTCTAATGATGGGTACAAAAAGGTAAAGCATGATTAATATTGTCAAATCCAATTTACACCTAATCATCTAGTTGGTTAGAATCCGTACCATCACAATATAAGGTGAACTGTGACTTTCCATAATAGTTCAGTAGCCATCAAATTAAAACATAATTGCACACGTGCTGCTATGCTCTCACCACTGGTGAATGATGAACTGTCTTTTCATCCTTGTCAAAAATATAACTGGAGCTGTGAAGTAAGTCAAAACTCAGCAAATTCATGGAGGAAAGAATTCATGGCCAAATCTGGAGGACTCGCAGCTTTTTGATAGATAAATCTGGAGGATTCGCAGCTATGGAAGTAAGGGAAATCGACAAGAATTGGTAGAGTTGCAACCACAAAAAATATAAAAATCTACAGAATTTGGCACAGTCGTAGCTATGGAATTCGGTGGAGTCATAGCTGCGGAAAATAAGGAAATATATGGAATTTGGCGGAGTTGCAACCAACGAAAAATAAGGAAATATGCAGAATTTGGTGGATTCAAAGCTGCGGAAAATAGAGAAATCTACGGAATTTGGCGGAGTCACAGCTATGAAAAACAGGGAAATGAGAGAAGTTTTATGGAGTTGTAGCTGTGAAAAATGGGAAAATGGGCAATGTTTAACAGAGTTGCAACTGTGAAAAACATGGAAATGGGAAAAGTTTTACGGAGTCGTAACCGTGACTGAACTGTTCATCATTCATTTTTTTTCAAGGAGCTCTTCTGAAATAGGAAAATAGGCTAGGGAGCTCATCATCGTCAGGCCCAGTCATGACCACTACTGCTTAAGTAAGTTCTTGCAATGATTCTTCAAAGAAAACCAATCAAGCATAAAGGAAAACAGAATAAAAAAAATGTTGGTCCACCTCAGTACAGACTGAAGGTTGTTGGTCCACCTTCTATCCAGTTTGTTAACTAAGGCTACGTCTCGGGAAATTCATGACTTGGTATTATTTATGGACTCATAGTTAGTGGTTTTTCATTTGAACCACGTTTATGCCATTAGAAATCCTACACTCCTTCGTCTTTTTCGAAGAGTGTGTTTGTTGGAAAGGTCGTTTGAATCAATCACTTATAGGCATATTCCTAGGTCTTATAACACTATTGCAAACTCATTGGCCTATTACATTTTGGACTGGTATATTTCCCAGACATAACTTTTGATAAATAAAACATGGTTCATTGCAAAATAAAATAAACAGTAAAAGGCTTAAAAAAATCATGTGAATATTATTTTCCATTTGAACACATATAAACCGTCTTAAATAAGTCTGTATGTATATATATATAAACTATTTTATGAAAATATGGTCATGAGACCCCGATTGAAGCAATATGGCTTTTAGATATAGAAAATGACACAAATCATGAGGATAGATATCTTTCAGTGTATACACCATGTAGAATGGCTAGTGATGCTCATGGTAGCACATGATAGCTCTCGCTACCCTCTGTAGGAGGTGACCGAATCGACTCGACACTCCAGATGTATGCCTCTGGTACCTCCTAGGGAGGTCGTCTATGGAAGCATCTAGAATGTCGAGAGTTAATCGATTGATATTTTCTTCCAACTCAGTCAATTCATCATCCCCTTTATGGACGAAGTGACCCCCCACTTGTTTATCAATTAGGAAAATATCCCCAAGGTCGTGCATCTCCAACATCTGCATGAAAAAATTAAGTTGTGTTATCATTCATAAAAATTATAAAACAAAAAAATTCAAAAAATAATCAAAGTCTTGAGTATTCTTATTACCAATATTTCCCCATTGGGAACATGCTAGTAAGGGTATATGATCAGGGTCTCCCCTAAATTCAGTACCAATGTAAGCTTAGTCCTCCACGATGAGAAGTTGGTCATCTAACCAACAGAAAAATAAGTTCCCATACTTGACCTTGTCCCCGCCTCCATCGGTACGGGCAATGATCTCTAATCACCACAGCATGCGAGGGTCCCGTGCTCTCAGATTGGTGAAAACCACCTGAGGCCTCAGGTGAGGCACCCACTCGAAGAAGAAGGATGCCAAGGTGGTCCCATAACCGAACTGTTTCAACTCCCCCTACTGACACTTAGCCAGCTGATCCTTGAAGACACTCAATAAAGCCTCGACCCAGTTATATACCATAGGTGCCATAACCTCCAAGGAATAAAACATGTGAGCTAGGGAAGCCTCGTGATCCCCTTGGCTCCCTGCAACCCACTGCATAGTAAAAAGTACTATCTGGAGAGGAAAATCCATCACCTCCTTGATGGGGATATTTTTCCCATACATTTGAGTGCCTAGAAAACAACGACGATCAATAAGCTCTTGTGTTGTGATGTATCCTCCCCGAGGACTTGTCAGTGAGATATGCTCTCCTCACCTGGATAACCCTGTAAGGAATTAGATGTCCTCTACTTACACTGTAAGAACATGGTCCCCTACCTCAAAACACTGCTACTCTGGGTTCCACATTCTCAGTATATATTCCAGTAGTCTCACATGAGACCTGATGCTTGGAACATGGAAAAATTTTAGGATGCCACAACCCCGTAAAGAATCTATGGAACCAACATTTGCCCCAGTTCTGGAATCATCATCCTCATGTTTTCTTTCTTTCCACAAACCATTTTGACTGAAATAACCTAACAAAAATAAAAATTGAGGTATTAGAACACATTATCAACCTTTGAAAATACTTCAAAAACATTATTTTGGCTGGGCCATTCATCTTTTGGGAGCACTCTACAGTACTACTTCTGTCTCTTTGAGATAGAGCAGTGGAGCTGCCTGTTTAGGCATGACACAGTTTTTGTTGGGAACTGCCTTTACCGTAAAGGGAAAAAACATTACCCTGAGAGTGAGTTTTACCCTAGGGTAAAAACCTCAAAAACCCAACAAATGTGCTTGGAAAGGGAAAATGCGACCATAAAAATGTTAAGGATGGTTTTAGCTCCTACCTGGAATAGACGGATCAAGAAATAGACGGTTGAAGGCCCCATAATCTTTGCCTGAAGTCTACACACAATTTGCTCTAAATATCTCTCCTACTTGGTAAATAGTAAAATGATATGTTTTTAACTATTTAATTAGTTTTTATATAAAATGTCTTAGGATTTTATTGCATTATTTTAATATTTTTAATTATTTCATTAAAAAAACCCTTTTACATAGTCATTGAAAACTAGTTTTAAATGTTTTCGAGATCTAATAGCCTTTTTAAATTTTTTTGCAAGGATTAAAGTTAAAAATATTTGGTTACGAGCGAGTTTGTTTTTTACTTTTTCATACTTCCATAAAATGGAAAAAGTCATCGAGCGCTAATTTTGACATTTTGTTCGTTCTCTTCAAACCTAGTACCAAAGTTTCGAGTCAAATTTCTCTTCTTTTCAGGCTCGTTAAACTTGCTCATCATGAAAAGAAACCCTAATGGAGTCCTCTTTAAGCTCTTTTTGGAATCAAACGTGAAAATATCGTTGAGTGAACTTGTCTTCTTCACGCTCGTAAAATTACTTGAAGAGTCATATTTTCGATGGTAGTTAACCATTTTTTCGGTTCATATTGACTAGTTAGAAAAAAACGAATACTCTAGCGAATCATGACTGGAAGAGTTCTCTTGGGAATTATTTTATACTTTTTCTGGTCCTAGGGACTAAATTATATGAAAAAGGACCCTTTGGAGTCTTCTTCTATTTTCATTCAGACTCTCTAAACATGAACGATAATGAGTTAAATTTCAATGGACTCGTTAAATTAAACACTGAGAGACCCTATTTTGGGAACAAACCCCTCCTTTCTCAGGTTCATGAAACATATGAGAATGGACATATAATCTCAAGATAATCTGCAACGAGTGTTTTTTACCCTCTTTGAAATTGTAAAAACGAAAAAAGAGGCACTCATCAATCATGATCGGGAAATTAAGGGAAGGGAACTATCTCATTTGCAATAAATGGTAGTCATTAGTCACCTTTGAACATGGCACTTGTCTGCATTTCATTCAGTCAATTTGGTATTCAACTTACTTCCAAGGCGATCCACTTTCATGAGTCATGTCACTCCTTTGATTCTTTCAAAGAATGCATCATCCACTATCGCATTGTGTCTTGGTATCTTCCTGATCAAGTCAATGCATCCAAGTCCTTGATCATGCCACCCGATGTTGAAAGGGAAGTCATGTTGAGAGTTTGCATCTGCAGTTTAAACTTTTGTGTTAGTTACCTTTGAGTCATTCTTATGGTTACATCATACTCAAATTCCATAATGTTGTTTCGAGTTTCGTGTCATTGATGTGGGATTCATAATCACACTCTGTCAACGAGACTAATCCTGTTGACTTCAGTTCATCATCTAGGAATTTGTATTAGAATCAAAGTAGTACCTTGAGATCTGTCTACATCAATGATATATTGTCTTGCTTTCGACATAGGTTCACATCATTGAAATTTCATCGAGATATTCGACTGAGTGTTCAACATCATATCATCTATTCACACTTAGGAGATTGTACTAGGGTACCTTGGGAATCATCAACATCAATGGTGATATCCCTCGCACTTGTTAATGGTTCTCATCATTGATCGGTAATCAAGTGGTTTCTACCATGTTTAACATCAGTACATTGTAAGTACATTGATAGATTCATAATTTGTGGAAGACGAGACGAAGACCTTGGGTACCTGTTAAGCACTCATTGTTTTCCCCAGGTTGTGATGGAGTATTTTGTATAAGTCCTGGCATGGATCCACATTTGTATGGTCATGGTTGTGCTCAAATTTGAATCCATTTGACATAGATCTAAATTGTATTTCTGGTAGCTATGCCCAAGTTTGAGTCTCTTTCACATGGATCTACATTGTGTTCTAGTAGCCATGTTTATTCATCTCTCTCATGGATATGCCTTGTATTGGTCTGCAGCCATGATGAGGAGTCATTTTGATATGAGTCAAAAGTGTTGATGTATTGTATAAGCATGGTTGAGGTTGATGCTTTCTTCGAGCATCATTTAGACCTAGATATTTTCCCACACATTGAACATAACTATATCTTATTGGTTATCTATAATGTACATATCTTTACATTTTTACATGCAATCAAATATATATCTTTTATGTATATCATTTGACAAATTTGATAATTAATGTTTTTGCAAAAAAAAATCCACTTTATTATGTGTACTTGTAATTATAAAATATGTTTTCTAAACTCGTTGTCATCTTCTTCACTTTGTAATTCAAATTCCCAATAACAAAAAAAATTCTTTACATTACAGTACGTATTTTAATACCCAAGCATTCAAGCTTTAGATATATCAACTTATTCATTTTTTATTCAAATTCCTACTTACCAACAATTATGATCTTTACATTAAAACATTAAAATGCATAATTTATTAACCAATCATTGAAGTTTTCACTATTCAAGTTCATATTTTAATATCTATTAAATAATTAACCAATCATTCAAGTTTTCACTATTCAACTGCATATTTTAATATCTATTAAATAAGAGTTATTTGTTATACGTATTTCAAGTAAATATAATATAATTTTTTAGAATTCTCTCTCTCTATATAAAATATGGCTATATCATGATTGCATACTTTTACAATGGTATTATTCATAACATGGTATACCTTTGTTAAACATATTCTAGGGATTTATTTCTTTACACAAAATGTAGAATATATTTGTAATTGTTTNTATATATATATATATATATATACACATTGATGCAAAATTGTTTTTTCTTAGGTTATGTTTTGGGACCCCTACTGAAAACACAATTTATAGTGATGACGTCAATGTTAACGTTGAACTCTATTACAAGGATTGGAAATGGAGAGGTACTTTGCAATCCTATTCTGCAAATTTTGGAATTCACACCAACTTCAAAATATCGTCATTCTATACACCTATCCGATGGAAATACTACAATACAAAGTCTATTTGCCTCACCTCTCATCTCCCTTTTCACATCATCTCAAGTGGAAATTGGTTCATTGGTTCAAATAAATAGCTTCACTTGTAAATATATCCAAAAGAACAAGTATGTATTCACTTGTTTACTTTTCCCTACTACTTATTTCTCAACCACATAAATCACACACAGTAACCACACTTTATATTAGTTACTCTTTCACCAAACATTTTTTTCATGTTTTGCAGGATTCTTATAGTTCATGATATACATGTGCATAGTATGACATCATATAATATTGGTGGCCCATTGTTGAACAATGATGCAAGTTCTCTTGGAAAGCACCACTTAGAAAAAACTAACATGCCCCCAATATTTACTCCTATCAAATATTTACAGCCATACATGCAAGAATGGACATTGAAAGTTAGAGTCCTTTCAAAAACTGACCTTCGCACCTTCACCAATGCTAGGGGCCCTGGACATGTGTTTAGATTTGACATCATTGATGTTGTGGGTAGTGAAATACCCATCACATGCTTCAACATCCAAGCAACACAGTTCCACCCTTGAATAGATATTGGTAAAATGTACACAATATCAAAATGTGTCATCAAACCTACAAAGAGATAATTCAATTATTTGTAAAATGATTGGGAAATAAATCTTGCCAGTAACTCCACCATAGAAGCTTTCTTACATGATGAACATTCAATAGCAAACCATAACTTCATCTTCACTCCTATTAATGAATTATCAACTCTAATCAACAACTCTATAGTTGATATTATTGGAGTTGATATATGAATTATCCCTTCAGTAACCATCATGAGGAAAAATGGAATACAGACACATAAGAGAACCCTTCAGCTAATGGACATGTCAAGTTATATTATAAATGTCACATTGTGAGGGGTCTTATGCAATAAATATAATCTAGATAAATATGCCACCATAAATAGCTTTCCAATAATTGTTATTAAGGCTAGGAAAATAACAAGCTTCAATAAGATCTCGATTACTACAACCTTCTCATCCCAACTTTACATCAAACCATGATCTTTTGGATGTCGCTGATGGATCAGCGGTTTTAGTAGTGGATCCATAATGATTTCTCCTAGTCTACAAGTCGACCTCTTCAGTTGTAATGGCTAGCAAGTGGTGAACACCTTTCTATGTAGGTGGGGGTGCGGTGGGAGCTGCAGGAGCTGGTGGGGGCATAGGTGCAGGTGCTACCAGTCCTTGGAGTGATAACGGGTTTTGGAGCACCATAAGTGGAGGGCTTGGTGGTGCTAGATTGGGTTGAGCTTGAACTGCCTCATTGGTACTGCACTGAGATTCGTTCTGAAGAACCTTCTTAGAGTGACCCATGAGGGGGCATTCATGTGTGTAATGACCATAGATGTCGCATAGTTTGCACGGCTGGTTGGTCCATAACAGTGCGTTTCATCTAGGTGGGTTAGGTTGTTAAATATTTGGAGCCGACTGGTTCACTCCAGTGTTGTTGGGAGGATTTGGCTATTGGTTTCCTCCTTGTGGATGGTTGTTACCCCGATTCCTATCTCAATTTTTCCTCTCTTGCCCTTGTTGGTTATTGGGGGAGGGTTGGATGGGACGGTTATTCTGAGCAAAAACGTGTCCCATGGGTGTTGGCAGAGCTAGGGTGGGGGCCAGAGCGGTTTTCATAGGTGGTGCATAGTAAACCGAAGGAGCTAGAGGGGCTATGAATCTGATCATTACTCCCGAATACGGTTGTGGAGACCAAGTTGGTGCATGGGTGTGTTGTTGTGGCACAGGCTGTGCGTAGGAGGTTGTGGCTTTGGAATGAGCCATCATTCTTTAGTAATCAAGAACTTGGCTTAGTTGTGAAATACTCATGGCATTGCTTAGGTGTGGTGGCATTATAGAAGGTGTCGCACAACACTATGAATGTTGAGAAACATAACCTATGATTCCTTTGGCAGCATGGGATTCCCCCGACATGTCATGCTGAGAGGTACCGGCACGGGGAGTGTCAGGAAGAATAGTGTATAGTTATCCTGACTAAGCATAGATCATGTCAAATTGTTGTTCCTTCAAGATGGCCTCTTCCTCAGATTAGGGGTGCTTGGAGATGACACCCTTGGCTATGGGTGGTAGAAACGCCTTTAAAAACAAATCAAGGAAGATCATGTCTTCTAGCTTAATCTTGCAGAATCTCCGGCATTGCCGCCACTTGTGGATGTGGTTGGTTATGTGAGTCACTGTGTTTTGGCGGAAAGATAGGAGTATCTCCATGCCCTCATCATAGTGGATGGGGAGTTGGAAATACTGCAAGAACATGAATGCTAAAGAGTTGAATCCCATGTAGGCGAATGGAGGAAGCTCAATGTACCACTTAGCTGCGGCGCCTGTGAGGGTACATCAGAACAAACTAAGTCTGATCTAATCATCTATAATTTTGTTTAATGAGCGCCATAGATGAAACATCATGACGTGGTTTTGGGGGAACTCCCCTGCCTTCCATTCAAACTTTGGAATGTCTGATGGGACTTTAGTTGGAATAGGAGTCCATGGGGTTGATGGTAGATTGGGTCATTTGTTAATCTAGCCAAATTAGGTAAGTTTATGCATGCCATGAATGGGATATTAGACCCAAGGTCGGTGTGGGAGGGGTCGGTGATGGCACTGGATTTTGCAGTAGCGTGATGTCCTTGCGTGCTGGGGGTACCTGAAGTTGACTTCCTGCGATGAGGATAGTTGGGATGGTGGTGGAAGGGCCACTTCCCATAGGTATGAGAGGTGGTACTGTGGTAACAACAGGACCACTTCCCCCAGGTATGAAAGGTGGCACCGTGGGAATGAGAGGGCTGCTACCCCTACGTATGAAAGGTGGTACTGTGGTAAGGATGGGGGTTGGTGTGGGCCTACCACTAATGGGTTGCAGACTCACCATGGAGTTTGTAGTAATGTTGGGGCTGCTAGCCACAATTGTGGTGGCAATGTAAGGTATGGACGTGGGCTTGCTGCAAACTACCCATCTGAAGAAGGGATAAGGATTTAGGCCAGCCATGGGGCTAGATGGTGTAGTATGCAGGTTTGTCTAGGATTGGTAGGAATCTGAGTCGGAATTAGAGGTTGTATGGCCTTTTGATGGTGAGGAGGGATGTCGAGGGTGGCCTCGATAGTGATGTTCTAAAGACCCGAATTGAGGTGGATCACCTCTTAGGCGTGAGGAAGAGCGTGGTGGATCAATGGTGTTTGTTTGATAGTAACCATAAATGAAAATTGGACCCCGGTCTTAATGGATTCCTATTGGCTTATAGGTGGTCACTCGACCACCAAGACTACCAAAAGAAAACGCTTGGATTTTTCCTCACATGCGTTCTAGTCAATAGGTAGGGGTCATTGCCCATTTCACTTGGCAATTCCTCTTGTTGGCTAGCTACTTTGGGGTTCCTGCGGTACTCCTCACAGTGAGTTTTAGGGTAGAGCCCAAGTATTTCCCACAGTTATGGAAATTAGGGACTTATGTCCTCAAACTCCAAAATTTGATTTAAAGTAAATTGGTTGCTTTTAAAGGCTCGCTCGGGGTCATGAATTGAGTTTGGTTGAGTTATATGGTATGGTTATGTGTGTATTTTGTTTAAGAGTTCTTTTTATTTTATTATTTGTTAATCATGTGATAAGAAAATAGTACTAGAAATTCTACACAGTTTAGGCAATGGGAAACACAACCTGTAACATATGAACCAGTAAAAATGAACAGAACCAAAGTGCACTATAAAAATATAAAATGCTAATCTACAGTGTGACTGCCCTATTTTTGTATCCCTCTTAGGCCAAGAAAGAGTGTTGGGATCTCATCAAAGTGGGAACAAGCCCACCTGTATATCCACAGGTCACTCCTCAAATGCAAGGTTGCTCAACAGGGAGGACGTGAATGGCATGAAAACCCCAATGGTTTCCACCCTATCTAGCTTCCAAGGCACTTGGTTTTAGTGGTTTAGAGAAATAAAAAGAATGGGTACCTATTACTACGCTTTCTCAACCCTCCATCTTATCTCAGAATACTCCGGAGGGTGATGACTGAGTAGAGGAGGAAGGGATGGGTAAGGAGGTTAATTTCCACTAAGTTTTAAGACTGAAATAATAAAATGAAGTTGCAAAATTTTTACCAAGTATTAGACAAATTTGCATTTGTAAATAGCTTAACCATATACACAATTGAATGTAAAAACTACTTGTAGAAAACACAGGTTGCTTTTGGGTGCTGGACAGTGGTGAATGAGCCACACAAAGAATTCAAACATCAGCGACAGACACCCCAAGTGGTAGGTCTCCCTTTTCAGGCATGAATAGGCAATTGGGTTGCTCCTTTCGGTCCTGAATGGGTAACTGGGTCGCTTCTGGGATGAAACAAGAAGAAACTGAGCCTAGAGAGGCAGGTTGCTCCTATTGGGGCCAAACAGGTGACTGGGTTGCTCTGTTTTGGGCTGAATAAGTGACTGGGTCATCCCTTTCAGCCCGAAATAGGGGATTGGTCCCAAAAATGGAAAAAAAATGGAACCGAGAACGACCGATAGTAACTGGTACTGTGGCCGAACGGGTTCGGTTCGGCCTCGGGAGGGCTCGACTAGGAATAGAAATGAATGCACGATTGAAATAAACTAACCCTACTAAATAAAACTACTAAACAACTATTCAAAAACCTGCAAAAAACTATTAAGCCCCAGGGATCATGTGGGATCGACTCGGCGGAGTCACCAAAGTGTAGCCAAGGAAAAACCCTAGCTACATGCAAAAGAACCTCCCTTCCGTCTATAGGATGATAGGGTAGAGTCAATGGAGAAAAAACGAGCTACAACAAACTATTAGAAAATAAAGAAAATATAAAACATCTACAGACTACAAACTAAATAAAAAAAGATGAAACAATATACCTTCCAATCTAGTTTGAAAGAGGGACACCATGCCCACACTTAGAAAATGCCTCTCCATAGGCTGGGATTGGGTGGAGTTTTGACTCAACACACCAAGGAAATGAGAAAATGGAGGAATGTAGTTGTGGGGTATGAATATATTGAGAGTGAAAGGTTTCTCAAGGTACTCATACAGGCTATATAACCAGAGGAAGAAGGAATCATGTGTGTGATGGCAACCCGTACACCTCTATTTGTAGTTTTTCTCAACTTTTTAGGGTTTTTAGCCCCTGGTTAGGGTTTTAGGCCATGCCTAGGGTTTTAATCCCTTATAGGGTTTTTAGACCCCTTTTTGGGCTTTAGCCCTCTTTTTGAGCTTTTTAGCTCCTTTTTGAGCTTTTTAAGCTTGTTTGTGGGTTTTTAACCCCTTTGAGGGTATTTTTGTATCTTTTGAGAAAAAAACATAGGTTAAATGGGTGTATGGGTAGAATGGCTTAGGACATGGATGTCATTTCACAGTGTAGGCTATATGAGCAATTTTTCATGTTAACAGATTTCCCCCTGATGTGTGAGGGTAGGAGCTCATCAAATGGACGATGGACATCATTGGATATTGGGGATCATGGAGAGACCTGTGAAGAAGTGATGCTTCCTCATTTGGGACATGGTGGATTTTGGTTTTGTATTAATTTTTGTTCCCATCAATGGGTGATATACAAAGAATATGTGACATGCATATGGATGAGGTGGGCATACCCATGCTCGTAACAATGTCAAAAATAATAATGCGATCAAGGCTCCCAAACACAAGAGTTGATCATGTACAACTGTTGTTACATAATGGTGGCCTCAATGAGAGGCTCAATACAATATTGATCTAAATAACTAATACATCAGACCCATGGAATTCTCATGTAATGCAATATATTCACAATTGATGACCTATTGGATCTGGAAGTTTGACATCACTGTAAGGACTCACTGATGGAGAGTTAGAGTCTCTAAGGTACAACATGCCGCATCAATCATGAATCTATATAGAATCACTGCTCTGGGGCTTCTGTCCACTGTATTCAACACAACCCAAAAATCACAAGGGACATGAACCTATCTGGGTCCCTTAATAGACTCACCAATGTGCTAGAGTTAGGTGACAATTGGGGTCTTCGACCAAATACTGCATGGACCAATACCTTGTATGAATCTCAACGGTGGGATGATGTAGCTGAATTCGATCACGTGAGACACAACCATCCTGAGAGGCACTAAGGACTCCTGTCAAGTGGTCCAAGGAACTCATCAATGAGGTTAATGAAACGAGGATACAGGGACCTCTAAGTCTATCTTATGGAATAGATGTGTTGTCATCGAGAGAGGGAGACCTGCAACTGACCAAGGACATGATGTTTCCTTGACCAGAAGCGCAAGGGTAATAACCAAATATGTGAGGCAATCTAGGGATAGACACACTGAATTGGGGAACAGGGGTAGGAGGAGTACGAGGGACTCAAACTTCCTTTGTTCAGAGTACGACAGTAGGGATGACCTGGCAGCAAATGAAACTAACTCAAGTGAAGGGGATCATAGCTATTATACTGAGAATGTAACTACAGATGGGAAATACTTGGGGTGGTGTAGATAATATGTTTGATATTCATGGGATCCAAAGAAGATGCATCGCAAAATAATTTGAAAAAAGGTGACCCAAAAAGGGGGAATGCTTCCAAACTGTAACACATGGGGTGGCTCCTAAAGAAACCATTATGGCACAATCTCATGAATTTTTAGCGAGCCCAAGAAAGTAAATGTTTGATGGTGCTTTCAATTTTAGAGAGTATGAAAGCGTGAAAAATACTCCAATGGGGTCTCTTTTTCATTGATAGTATCATGTGCCTAAAAAAGGATAAAAGTGTACATAGGGGAGATCTCCCACCCTTTTTAGGGGACGGGTGACTTATTTATCGTTGGTAGTCCAATCAAGCTGAAAAAGGTTAAACCTATACTGAATGGATGGTCATTCAAATACTTTTACAAGCATGAACGAAACCAAGTTTACTTGGTAATATTTTCTTGATGAGAAGGATGGAAAAGAGCTTAAAGACAACCCATGATGTGCTTTTTCATAGAGTTCTGTCCCAATTCCTGAGAAAGCATAAAATGATGCAAAGGGAAACGTTCATGGCTTGAGTGTGCTGAGGTGTTCCTTTTCATGTGGTAGTCTATGCAGTTCGCAAAAGGAGATAAACGAGACTATGTAGATGCTCGTTCCAATACTTTAACGAGCGCAAAAGGAAGCAAATGTGCTTGATGGTCTTTTCATTCGTTTATGAGTCAGAAAAGAGCTTAACAGAAACTCCATTGTGGTCAACCAAGCCAAGGGGCACTGATGGTGCCTTGTGGCATGATGGTGAAAGGTGGTAAAAGGTGACGATCCATGTAGCATGGATGGAGTAGATATCTCTTAAACATTCCAATAATGTAAGTTTTAAATATGTGTAGAGAAGCAAAGCATACATATTCTTTTAAGAAAAATAGAGATCACAACACATCATTCACACATAAACAAAGAGATTTACCCTGGAAACCCTTAACCGGGAAAACCAGAAAACCTTGGAGCCACACCTCCTATTTTCTCTTCATTCCATTATGAGATCCTCACAATACAAAATATAGGTATTCCTCAACATCCAAATACCCTAATCCGTTAACCCGGATTAGAAAAAGACTCCAATCCCTTAATCGGGATTAAGTTACATATTTTTAGACAACTTCTAAAAATAGCCACAAACAACTATAAATAGCCATAAAATCTATAAATAGCCAGCGCTGACATGTGCACCTCCCCTCCATACGCACATGCAAAGAATATAACATATACCCAACATTGTCCCACTTGTTGTTTCCTTTGCATAGTAATGAGTCATGTACTCATAAAGTCACAGGTTTAGGGCATCAATTCCCATAGATTATCTACACCAAGAGAACTTCTCTGTACAAACAAACTTTGTTAATGAGTCTGCAACATTTTTCACGGTGTCAACCTTCTCTAGAAACACCTTCTTTTCTTCAACCATATCTCTCACAAAGTGATATTGCACATCAATATGCTTTGTCTTAGCATGATAAGCAAGGTTCTTTGCCAAGAAGAATGCACTTTGGATATCACATTCTACCCTTACACCTTTTTGTACAAACCCAATACTTGAACACAATCTTTGCAACCACACAACTTCTTTGCTTGTATGAGTGGATGCCATGTATTCAGCTTCTGTAGTTGAGAGTGCAACTACAGCTTGTCTCTTTCTCATCCAATTGATAGCTCCTCCAAATAGGTTAAACACATACCCACTTGTATATATTCTATGATCAAGGTCTCCAGCCCAGTCTGCATCAACAAATCCATGTACATTTATTACTTTGTCTGGACGATGCCTTCCTTGGTAGTAGATTGCATAATCTGTGGTGCCACACAAATATTTGAAGACCCTCTTTACAGCTATCCAATGCTCCTTTCCTGGGTTTGACATATATCTGCTCAAAACTCCCACTGCATGAGCAATGTCTTGTCTTGTACAGACCATTGCATACATCAAACTACCAATTGCACTGGCATATGGAACCTGTGACATGTCTTCTTCTTCTTCCTATGTCTTGGGACACTACTCTACAGATAACTTTACACCTACATGAATAGGAACCTTGACTGGCTTACTTTCCTACATGTTAAATCTTTGTAGTACTGTCTCAACATATTTTCTTTGATTTAAACTAATCATTTTGTTTGCACGATCTCTTCTTATCTCCATTCCCATAATGAAGTTTGCAGCACCAAGATTTTTTATATCAAACTTGGAGGACAGTTGAGACTTCACCTCCTTTATAACATCTTTGTTGTTTCCAATCAGCAACATGTCATCAACATACAAAACTATGTTAATGAAGTGATCACCAACCTGTTTGGAATATACAAAGTGATCAACTTTGCTTCTCACAAACCCCAATCCAAGTATGTATGTGTCAAAATTTTGGTACCACATCCTTGGAGATTGCTTTAGACCATAAAGGGACTTCTTTAGTTTACATACCAATTCATTCTTTCCCTTTACTATGAACCCTTCTGGTTGTTTCATGTATATTTCTTCTTCCAGATCCCCATGTAAGAACGCTATCTTCACATCCATCTGCTCTACTTCAAGATCAAAAGTTGCAGCAATAGAAAGAAGAAATCTAATAGAAGTTAATTTTGCAACTAGAGAAAATATTTCACCAAAATCAATCCCCTCTACCTGAGAATATCCCTTTGCTACCAAGTTGGCTTTATACTTATCCACTTTACCTTCTACATTCAACTTCTTTTTAAATAGCCATTTTCTCCCAACGGCTTTTCTCCCAGTTGGTAATTGGACTAGCTTCCA
Source organism: Pseudotsuga menziesii (assembly GCA_001517045.1). Taxonomy (NCBI): domain Eukaryota; kingdom Viridiplantae; phylum Streptophyta; class Pinopsida; order Pinales; family Pinaceae; genus Pseudotsuga; species Pseudotsuga menziesii. The sequence goes on along the minus strand of LPNX011132024.1, from coordinate 159,128 downwards.
AGATTCATTTTTGTCCAAGGAATCCATTTCTTCATCCATGGCCTTTTTCCACAGATCACTATCCTCTGAATCAACAACTTCCTTCACATTTCTAGGATCATCATCAGTAATAGACATAAAAAAATGAGAGCGAAAATTAGGAGGGGAATACCTTTCTGTTTGCCTTATTTCTCGAGATGATCTCCTCAAAACTGGAGTATGAGGTTCTTCTTCTTCTAATTCTGCTTGTTCTATTGAGTCAGATTCTTCACCTTCTAACTTAAAATCTATTTTATCTGGTTCCTTTTCCATTGGATTCACTTCCTATATGGGGACTTCTTTGACCTCTCGAAACACAACATCTCAACTGTAAACAGTATTCTTAGTTATAGGATTCCAAAGCTTATACCCTTTCATATCATCTTTATAGCCAATAAAGATACACTTCTTAGCTTTGTTATCCAACTTGCTCCTTTTCTCCTTTGGAACATGTACATAAGCATCACAACCAAAAATTTTCAGATGCTTAATAGAGGGTTTCTTACCAGTCCATACCTCTTGTGGAGTTTTATCAATCAATGCTAATGTGGGTGATCGGTTTACCAAGTAACATGCTGTATCCACTACTTCTGCCCATAATTCTTGTCCTATCCCAGCACTGCTTATCATGCTCCTTGCCTTTTCCATCAACGTCCTATTCATCCTCTCAACAACTCCATTCTGTTGAGGTGTGTATGGAGTAGTCTTTTGCCTTGCTATTCCACACTTCTTACAAAATTCCTCCAATTCATTCCCATAGAACTCTCCACATTATTTGTCCTCAACACCTTTATTTTCTTTTCTGACTGATTTTCTACAAGAGCCTTAAATTCTTTAAACTTGGCAAATACTTCAGATTTCTTTCAAAGGAAATAAATCCATATGTTCCTTGAGAAATCATCTATAAATGAAACATAATACACATATTTTCCTAATGATGGAATAGGAACAGGTCCAAACACATCACTATGTATTAATTCTAGAATTTCCTTTGCTCTTGTAGCACCAGATGCAAATCTTACTCGATTTTGCTTTCCATATATGCAATTTTCACAGAAATCAAAATCCAGAGTGCAATTAGTCATACCTTCAACCATACCTTTACCTTGTAATGCTCGAAGTCCCTTTTCTTTGATATGCCCCATTCTTTGATGCCATAGCATTGTATTTCCTCTTGATGCAGTCAGGTTTTGTCATCTTTACCTCCTTCCTCCAGCACAACAGAATTGTTACATCCATTAATGATGGTTTTTCCCAATAGTTTGTACAGATTTCCATACCAAACTCCCCTCATCAATACCATTGATCCTCGAACCATTTTGTAACCACCATCTCCACACACAGTATTTACACCTGCAACATCCATCTTTCTGACAGATATCGAGTTTCTTGCTAGATTTGGAATGTGTAACACTCTAGGCAGAGTTCTAATCCTTCCATCCTTCAGTTTTAGCTTGACTCTACCACATCCAATGATACTGGATGGTGAATCATCTCCTAAGTACTCATCTCCTCCATTGTACTTTTCATATTCACAGAACCAATCCCTATGAGGGGTCATATGACATGACGCACCTGAGTCAATCAGCCATGTATCCTGTTTTGAAGGATTGCTCATGGAAGCTAGGTACACATCCCCTCCTTCTTCTGAGGAGTTCTTCACCTCAGTGGAAGGGGTATCCTCATATCCCTTTTCTTTCTCAACATTCTTTGATTTGCAATCCTTTTTATAGTGCCCAGCTTTAATGCATTTCCAACACTTCCTTATTCCTTTTCCTGGGGATTTAGATCTCCCCCTAGATCCTTTATTTTTGTTTCTCTCCTAGGGGCGACCTCTCACAGACAAAGCATCCATGCTATGATTATCCATGGTTTTCTACCTCATCTCTTCTGATAGTAGGGATGATACAATTTCATCAAATTTTAAAGTCGCCTGGCTAGAACTACCTATTGCAACAATTAGGTTGTCCCAGAAATCAGGCAAAGAACACAATAATGTAATACATTTATCTTCTTCAACCATTTTAATACCAACAGAGGTTATTTGACTTACCAGAGTATTGTATACATTCAAATGCTCTGTTACAGTGTCATTCTCATCCATTCTGAGGTGAAACAACTTCTTTTGCAGAAACAACTTGTTCACAAGGGATTTTGATTGATACAAATGCCCTAGTTTTTCCCACAGCTTTACTGCACTATCTTCACCAAATACGTTCAACAACACAAAGTTTGATAAGCAAAATCATATTGTACTCCTCGCCCTTCTTTCTAATTTATCCCAATCTTCTTGTGATGTTGCAGTGGGTTTCGTACTCGGATCCACAGCAATCCACTGTTCCCGATCTACAAGAAGATCCTCCATTTTGAGCTTCCATAGCTCAAAATTCTGGCCGTTAAATTTCTTGATCTTGATTCTTGAAGTGCTCACCATTCTCTTTCAATGCACAAATCAACACTGCAAAGCTCCCACTGAACCCAGGTTTATCACAGACCCGAGATCTATCAACTGCATCGAACCCTTAGCAGCAAAGGCATCCCCCTGATGCCAAAATTGAGCTCTGATACCACATGCAAGTTTTAAACTTGTGCAGAGAAGCAAAGCATATAGATTATTTTAAGCAAAATAGAGATCACAACACATCATTCACACATAAACACAGATATTTACCCTGGAAACCCTTAACTAGGAAAACCAGAAAACCTTGGATCCACACCTCCTATTTTCTCACAATACAAAATATAGGTATTCCGCAACATCCAAATACCCTAATACGTTAACCCGGATGAGAAAAAGACTCCAATCCCTTAACTAGGATTAAGTTAAATATTTTTAGAAAACTTCTAAAAATAGCCACAAACAACTATAAATAGCCATCAGACATGGATATTTTGCTTTTCTATTCCCTTTATCGTTATCATTGTTGGTTGGTTTTGGGTTCTCCTGTTGGTTTCCAAGTTTTTTATTTTTATTTTTACCTTTATTTTTATTATTGCCAGAGGTTTGAATATTCTGAATAGAATTAACCTCGGTGGAAACCTTGGGAGTCGAAGGAGTAGGGGTGGCAGTCTGGGGTTGCTTGGTAGGTTTCGCTGTTGATGGGGACTAGATTGAGCCAACAATCCCATCAACAGGGACTTCTGCTGGTGGCTTTGCAAGATCAGTGATTGGGCAAGGTGCTTGAGGAATCAAGTCATACAAAGTGCCAGATTGGGAATAGACCAAGTCTAGATACTGTGCTCGACTAATGGCTTGCTCTTCAGTAACGACACCGCCCATAACCACATCTCGGGCAATCAGAGGCAACAAAGATTTGATAAACCAATAAGCTAATAACTGATCCAGAATAGGATCCTTAATAAGTATTCTCCACCTTCTCCACTCATGGATATGATTGGATATGTGGGTGGATGTGTTCTGTCGCAGAGAAGTTAAGAGATCAATACCTATTTCATAACGAATAGGAAGCTGAAAGTGTGTAAGAAATACAATTGCTAATGAGCCAAAATCCACAAACGAGTGTTGTGAAAGTTCAATATACCATTTCACGGCTGTACAGGTCAAAGTTCACTGAAAGAGTATTAACTGAACTGAATCATCCATGAGGGAGTTTGAAGAACACCACAGATGGAATGTCATGACATGGTTTTTTAGATCGTCTCCTTGCTTCCCGTCAAACTTTGGAATGTCTGATGGTAACTTTACCAGAATGGGGGGCCACGAGGGGTTATGTTGGATGGGGTCATGAATCAACTTGGACAAATCAGGCAAGTCCAAAGTTGCTAGGAAAGGTAACTAACGGTTAGGTTGCACATACTATTAATATTGATATGGCATATAGTTACTAGTAGGACCATAAGTAGAATGATAGACAGGTTGTTGTGACAAAGAACTATCGAAAAATCCGCCCGCAGGGGGTTGATTTTCGGGATCAGGATTGTTAGGACCACCGGGGCCTCCGGGAGGAGGACCACTAGGGCCTCCAGGACCACCAGGACCATTGGGACCACCAGGACCATCGGGACCACCAGGAGGTGGACCACCAAACCCTCTAGGGCCTCTAGGAGGTAAACCTCCAGAGCCTCTGGAACCACTAGGAGGAGGGCCACCAGACCCTCCAGGGCCATTAGGGGGAAAGCCACTAGGCCCCCTAGGACCACCAGGACCATTAGGACCATAAGGAGGAAAGCCATCAGGCCCTCCAGGACCATTAGGCCCCCTAGGGGGAGGACCTACATAAGGCGGTCCTTTGACACCTCCCGCAATATGTATGGGTATTCCCCCCATAGCTAGCATGTAGGACCAGTTAGGTTACCCCCACGGCGTGAAAGTATTACTAGGATATGGAATTCCAACATAAGGCATTCCTGTAGGATTGGGTGGATAATTAATGTTTACTACATGTATTTGATTTCCTGTATAACCATAACCCCAAGAGGTTTGACTGGTTACAGGTTGTGCCCCCAAGGACTGACCTGAACTAGATGGGGGATTAACCACGTTAGTGTGGGTGGGAGGGACATAAAATGTAGATTTCTCTATGCGAGAGGTCTGTCCTTGACTAGATACAATTCAAGTGCCAGATAACGTAGGTCATGCCGAGGGTTGCCCCCCCGCACTAGAAGGTAATGACGAAACGAGAATTGAAGGTTGAGCCCCAAGTGCGGAAGACCTAGGAGGATTGGGAACATAATATGGGAGGTGATGGGGTTGGTATTTTTACTTGGGTTGTGTGGAGTTACTGTGCGATCTATAATTGGTTCAATGGGTCTCATAGAATTGACAAGTGAACAATATCCCACAGGAACAGTTGTGGAACGTGATGGTGGTGTGCCCAATATGTCATCTATTTTCCTTTCAATCTCCTGTGCACGAAGAATGGTTGCGTGGTATTTTCTACATTCTTCGTCATCTGGAGAAACTTCTTCAGAAAAGTTTAAACGGGTACCAAATGACACAATGGTCTGTCCTATAGAGGTATCCCAAAATGGAGCATTGGGACCATAATCTGGATGGGTAGTATCATCAACATGACCTTCTATGGGAGAATGGAACGAAGTATTACCCCAAGAAGGTTGTTGGACCAAGGGAGGCGAGTGTGAAGGATATGGTCCTCTACTTTTTGCAACCACATTATCTCCCACTTGGCAGGTGGTAGCAGCTCCTTGGTCTATAGCTTCCATTAGATTTTCTCCTAAAACAGGAATAAAATCAGGTGGAAAGCCCCGTACTCTTCTGGACTGTCTTAGCTCAGCCATTTTGTACAGTTCCTATCTAACCTAGGGTCTCAAAAACTAGAAAACACACAAAAAAATTTCCCTACTCAAACCATAGGTCAAATAAGCAAACTTAAAATGACAGCAGGGGTTTAGATAGTCAGGTCTCTCACCAATATTGTCAAGAAGGTGCTACTCGCGATATACCTCAAGGGTACGTGCATAGTAATCTCCATGAATGCTATTTTCGGTGTATGGCTCCAAGCAAGACAGCCAAAGGGATTTCCTCAGATGGATAAGGTATCCTAGTGGGGTCTCTCGATATACGCAAGGTACGTGGGAGCTCAAATCGGTAGTAGTGCTGTCTAATGCATAACCGTACACAAGGGGCCTTCCGATATACAATTGAGTATGTGAAGTACCTTTCTATATACCTCAAGGGTACATGAAAGGCTGATTGATATACCGATGGTACGTGGAAGAACCATGCGAGTCCCGAGATGTAATGCAAATGAGTAACGACAGCTCCTATGCTTAACGACGCCCAAACACATCTCTAACCTATCACTCAAATTGCTATGTAAATATTAACCTATAACTACCGTTAATTTTCAAGTGGATGATTAGGTGAATGCATGGAGTTTTGATAGATCTTTTACCACAAAATTTCAAACCATAAGCATCAGATTCTAACACACAAGCCTAATAGTGCAGGGTTGAAAGCAAATCAACTCATTTTTTTTGCAAAAAATGAGAGAAAAGTGGTCTTGGAATAAGGCCTACCTGGAACCGTGCTGGAGGGGTCTTGACAGAGCAGTTCTGGCTAAGCACCGCTTCTGGATAATAGGACTTAGGCGGAGGCACTGTGTGCTGCTAACAGGGTTCAGGAGGTGGCACCGCTTCTCACCAACAACATAAGAGAGGTTCCCTATATAGATCCAAAACACAAAGGAGAACGATAGATCAAGTTAGAAGAAGATCAGATCAAGGTAAAAATTTATAGATTGAGAGTAAAAAAGAGCATAAAAAGTTGAAATACTTTAGATCTGAGCAGATATGAAAGTTTCAAACAAAAAATCATTGAGTCAAATAGCAGATCCGACTGAAGAGAGTTGGAGATGGAGTCTGGATTCAGACAAGAGTTCAAGAACTGAGGAAGATCAGGTCAACTGATATACGTATCAATCCCCACCAAGTCGCCATATTTGTAACCAGGAATATTTCACCTTCTGTGGACAGAAGCTGTTCCTCTGGTCTGAATAGTTCAGATCCAAAACAAATGAGTGAATGACAAAGGATGAAGACCTTCCCTGGATGTCGTAGACACCTGGAATACTGCTTCAATAGTGAACCTGTGTACTTGCAAACATATGAAACACGCAAACACATCGAATCTACCAAAAAATCCTCTACTTATCCATGTTAGTGACTAAGGAATCTAACAACATGTACATGCGAAATAAAAAAAACAGTAATGTGGGATGGAAATCAGCTTTGCATTAAGATGTATGGAGAAGTTTACAACCAATCAAGCCTTAGTGTCAACATGCATCTCCATGAGACAAACACTTCATCCCCATAAGCTCCAACTTTGCTCTCTATGCTCTCCAATGGCTTGGGCCAAGTGGTCAATCCAACATCATAACAATACCTCTATAGTTCTCCTCCTCAACCATGGACATGAGCTTGTATTTATAAGGCTCAATGGATAGGAATGGTTGAGATATTTTGGATGAGGTGGCCTCTAAGATCATATGATGGGGGATCTCGAGCTCAACTGACCCACAATGATAGGGATAAGGGAGGACATGAGGCTCATGATCTAGAAGCCTCGGGAAACTTCTCTTTTTCCCATTTTGCCTAGGGTACCACTTTTATCCTCTTATGACAGAGTGGTCTAGATAATAAATGCTTATGGAACAAAGGCCATAGGCGGTGGCATCACTTATGGTAAACAAGATACAGGAAGTGCAAGCAAGGTACCACTCATGGTTCACAGGGAAAGTGCGGTGTTGAGTATTTTCATGTAGAATTGACAAACAACATGGGGTTTCCACTCTAAGTGCTAGGATTAAGGGCAAACATGTAATTCAAAGGTGTTATCACATGGTGGTGATAGGATCTGGGTATAACAGTGTTTTCCCTTGGTTATTATTGGTTGTTTAATAAACGACTGATAATTTCTGAGTTTTTCACTAAATACCTCCAAAGTTGGGGTGGTCGGCTTGGAATTTAGGCCTATTGAGTTTATTAGAGTCTATGTGTCAATGTATAAACATGATAAGCATCATGGTCGAGTCATATGAACATGTCTAAGTCCCCCTAGGTTTTTATTTTTTTTAATTTCAATTTTTCCACAAAACTTAGGCTATTTTTTAATAGTCTAATTGGAAAAATTGGTTTTGTAATAAAAGTGGGCTTGATAATCAATTTCAGTCATGGGGGTGCTCATTTTCAAGCTTAGAGAACCATGTAAACCCATAGACCCACTTCTTCTTAGTTTTGAGTTATTTTCCATCACTCAGGTCAGAAAAACCCAAAAAATCAATTATTGATTATTTTAATTAATAAATTGATGAATAATGGAGCGAATCCAAAATCCTAGATCAATGGATTCTCAACCGATTTGATTGAAATCAATCTCATCAGCACTAGATTAACCAGAGATTGAAATTCCTTGACTGAAGGGGCTAATCAAGGCATATCCAGAGTTGAAATTCATCCTCCTTTATGGGGAATTGCTCCCTCTCTCTCTCCTCCACACGTGTGGGCTCTTCTGGAAGCTCTGTGGTTGATGATTTAGTCAGTAGGTTGATGTGTTAGCTCAATGATCCCTCCAATTGACAGGTAGACTCAGTGGAAGCTCATTTCATCTTTAGACCAGGCTATGATGGACTCTCCTTCAACTGCAGTTGTCTATCTCCTTGGGATTTGTGCCCCCTCTGGGCCGGGGTTTCATTTTTTTGTATAAATAAAGCATGGCTGCCTCCTTTCCGAGTTAGATAGAGTTGAATTGAGGAGCTATTGCTGTTGTAATACTGTGTAATATATTTTTCTATTGGAATAAAGTGAAGCTTTGGAGGCCAAAATGGTGTAATGCTCTTATGTGTGTGGAATTAACATTGTCTTACACCTTTTATTGTTACCGGTGTCTTTCTCTCAATTTCTGCATCTGAATCTTGTCTGGCTTGAATGATTTAGTTGAATCAATAGGAGTATAGTTGGGAAATTAAGATTACTTGTTTTTCAATATCTCATAGAATATATCTTAAAAGATTCATATTATACATGTTTAAATAAGTTTATTTGCATGTAATCCCTCTTTTTTTTTCATATATCTCTATCCAGATCTCATAAGGTTTTTGTGCAGGATTGTTTGTTAGTTTTCAGGTAGCAGGGGTTGGATGAACTGTGGATCTATATTGACTCCACTGGGCATCCAACTAATTTTTGAAGGCACTGTCCCTCAGCATTCCACTAACTAGTCTCTTTTGCAGATCCATTCCAGCAACAAGCGCTCTTCTTTTCCTCTTCCTCCTTCAATCTTTTTAAAATCAGTCCGGTTACTTGTTTTGCATCTTTAAAATTGTTTAGATCTATAAATTTCAGAATTCATTTTACATAGATATTTCTTCCTTAAATCTCATAAACTAGATCTCATTCCTAAAGAAATTTTACAAGCATTCCAGATCTAGTTTTAGGGAAAATTGTCATTTTCCAAGGCTGTGAAAGTAGATCTAAAGCTTGATGAATGCATGGTTCTTTCCTTAGAATATAAAAATTTATATTCATAAATTTAAGTGCTTCATATTGGCTTCCCCAAAATCATTCCAATATCCCAAGTAAAGCTTTCTTTCCTTGGTTCTTTTTCCGCTTCTTTAAAAACTACTTTTAACTTAGAATTTTTGGGTAAAAAGTGTGTTCATCCAAAAGTAATTTCAAATTAATTTTGGGAATATTTAAATGTGATAATATTTCTGGTTTTTAGTAGGTATAACAGAAAATAGGAGGAGGTGCTATCCGGAAAGCATTTTTGGACCATTCGAAACCCCCCAGGGGGTCTCCGTCTTCCCAAAATTTCAAAATTTCACAATTTGTAAACCTTTGTTCTCATTCCATATAAGGACCAAGTGGATTAATTTCAGTTTGGTGATATTGTAATTTCTGCTAATAAAAATAAAAATCTCTTCGAATAGGCTCCTTCGAGCCTATTCACCATCCCCCTTGGGGGGATTCACGTCTGTGTTATTTTTTACATTTTTTAATCTTTTTTCAATATAGTGTAGTTCTAATCTGTAGGGGTAGTATACTTTGACTTATAGTCATTGTCATTTTCCATATCTAGTGGTTTCAAAGTAATTTTAATATTTACCCCACGAGCCTCCTTTTGAGCCGAAAGGTGAAGAAAGGGTTGTGGTAGTCTAATTAGAAATTTGTGGTTTGCTTATTTGTTTATGCTTCATCTGCTATCATTAATTGTTTTAATAATAATAATAAAATCAATACCTCCTTGATTCCCCGATTGAGGTCCACTTGGACCGAAATATTTTCCTGGAGGGTTTTCTTTTTAATAAGAACGCCTCTTTTAAAATTTACTAAAAATAACAAAGACTCCAGTGTCTATGTTATGTACTTGGTTGCGGTTCATTTGATCAGTCAAGCTGCATCAAAAGCACTTGAGTGACTAGATTATTTAGTCTTCACGTTTGAAATTGACAAACCATTAGGCGAAAATCCAACGCCTCGAACGAACTGTAAACGGTGGAAAAATACCCAAAGGAGTGGGAACAACTAGAAAGTGACCTCAAGGCACCGATCTCTATCACACCCTGATGAGTGTGTTACTAACAAAGTCTCCGAGACTCCGTTCCAGCCCACAAATACCTTGCGGGTAGCCATGAAAGTTCACTTTTGGACATACTCCAAGTACCCCTCGGGTATATCTGGAGTCCCCTTTTTTACCTAATTTAATTCATTCACATTCCACATTAATTTAAAATCTATCAAGAGACATTTGCAAAACATTCTTTCAAGTGCATGCAAGCACGTTATTTTCTTTGCTGACTCCATTTAAGGCACTGGTGATTTATTTGATCAATTCTTTTTATTATATATATATATATATATATATATATATATTGAGTGTCATTACTGTGCTTATCTGATTTAAATCTTGCATCTTGTTATCTTTTGTTTCCACTAGTTAATTTCAAAAAACTCCTAAACAACTTAATCAATATAACACCATCACACTAAGTAATTAGCCTTAGTAGATTAATACGGTCTACCCCCCTTGGCTTCGTTAGGATTTAGCCTGAATGGAGGAGTCAAGTACAAGGTGACATCCTTGACTTGAGACTTGCCCCCAAGGACACACCGAGTGGCTTGAAGATTTCTGCCACATAACCCAGGTGTGTGAAAGGCGGAAACACTTTTTTGTGCCATTACCGAGGATAAATATTTTTATTCCTGAGTACGACTTAGCTTAAATTTTTTCTAAATAACTAAAAAGATAAAAAAATTTGATTGATCTTGTCTTTAAAAAAAATAAAAAAATAAAACTCGATCCATCTGGCGACTCCACTGTCTAACATCCCTCCAAGAATTTCTACCCGAAGAAACCGCCATTAATTATTCAATCCTCTCCCTGATCCTGAAAGGTTTATTAGGGAAATATTGAATAGGCAGACTTCTTGTAGAAACCTTGAAGATTTAGCAGACCAATCCCTCTCAGATATCCATCACATATTTGTAGAGAGTCATATTCACCATTCTCAAAAAATGACAGAATTTTACAAACCCCTTGAATTTTCTCAGATAGCAGGTGCTCCCCATGAAATTCCAAATGATGTTATCAAGAAGCTCCCCATATTTCAGGGCAATAATTCCATCACTACCAAGTCTCACCTCTGCAAGTTTGAAAAGCACTTGGTCAGTTATTGAAATGATGCTGCCCATAACCATGAAGATGTCAAAATGAAGCTCTTTGCTTTATCCTTAGAAGATGATGATGCAGAATGGTACTTCGACCTAGGTGATGATTCATATAAAACACTTATTGAATTCCTAGAGGGTTTTAGGAAGAAACGGGGAGAAAAGAAAGAACTAAGGAAATGGCATCAGAAAACACTAGGGTGATACTCCACAGAGAGAAGCTAAGGAAATGGCATGTAGAAAACCCTAAGAATCCCAGAAATGAATTTGTTCATTTCACTGATAACTTTGGAAACTATGCTATTTTGTCAAATTTCATGGCCCCTATCAAGGAAAACATTAAAAATGAAAAGATAGATGAAGTTTGGAGAATGTACTTTGACGGTGCTTATTCCAAATCCGGAAAGGGTGCGGGCATCATGATCATCTCTCCTTCAGATAAAGTCTACAAGTTTGCGTTCAGGTTAGAGTTTGAAGCATCAAACAATGTAGCCGAGTATGAGGAATTGCTCCTAGGGTTAGAAACCGCTAAAGACATGGGGATAAAGATGTTGAACATAAAAGGTGATTCAGACTTAGTTGTCCTCCATATTAAGAATCAGTATCAATGCAAAAATTATAGACTAAGGAAGTATAGAAATGCCACATGGGACACTATGGAATGGTTTGATGCACTTAACATTCAAAAGATCCATAGGGAAATGAATGGGTTAGCAGATAAGTTGGTAGTAGCAGCATCCACCCTCCAACCATCAGATGAAATGATTAGTGGGAATGGAAAAATGGAAATTAATTTCAAACCTTCAATTCTATATAATGTAGATCACTAGCAGGTATTTAAATATGATAAGCAACTCTTGAGATTCATCCACAATCTCCAAGAGTTTGAAGGTTGCAAGATTAGTTATCAACAAGAGGGTAAAGAGTATCGGGAATGTGAGGATAATGAAAGAAATCACATCCCAAGTAGCCTTATAGCTTTGGAAAATCTTTTTGATCGACAAGATCGTCATAAAAAACAAAAAGAAGAAATAAAAATTGGGGATTATATGGAAATAAACATAGGAAATGATAAGGACTCCAAGTTAATAAAAAATGGAAAAGGTACTTCGGAAAAGGAAAGGAACAATTTGATAACCTTGATGAAAGAGTATAGAGATGTGTTGGCTTTTAGTTATGATGAACTTAAAGCCTATCGAGAAGATGTGTTTCAACACACTATTCCCCTCATAGAAGAGGCTAAGGAGGTCAAGCCTTTCCGACAAAAACTTAGGCGAATAAATCTTGAGTTGGCCCCCATTGTGCAGAAAGAGCTTCAGAAGATGTTAGCAACAGGGATCATAGTACCTACAAGACACTCATCATGGTGCTCCAACTTAGTTGTTGTCAGAAAGAAGAATGGGTCAATTAGAATATGTATAGATTTCAGAAATATGGATACATCACGACTTAAAGATAATTACCCATTGCTTGACATGGAAACATTGCTTCAAAGAGTAATGGGATCAGGAATGATGTCCATGTTGGATGGATTTTCCGGTTATAACCAAGTGTTGGTAAATAAATAGGATCAACATAAGACTACATTCACCACACCTTGGGGTACCTATAAATTTTTAAGAATGCCTTTTGGCTTATTGAATGTTGGTGCCACCTTCCAAAGAGCCATGGATTTTTCCTTCAAAGAACTTATATTCAAAATAATCGAAATATATCAAGATGACTTAACTGTTTTTTCGAAAGAAAGATCTAACCACATAAGTCATCTTAGGAAGGTTTTCATAAGATGTCGGAAATATGGTATTTCCTTGAACCCCGCCAAGTCAATCTTTGGGGTTGATGAAGTCAAGTTGTTGGGACACATCATTTCTAAGGATGGTGTCAAAGTTGATCTTGAGAGAGTTGAAGCCATTAAGAAAGTCCGCTTGCCTAAGAATCTTAAAGCTCTCCAGTCTTTCAATGGTCAGATCAATTTCATAAGGAGATTCATCTCAAATTTAGCAGAATTAATGAAGCCTCTACAAGAGTTGTCAAATAGAGATGCTAAGTTTGAGTGGACTGATGAAGGGAAATATGCTTTCAAGTCTATCAAAGATGCCATATATAGGTCCCCGGTCTTGATCAGTCCAGATTATTCCAAGGAATTTTAGATATTTTCCTTTGCCTCAGAAGACACCATTGTTGGTGTTTTTCTTCAAAAGAATAAGGAGGGACAAGAGAAACCTATAGCCTTTATGAGTAGAGCCTTGCAACATTCGGATTTGAAGTATACCACCATGGAGAAACAGGCTTATGCCCTTGTCAAGTCCCTTAAACATTTCATAACTTATGTAGGTTACTCCAAAATCATTGGGTATGTACTCCATGCAGCTGTCAAGGATATCATGTCTCAACAAGATTGTCTAGGAATCAGGGGTAAGTGGGTTTCAAAGATTCAAGAGTATGATTTAGAGATAAAACCTTCTAAGTTAATTAAGGGACAAGGTCTTGCAAAGATGTTGACCCAAGGAAATGAAAAGGCCTTAGGATGAGTCTACCAGAATAGTGATTCAGAACAAAGTGTATCAGACGAGCTTCAGAGATTAGAGCAACAGCCTTGGTATGCCGAAATCATCTTCTTCCTCTATAACCTTACATGCCCTGATCACCTACTTGGCCATAAAAGAAGAGAATTGAGGTTAAAAGCAACTAAGTATTGTTTAAAAAAAGATGGTTTGGGTTGGAGAAACCCCGATGGTTTAATACTTAGATGTGTCGATGAACCTGAGTCCAAAAAAATCATGGTTGAGTTTCATTCAGGATTTTGTGGTGAACATTTTGCAGTGACAACAACCGCCCATAAAATCCTTAGAGCAAGATACTATTGGCTGAACCTCTTTTCAGATGTGCACAAGTCTATCAGAGTTTTCCCCCAGTGTCAGTTGTTCATCGGAAAGCAACAAATGAAAGCCTTGCCTTTAAATCCGATAGTAGTCCAAGACCCTTTCCAACAGTGGGGGCTTGATTTCATCGATAAGTTCAAAGATAACTCGAGCAATGGTTATTATTGGATACTTACTGCCACTGATTATTTCACCAAGTGGGTAGAGGAAATACCCACCAAGAAGGAAACCGATGTTGTAGTCATGGATTTCTTAGAAGATAATATTATCACAAGATTCGGTGTGCTAGCTAGAATCATCACAGATAATGGCCAGTGCTTTGTTTCCTCTGAGATGTCATCCTTTTGTTTCAAGTATGGCATTGTCCTATCCTATTCATCCAACTATTATCCCCAAGGAAATAGTCTATCTGAGTCAAGTAACAAAAACTTAATGACCATAATCAATAAAATTGTGGGTGATAATAAAAAGGCTTGGGATAGCAAGATCAAGTTTTCATTATGGGCTGAAAGAATCACAAAGAAAAGTTCAACCGAAAGAAGTACTTTCGAACTTGTTTATGGCCTAGATGTCACCTTACCTGTCCATTTAAAGCTTCCAGTGTATCAGTTTCTTAAGAACGTTAGCTCAGATCAGGATTCCATTTAGAACATAATCAACTAGTTGATCGAGTTATATGAGAGTAGAAGAAATTCCCTTGACCAAAGTATCAGAAATTCAGATAAAGTAAAGAGAACCTTTGATAGATCTGGGAACCTCCTCTCAAACAAGAGTTAAGCACGAGGCTGCGTGGAGGCATTGGAATGAGGAGATAACCCTATGATTCCTTGTCGAAACATAAACCAAGGTTTTATGCATCTGGGGATTCTGTCCTAGACAGAGTTCTAGGCTCAGCTACCCTACCCATGCATACGAATCAGGCTTGCGACTGTCCCCCCAGACTATTGGTATAGTTAAGGTAGCCTCTATTCTCTTGACATCTAGGGTTTATACATAGGTAAACCGGAAGGATATTTCTGGTTCACCTTGGACGGGCTTGGAAGGTAACCCTTATTGAAAGTGTAGGAGGGCGGTGGGTGATTCTTGCGCTTTCATCTTTCTTCGGGAAAGCATATCTTTTACCCTTTCTGACTGTTGAGACTTTAGTATTTTTTCGTAGTGATTTCTTTGTGGTTTGTCTTTGTTTAGCCAACCTTAGGGTTTGAATTTTCAAATTTACAATCATGGAGGACCAACCTATCAAAAGGTCATGAAGGTTGCAAAACCTTCCTCCTCTTATCACATTGGAACCTCCACCTCCCCCTCAAAGGCGGAGATTGGACATGGACAGTTCTTTTGAACCGACAGGAGTCAGTGAAGTTCTGGGTGAACTAGAACTTAGGGAAAACCATTTTGATTTAAATAGAGTTGAGATAAAAGACTTGCAGGCTGATGAGTTTGCAAGGAATTTTAATACACCTCTAACTGACTTAAATGATCTTGTGATCATTCAGGTTCGTCCTTTTGATCCACCCATGATTGGTGTCCCTGCGGGAAGGATAATGTCTACTGCATGAGAAAGTTCTTTTATTTTCACCTCAACCATCCTAGCTGAAGGGGTGCTACCTACCCCGGTAGGTTCCCCTAGATCAAGCATACCTACTATGCCCTTAACTCCAGTGAGCCAAGTGGTTCAACCGCCAGTTCCCACAAGCCTAGAAGGTGCTTCTGGTGGTATGGTCACTGGGATTCCTAGTGTAGCTACAGTTCCAACCTCCACACACACTGCCCAGAGTGGTCCTATAGGATCCTCGGATTTTTTCCAAGGATTTCCTTGGAATGGGGGGTACATTCCCCCATCCACTCCATACGTAGGCCCACCACCCTCTTATGTAGGGGTGCAATTTGGAAACACTAAACCTTATGTTCAAGGTTTTGAAACTCCGGTTTTAGATCCATTCATGAACTCTCCCTTTTTGCTTTTTAGCAGAGGGATACCTGTTCCTATATTTCAAACCCCACTTTCGACTGGGGCAGCCAGAACCTCTATACTACACCTCACAGCAAAAATCCTGTGGCTTACGGATGGAATCCATTCCAAATTAACCCATCCACTTCACAACTGGTGGCAGGGGGAAACCCCACCTTTACATATGGGAATTTGGGGGCAAGTCCCTCTAATCCCCAAACAGGTACTTTTAGTGCTCCATTTAGACCTAAGTTTCCTTTCTTGGCAATGTTAAACTTTCCAGATTTGTCTAAATTGATGAATGACCCTATGAGGCATGATCCCTCCTGGCTGCCTGTACCTACCAATTTGCGCTCGGACATCCCAAAATTCAAAGGCAAAGTTGGTGAAGATCCTAAGGCTCATGCCATCACTTTTCATTTATGGTGCTCTTCTAACTCACTGAATGAAGATTCAGTTTGGTTGAGGCTATTCCAAAGAACCTTGATGAGTACTGCAGCAAAATGGTACATTGAGTTGCCTTTTGCTGCGTTTAGCGGTTTTTGGGACTTGGCTAATGCATTCCTTAGCCACTTCCAGCTTCCTGTCCGATATGATTTCGGAACAGACTTGTTATCTACCTTTTTGCAGAACAAGGCCACCCATATCTCAAATCACATCCAATAATGGAGGAGGTGGAAGAGCCTTATTGAAGCCACTATTTATCCTGAGTTCTTATTAGAATGGTTCCTTAAATCCATATTTCCTATATATATATCTAACGACGTATCTACTTCAGGAGTGACGAGTGGGGAAGAAGCTATCCTCAGGGCCCAGCAACTAGATTTGATATATTCTCAGTCTGGGATCTTATATGAGATTATCCCTGAGGCACCAAGGCCAACACATGATGCAAAGAAAACTAATCCTAGACCCCATGCCGATGGTGTGGTTGGTTCTATTAATTCTCCCACTGTAGAATCTTTGGCCAAACAGCTCCATCAGCTGTTAGTCAAACATTCTATGGTGGAGGCAGCAAAGGCTTCCCCCTCACCCCAAAATGAAAATGTTTTTGCACAGAACTCTTAGAAGGGAAATCACCAGCCCGATGGGAAAAAGAAGAGAGGAAAGAAAGGGGAGGGAAATCAAAACAAGCAAAAACCCGCAAACAATGCTGATGGGGAAAAGAAAGAAAAGAAGAAGGTGAAATTCTGATGTAAGGTGTGCCATGAATATCACCTCACTCATCTTTGTCCCCTTCTGGAACAAGCTCAGAAGCTATTAAAATCTCAACAACTGGCTGTGCTGAAGGATCCTTTTCACCAGGGGCAGAATTCTGCTTCAGCTTCAAATGCAGTAGGGGACACCCCAAATGCCTCTGACCCCAATTATATCAACATGGTTCGATCTCAAACTTTAGTTCAGACCAGGAATAAGAACTATGAAAAAGAGACCTCAGAGAAGGGTAAGTCCATAGGTGAAACTTCTAACCCTCTCGCGATCGAGAAACCTGTCGAAATTATGCCCAAGATACCAAAAGGTGTCTTTAAGAAGACTTTGCATAATCCTAATGCTAGGGCTGCATCAAACTACTCCATAGTTGAAGACTTAGCCCAAACACCTTGTGTAATGTTGTCTTTAGAGGTGTTACAGAGATGTCTCGCCCATCGGGATACACTCTTAGCAGCCTTAGGCAGTATGGACTCATCGAGTCTCATGGCAAAATTTCACTTGTCTGATGTCAAAATTCGCCTACCTTACCATGTAGCCTTATCGATAGATGTCATCCATGGTGGAAAGACCATTGGAAGGGCAATTGTCAATGAGGGTGCTTCTACACGTGTTATGTCCTTGTCGTGTTGGAAAGATCTTGGGTCCCCAGAGCTGGTTCCGTCAAACACCCTACCTACTGCTTTCGACGGGAGGTCATTCTGTCCGCATGGTATCCTACCGGATTTTGAAATTAAGATGGAAGGGAAAGCGGTGTCTATTGAGGTAGAGGTGATTGATGCACCTTTGGATTATAACCTAATATTGGGAAGAAGCTGGACTTATGCCATGTCTGCTATTGCATCGGCTGTCTTTCGGGTGGTAGTGTTTCCACACGAAGGGATGTTGGTTACTGTTGACTAACTCAATTTTACTTGAAAAGGCCACATGGAATATAATGAGTCCACTGTGCCAATGGTTGATCAGGTCAAACCTGCCGCACATAGCTTAGGGGCTGGAATGTATGCATCATTGATGGGCACATTCGATTTTCCAGCTCCTATTAATTATATAGGTTCTACTAGTGTGGGGAAGTCCATAGCTACGGTTGTTGATAGGACTGATCCTTGGGTTCTCCCTTCCCACCATGAACCTAAAGTGGGCTTATCGATAGTGGAAGTGGCTTATCAAGATATCACCCAAACCACTGTTGATCCCATTTCGGTTCCCCTCATAGTTTCAGAGGAACTGGAAGAAACCTATCTTCTTGCTTGGGCAGAAAACTATTTGCATTCTACAGATTGTTTAGATATGGTTTTACCTTTTGATGAAGCCATTCTGGAAGCCATGTGTGGATGAGATAAGATCTATGAAGATCTTCATCATCGATCCTATTTTCTTCCAGAGTTAAGCAGGATAGAGAATCAAGAGTTTCATATGAGACTGGCAGACGATGTTGATATGCCTGTTAATCCCTTACCAAGGGAAGGAATGTTTGTTGAGGGGAATATGGAAAATATTTCTGCTACCATCCCTATCAACATCTCTGTAAATCCTGGTGTTGTGGAAAATATACATATCGATGCAAACTGCTCTCCTGAGGAGATTTCCATTTATACCGCCTTGTTTAAGGAATTCCTTGACATTTTTGCCTGGTCATATGAGGAGATGCTAGGCATTGATCCATCTATAGTCGAGCACGAGATACGAACATACCCTGACACTAAACTTGTTCAGAAAAAGTTGAGACCTGTTAACCTGCGTAAAGTGGCTGCAGTGAAGGTTGAAGTGGAAAAACTGCGGAAAGCTGGTTTTATTTATCCCATAGCTTTGACAGAATGGGTATCCAACCCTGTTCTTATTGATAAGAAGCAAGGGACCACACGCATCTGTACTGACTTCAGAGATTTAAACAAAGCCTGTCATAAGGAAAACTATCCCATGCCATTTATAGATCAAATTATTGATGCTTGCGCGGGAAGTGAAGTCTTTTCATTTATGGATGGTTTCTTCGGATATAATCAAATTCAAATAAAACCAGAAGACCAAAATAAAACTTCTTTCATTTGTCCTTGGGGTACCTTCGCGTAAAAAAAAATGCCATTTGGATTGAAAAATGCTGGGGAAACCTTTCAGCGGGCAATGAATTTTTCTTTCCATGATATTAAAACCATTGTTGAACCCTACGTTTATGATCTCCCTGCACATTCTCGTAAGAGGATTGACCATCCAGATCACTTGCGTTTGATATTTGAACAATGCAGATACTATAAAATTTTCTTGAATCCCCACAAGTGTGTGTTCTATGTCGAGTCAGGGAGACTGCTCGGATTCATTATCTCTAATAGAGGCATTCAGGTGGATCCATTAAAAGTTGAGGCCATTGTAAATCTGCCTCCTCCTTGTTCCATCAGGAAACTTCAGAGCCTGCAGGGAAAGTCCAATTTTCTTCAACGTTTCATGTAAACTATGCCAAGATTACTAAGGGTTTCATGTGCTTTTAAAATAGGACACCCCATTTGTATGGGATGAAACTACACAACTCGCATTCGAGGCATTGAAAAAAGCTTTGTTGTTGGCACCATTATTGCATCCGCCAGATTACTCTAGGGATTTTATATTGTATCTGGCCACATCTGAGTTGACCATAGGGGTAGTCCTAGTCTAGGAGGACGATAAGCTCCAAGAGCATGTCATTTACTATCTTAGTCGTGATTTAGCCAGACCTGAACTGAGGTACTCCCATGTCGAGAAGTTGGCCTTAGCAGCTTTTTATGTTGTTCAGAGGTTACGTCACTACATCTTACTAAGGACTACAATGGTAGTGGCAGATGTCAATCCTTTTCATTATGTTTTTTCCCAATGGATAGTTGGATGCAAATTCAACAAATGGAAAGTCATTCTTCAAGAGTTTGACTTGGATTTTTAGTGCTCCAAATCCAAAAAATCCTTAGTTTTTGCTGAGCTTATCGCAGAATTTCCAATAGAATAAGATGTAGCTATTGAAGAAGACTCATTCCCAGATGAGAACATCCTTTTTATTTCCACCTCTGATCCCTGGTATGGAGATATAGTTATCTATCTCCAGACTTTGAAGTATCCTGCAGCTTTCTCGCAGGAAGAACGACGTAAACTACGCCTACATGTAAAGAACTACCTCATCATAGGAGATACTTTATATCGTAGAGGGGTAGATTTCATTTTGCGTCGATATCTTACCCACGAGGAAGTGGAGATTATCCTAAATGATGCCCATAGTTGAGCGTGTGGGGGTGATTTATCTGGGTTAGCAACGGCCCAGAAGATATTACATGCTAGTTATTTCTGGCCCATAGTCTTTAAATATTATGTGGAAGCCGTGAAGTGCTATCATCCTTGTTTGCTTTACACCAGAAAGATGCGGTCGCATCCCTCTTCGTTATTTCCCGTTATCTCAGTGGGCCCCTTCATGAAGTGGGGGATTGATTATGTGACGTGTAACCCAGCCTCAGCTGGGGGGCACAAATATATCATTGTTGCTGTGGATTATTTTACAAAATGGGCAGAGGCAATTCCCACCTTTAGAGCTGAAGGGTAAACTACATATTTTTTCATGTTCAATCAAATTATAGCAAAATTCAGTATACCCAAGGTGATTGTCACTGACCATGGCTGTCATTTACAAAATAGCATGATGACTGAACTGACCACTATGCTAGGATTTAGACAAGAACATTCATCTTCGTTCTCTCCTCAAGCAAATGGTTAGGTCAAGGCTGTCAATAAAACTTTGAAAACTATCCTCAAACGTACTATTAATGCAGCCCATTCCAACGGGCATATCATGCTGTACCCTGCACTTTGGGCATATCAAACCAATGTAAAAACTACTACAGGGTTTTAACCTTTCCAACTCGTCCATGGAGTGGAAGCTGTTACCTCGATTGAATGGGAAATCCCGACTTTAAAAATTGCTATTCATGTGTTACCTGATACGACTGAGCTTGAAGAACATCTATTACATTTAGAACACCTTGATGAATAGTGTAGAGATGCGTTGATAGAAAACCAAGCTCATAAAAATAGGTTCAAAAGCTAATATGATAAATCAGTCAAGCCTCAAATTTTCTCTGAGGGGGAACTTGTTTTGCTTTGGGACCAAGACAAAGAACCACTGAGGGCAAGAAAGTTTAGGTCTATGTTGTTAGGACCTTATATCGTGTCGAAAGTGTTAAATAAAAGTGCATATGAATTTATATATTTCAATGGGAACAAGCCGGCTGAGCCTAGAAATGGGCTCTACTTGAAAAAGTACTATGCTTAGGCTTAGCACTTTTTCCTGTATTTTATTGTATGTATTTTTATGTACACTAGTTTGTCGGTTTGTGTTTTTTATACCATATGCTAGTTGTTTTAGATGTATTTCGAGAGGTTTGTAGGTTTCGTTGATGGCACCAGTTGCCACACTTGTAATTTAGCTTCAGCTGCATGGGTTATTTATTTTCCCTCAGGACAGCTAGTTGCCTTAGGAGGCACTTGATTAGGTATTGCTTCCAATAATGTGGCTGAATATAGGGCCATCATTGAGCTTCTATGGGATGCTTTGTCACGTGGTATCACTTAGCTGGAATTCTGACTGGATTCTCAACTGGTGGTTTCCTAGCTCAATCGGGCTTATCAGGTGCGAAACCCTATTCTATTGCGTCATTTTATGCAAGTTAGGTTATTGGAAAGAAATTTTGAGTTCATTACATTCAATCATAATCCAAGGAATCAAAATTCATTAATTGATGCATACGCTAATTACATATTGGATTGGCATTTAACACATTTTACATAAAAGTATACAGCAAACACATAAAAAACATTTGTAAATAAATCGACGAAATATATATATATATATGTGTGTGTGTGTGTGTGTGTGTGTGTGTGTGTGAATATCTGTTCATATAGATAGGTTGAGTCTCTGATCCTCAGATCCAGTCATAACTGTATAATATACAAAAATATACAAAATATGGATCAAAGTCCATCAAATGCTCCTAGATCTAAGTTGGACCACCCTGGTCCCCCCGGTCTCCTTGCACTCTGGCTTCTTCAACGTCCTTGGCTTCAGCAGCCTCAACAACATCTATGTACACCAATAGTGCTCTGGCTACCCACCTCAGAAGGCGTATCCAGACATGTGGTACACTAACCACAAAATCCTGCATGATGGATGGGATGTGCTTAATTTGTAAGGTGGGTACTCTCTGGGTAAGCATGGCCAGCTTCCCCTCAAGAACCCTAATCAATCCCTGGTCTTCTCCCAAGACAATATGCACATACATGTGTGGATGCCTTTCAGGATGGACTGGTCCAATATCTTCATTTTGACATTTTAAAAGGATTAGAACTCTTATACATATGTATATATCTATATATTTAAAATTCATAAAAAATTTAAAATTTTTTGAAAATAAAAATTACCTAACTCTCCCCATGCTCCTCCTGGAGGGAGGACGAAGTCAGCATCACCACGGAAATCCATTCCAACATATGGAAACTACTCCAAACCTGTCAACTATAGCTCCCACCAAAAGTAGAAGTCATCATCATAGACACTCTGCACCAATCCACCACCTCCCTGGTGGAGGAAAATATCTCCCCACTTGCTCAGCCTAGGTTGACAAGGAGAACGAACTGGTAGTGGCACTGTAGGACTCAATCCTGACACTCTCTCAAAGAAGAAGGCTACTAGTATGCTGGAATACCCAAAATTCTTCCTCCTGCCTCTTTCGCAATCAGAGAGATGTTTTCTCATAATCGGGATCACTCTTGAACACCAGTCATATACGGCTCCCTGCATATAATCTACTGCTAGTCTCATCTGGTTCCGAGTTGCAAGGTGGAGTGATGATGACCCTGCAACCCTCACTATTGTACCCGTCAACACCTGTAAAGGAAGGTCACGTATGTGAACAATAGGGATGTAGCTACCCCTCTTTTGTGTGCCTAGCATGTAGTATATATCAATATAGTTCTGTACACTTAGAGGGTCACCGCCTCTGCCGGTGCCTTCCAAGTTTACCGGAGCTCCCCATCGTGATAGACTAGAAATGAAATAGACATCCTCTGAAGTAATATCCAAGGACTCACCTTGAAGGTCAAACATGCCCAAATCATGATCCCAATAATTTATTAAGAACTCCAAGAGGCGGACATTGGCCCACATAGGTGAGGTACAGAAAAACTTCAATAACCCACTTTGATGTAAAACATTCACTGTGGGGGAATCTTGAAGGGATTCTTGGTCCATGTCTTCATGTTCTTGCTCCCTCCAGTCAAGCACCATCTTTCAACCTAATAACCAAGCAATTACCAACCATTGGTTTCATATAAAATTTTGAAAATTTGACCCTACACATTCTTTTTTCACCTCACGTAGCGTACGTGACTGTCTTTTAAGGCAGGTCGCATACTGTATGTGACTGTTCTTCGTACAACCCGCGTACAAAACATGTGTACGCGACTTTTACCATATCAAACTCGCGTAAACAACGTTTCTTTTTTAAGGTGTCTAAAAATATGAAATTAGGGCTCAATTTTAATAATTGCTTGGATCAAATGAAAGAACATGGTGTGTAGTATTACCCGGCACTTGCGGATTTGGAAATGATCCACCGGATCATCCACACCGAGCAATTGAAGGTAAAGGTATAAAATTGTCTTTTATGGTTAAAAATCAAAATGGTGAGTTTTTGTTTTTGTTTTGAACTATTTATAGAAAATTTATTTTTCAAGTGGGTTTTTTTCCTATAGTTCATAATTTATAAAACTAATACCATATCTTTTCTTCCATGTGACAGGTTCATTATCATTTTTAAGGTGTTTTTGCTCATATAGGATGTTTTTTTTGTCATTTCACATGCATTCTACATTTATAACTACTCCATCTTAAACCTAGCATTAACATTTTGACCAAGGACTATGGTATTTTTAACCATTAGCTCCTTGTCTTTACCATTGTTCTTCTGTGGATAGGACCTTCCTCCTATGAGTATCCTCATTTAGAACCTATTTATTGCCTTTTGATACTCATACCACAACTGTCATTGGTTCAGGGGAATCTTTTTAGCTATTTTTTCTCGCAAAATTGAGCCTCATTTTGGTCTCTTTTTACAAGCTATCCCTATATGACTCCCCACCCTTATGGAGTTTCTTTAGGCCTAGGTCTAACTCCTTAAAAATAGACTTGACTGCCAAGTAAACTTGTCCGTTCAAGCTTGTTAAGAATACATGAATGGGCATCCACATTGGTGGTAGGTTATCTCTTTCTTGGACCATGTGGAATAATATGAGAAATGATCACTCTCTTTTCTACGAAATTGAGAAGAGTATTCTCAGGAATAGGTTTATCACTTTTCTGGACTTGAGGGACTAAATTAATGGAAAAGGAACACCCGGTATGAGCTCAGTTTTCTCTTTTTTATGCTCTGGACCTAAACATGAAAAAGATTCCGAGTGTACTTTATGTCTTTGTCATGCTCTTTAAACACTAATAACAAAGCATCGAGTTTATTGTTGTAAGCCCCATTTCTCGTACTCAAATGGATCTTTTCAAGTGATCTTGCTTTCCTTCACACTCGTAACACTCAAGCTATATGCTTCTCTTGAAGGAGCGTTGGGTAGGTGGTAATTTAACCTTTTTCGGACCTCCCTGACTAAGTACAAAAGAGGTTCACCTTTTCTTCTACAAAAGTTAAGAGAGTTCTTATGATGGTATGTTTTATACTTTTCTGGCCTCAGGAGACTAAGTTGGACGAAGAAGGACCCCCCTGGAGTCTTCTTTGGAGTTTTCAGACTCTCTAAATGTGAAAACACCAAGTGAGCATGTACTAGTTTGGGCTCATAAAATCCACGAATTAGTGACACTATCAAGCATTATTCCCTCTTCTCTTCAAGCTTGTCAAAAAATGAAGAGAGTTTCGAGTTGACTTTCCTGGAATCGTTAAAAATTAACAGGGAAGGTAAGGATGAAGTTTTCTTTTGGTTCTCAGTTAGTTGCAGCATGTCCTCCTTGAACATAGCACTCTCCATTTTTTCCAATACTCATGTCTCAGTGTTCACTTTCAGTTTAGCTATTACTTCGAGTTTCTTACTCCTCCTCTTGTCAGTTCTACCTGGGGAATCTGATCATGTCTCCTACATGACAAATAAGTTTAGTTGTCCTATCTGTAAAGTTTAAAAGCTTCCTTGGGTCATCTCTGTGTCGTGCTCACTATTCAAGGACTTAACCCTATGTCTGATCTATGTCCTAATTCCATCATTGTTGCATCTGTTACTACTTGTGTTTCCATTCCTTTACCCAGTTCCTAGTCACTCTTGTGATCCATTGGAGGATCTATTTCCTTCCTTATCACAGTATGGTTCTACATCAACACTTCTCGATGATGAAGACCTAGAGTTTTGATGATCGGACCTCAGGATTCACTTTCATTATTGGTGAATTCATTTGCTTCAGTTGTCGATTATCACATATTTATTGACAATCTGTTGAATCCGCTCCATGTTCGATTCAAAAACATCTATTCACATGGCTTGGATTGTACTGGTTCTTTGGGATTGTTTATGAAGACATTAGTTTCACATTCATGGACTAAGTTGTACAAGATTATGTTATGGTTATTTACACAGCTTCCAGATCTTTGAAGACTCATCATTATTGTATATTGTGGCTTCAATCCACCTTTGTAATATACGTGGTATTGTACCCATATTATATGGTGTACTCAAATATTTTAAAGGAGCTAGTGTTCCAGTATATTGAACATAGCATCCTCAGATATGACTATGTATATGACATTATTATGTATTTGTTTCAGGTACTACCTCTGCTCCATTGGACTTTTGGTTTCTCCAAAGATAATGATTATAATGTATTTCAGCCATCGCTTCCCTCTGACCTCACACATTAGGGGGCATATGTTATCGACCCAAATGGCACTTCTCCGTCCAAGTGCCGACAATTCATTATGTTGGCACACAAAAGGACATTTGAGGATTGAAGTTTTCCTAAACACTATAGATGGGCATGACATGAGATACATTTACCTTTCAACCAGCTTGCTACATTATTTTTCTAAGTGTGGATTGGCGTACGCAATTGTCTTCATTGAAAATAGCATACATACGCGACATCCTCATTGACAACTTGCGTACTGTACGTGACTATTTCCATTGTAACCCACGTACAGATCTATATGCGGGTTTCCCTTAAAGAAAATCGTGTGTCATATGCGGGTTTTCAGTATCAATAGTCGCGTACATTTCCATTTGACATTAAAAATATAAATCACGATTAATGAATATTAGTTGAGCCCTAATCATTAACCATATCAACTATCTCAACCTCCTCAACCTTTGAAACTACTCTATTTCCCAAAGTATAAATAGAGTCCTTGGGGAGGGCATTAATCAATCAATTTTGGAGAGAAAAGTTATGCTAGTGGTATATCTTCAGAAGTCTTGGAGGAGTAGAACTTAGAGTCCTTTGGTTGTAGAGTAGTCCTTGTCTCAGACATTGGGTTGTACACTTATCTCATTCACTGATTGTCAATAAAGATAATTCTTCTTCCAGCATTGTGTTGAGTCTCTTTCATGTATTAGGGTTTGATGAATATATTAAGCACTGTATATGTTGTTTATCTAACCTATTATATATACATGTATAATATTATAGTTGGAGAATTTTCTCTTTGCAGGTGAAGGAGGTACATCCCTAAAAGCTTTGGAGAGAAGCAGAGCATGAGAAGATAAAGCTTGGATCAATCGGTTGTAATCGGGTGAGTCCAATATTTCCTCCTATTTCCTTTCTATACTTAGCTAAAGCTAATTGTCTGCAAGTTTTAGAAGTAAGTTGGTAACCCTAGACCCTAGGTTATAAGGGTGTTTATTCTTGAACAACACCTCTTAGGCGTGAGGAATAGTGTGGTGGATCAATGGTGTTTGTTTGATATTAACCGAAAATGAAAATTGGAGCCCGGTATTAATAGCTTCCTATTGGCTTATAGGTGGTCACTTGGCCACCAAGACTTCCAGAAGACAACGCCTATCTTTTTCCTTGCAGGTGTTCTAGTCAATCAGTAGGGGTCATTTCTCGTTTCACTTGGAAATTCCTCTCATTGGCCAGCAACTTTTGGGTTCCTTTAGTACTCCTTATAGTGATTTTTAGGGAAAATCCCAAGTACTTCCTGTAGTTATGGAAATTAGGGACTTATGTCCTTAAACTACAAAATTTGATTTAAAATAAAATGGTTTCTTTTAAAGGCTCACTCGGGGTCATGAACCGAGTTTGGTTGAGTTATATGGTATGGTTATGTGTGTAATTTGTTTATGAGTTATGTTTATCTTAATGTTTGTTAATCATGTGATAAGCAAATAGTATTGGAAATTCTACACTGTTTAGGAAATGGGAAACATAACTTGTAACATATCAACCAGTAAAAATGAACAAAACCAAAGTGAACTATAAAACTGTAAAATGCTAATCTACAGTGTGACTGCCCTGTTTTTGTATCCTTCTTAGGCCAAGAAGGAGTGTTGGGCTCTCATCAAAGTGGGAACAATCCCACCCATAGATCCACATATCACTCCTCAAATGC
Source organism: Pseudotsuga menziesii (assembly GCA_001517045.1). Lineage (NCBI taxonomy): Eukaryota > Viridiplantae > Streptophyta > Pinopsida > Pinales > Pinaceae > Pseudotsuga > Pseudotsuga menziesii. The sequence continues at coordinate 131,319 of LPNX011132024.1, read as the reverse complement.
AAGGTTTCTCAATAGGGAGGACACGAACGCCATGAAACCTCCAACGGTTTCCACCCCGTTTAGCTTCCAATGCGCTTAATTTCTACTAAGTTTTAAGACTGAAATAATGAAATGAAGTTGCATAAATTTGACCAAGTATTAGACATATTTTCATTTATAAATAGCTTAATGATATACACAACCAAATGTAAAAAATACTTGTAGAAAACACGGGTGACTTCTGGCTACTAGACAGTGGTGACTGAGCTGCACAAACAGTCCGAACAACAACGACATGCAACCTGAGTGGCAGGTCTCCCTTTTCGGGCATGAATAGGCAACTAGGTTGCTCCTTCTAGGCCTGAGTGGGAGACTGGGTCACTTCTAGGCCAAAACGAGCAGTAACTAAACCTAGAGAGGCAGGTCAATCTTGTCGGTGCTAAACAGGTGACTAGGTTACTCTGTTCTGGGCTGAATAGGAGACTGGGTTGCTCCTTTCATCCTAAAATAGGCGACTGGGCCCAAAAATGGAAAAAATTAAAAATGGAACCACGAACGGCTGACAATAACTGGTACTGTGGTGGTAACTGGTTGGTCAATAAAGGTTTGTGTGTACTATTTCCAGAAGGTGTGAGGTCATGTGTTCCATAGTCCTGAAACTGGATCTGGTTTGCTTCCCATGTTGACAATGTTTACATACTGCGTTTAGAGGACCTATAATTTTTGGCAAATCTCTTACAGCTTATTTTGCACATATTTTGGCAAGGTTGTTGAAACTTAGGTGTCCCAACCTTCTGTTCCACAACCAACTTTCATCTATCATGCTTAAATAGCTTTGGTTTTCATTTTCCAAGATGTATACATTTTTTGCATTTCTCATGGCAATTCCAACTATCTTCCCTGATTTTTTTTTTAATTTCACATTTTTCTAAGTAAAAGATGCAAATGTAACCTTGGTCGTATGTTTGACTTACACTGAGAAGATTAGGCTTGAGGTTTTCAACTAGCAAGACATTTTCTTCTTTGATCTTGCTGTTGACAACAACTGTTCCCTTGCTAATTATTTTGGAAGACAGACTATCTCCAAAAATGACTTTTCCTTTATTATCCTTTAGTGTAATGAATCTGCTTCAGTAACCGGTCATATGTTTAGAGCAACCACTGTCCAAGCACCATAGGTTTTGGCTTTCAGTTTCACATAAAGCAATCATGGAACTTTCATTTTCTTCTTTTTCTCTCCAATATTTATTTTGCTTGGTACTCTGAGATTGAGTTGCAATAGTATTCCTTGTAGGAGTTTTTAGTTTACAATCCCTTGCCATGTGCCACATGGTTATTACAATTATAGCATTCTATGTCATATTGTTGGAGTATTGAAAACATATTCTTATTTCCCTTTGTCTTAATGCTTGATGGCTTTTTCTTGTATTCAAATTCCTTTCTTTTAGTTCTACAATTTAAAGCTCTATGAGAAAAAATATTACAAGAATAGAAGTAACCTAAAAAGTTTTGTAGATATCTATCTGGTCTTTTGGGTGCTATATTATTTTTGGTTTTATCTTGACAAATTAATCCATCTTTCTTGTTTACTTCTCTTTTTTCTGGAGTCTTCAGTATTTCAGCATAACTTTTTTACCTCCTTTTTTATTGGTGATAGGAAAATTTTCTGGATTCTTTTCTTTAACAAACCCCAAACTAGACTTATAATTTGATGGTTTTTGGCTACTCAGAATGTCATGTAGAATCCTTGAGCTGTTCCGAAACTTTGATTTGATGGATCCTTCATCAAGCTTTCTATTCAATTGTATGATCTCCTATGCAATTTTTTCAGACTCTTGTATTCTTTGTTTGAGCTGAAGGTTCAGATCCTTTTCAACCATTTTTTATTCTAGAAGTTGGGCTTCCAACTGACTGATGATAAGATTCCACTGTTTGTTCTTCTTTTTTATTTTTTCAAGTTCTTCAAGAGCACTGACAAGTTCAACTCTTTGGTCCACTTATCCCTCTACATCTAATTCACTATTTGAGGCTTGAGTTTCTAGACCCATAAATAAGACTTCAGTTTCTTCAGATTCACTTTCATCTGAATCTACACTATCTTCCATGGTTTAAGCAATTTTCTTGTTCCCATAGGGTTTTTTCTTACTTCATGGTTTACCTCTTCTGAATTTTGAAGTTTCTTTTTCTTCATTCTCATCTTGTTTAGTGTACTTGTATCTGGAGGAAAAATGTCCAATCCTTCCACAATTAAAACACTTTAAAGGTAACTTTCCCTTGTACTTTCTTGTCCCTTTCTCAAGTTTACTGATGAAAAGAGCTTCCTCGTCATTTGGATTTTCTGATTGATTTTATAAGGTGCACTTAAAGGATGCTTCCTTTCTTGAAGATCCATTTTTTCCTGTTCTCATTTCGTATGCAATGAGAGTTCCATGTAGCTCTTCCATTGTCATCTCTTGAAGATCATCTCGTTCTTCTAAGGTGGATACTTTTGTGTTATACCTCATTTGTAATTTTCTTAGTACTTTACTTACCACTACCTTTTATTTTAGTTTTCCGCCAAGCCTTCTGATCACATTAACAACTTCATCTACACAGAAATATATTCACCAATATTCTCTTGTTCTTTCATTTAATACTTTAAGACTGACTTCTATATGCTTGAAGTTCAGATTATTTGACTATAGATTCTCCTTCGTAGATTAGCTTTAATTTATCCCAAGCTTGTTTGGAAGATGTGCATTGCATAACTTTAGTAAATACTGATTGTGTTAAGCCACTTAAGATTGCGTTTAGAGCTTTGGTGTTACCTTCATTTTCTCCTAGTTCAACTGTGTCTATAGGGTATTGGTTTCCAATGTTCAATTCTTTTTCAGCTGCTGCCCAAACCTTCCACCCCAGGGACATCATATCACATCTCATTCTAACACACCTGTATGCATAATTCTCTCCGGTAAATAGTGGAGGTTTGTTAGTGGACAGTCCTTCTTGTTGACCCATTGTGTTCTTTGAATGGGATCTTCCTTCCAGTGGTTAATCTATTGTGAACAAACCTTCTCTGATACCAATTTTTAGTTTGTACCACAATACTAAGAGGGGGGGGGGGGGTGAATCACTATTGACATTTTTTTAACTAAAACACAAAATAATCAACAATTATGACGCAAATTTTATCGTGGAAACCTCAAAGAGAAAACCACCAACTCATACTCATTAATAAGATGAATTTACAAAATTGTTTATTTGCTACAACCAAAAGGATGCAAGATACACCCTAGGTTTTTCCTGCAACTACAGACTAGGATGCTATAACATCCCTTATGATTTTCTTCCTATTTTTAACAGACAAGGATGCTAGCACACCCTGTTCTTCAGCTATGACTGGAAGGAGGCTTCGACCCCCCAACAGACCTGTGGTCTTCCCTAGCATCATGCTGCCACCCTAATATGATTTTATTCAGACTGTGGAATAGATTTAATCTATTCAATATGGAATTAATTAAACTTATTAACAGAGACTCTTCATTTAGAACACAAAAATTCATTTAAATACCTAGTTCCTTCATCGTTTCAACGCAACTCTTCATATCTGCGTATTTTCGATTTGGGTCATGATTGTTTGTTTAAAAACACACCCAAATAACACTAACCTCTTCTTTTCGTCGCATTCATTCACTAAATGTTGACGTTTCATTCCTCCCTCAACCCGAGATCTCAATTTTGCAGCCATGTTTATCATTCTCTGATATTTTTGCAATGTAAAACTCTTTCTGCAATGATATTTACTAATTTTAATCAGATCCATTGATATTACTATCGAGTACAATATGGACTGTAGATATGTTCTACAGATTTCCTCCTTGAAATCCCCTTTCCGCATCAAAATAACCTCACAACGATTTTTGACCGTTGATCTTCGTCGAGTGTTTTTCTTGACCGTCGATCTCTAGTTTACGGGATGTGGGATGCAGGATGTAAATCATCCTTTTTATCTGTTCTGTAAAATTATTTCCTCAATCATCTTTTCTTCAATATTTATTCTGCACCATCGATATTTTGGGGAGTCATTCCTAACCATTGATCTTGTGGATTGTGGGATGCGGGATGCAGAATTGCACTTTCCGATTTCCAGACTTCCGCAATTTCCTTTCCGCAATATTCTTTTTCCGTAAAAGTCTTTCCGCACTGTTGATCTATTTTTGGTAGGATTGATCTCAGCCGTCTGATTTCCATGTTGCGGTATGTGGGATGCAGGATGCAGAATGCCCGACCAAATTTCCAAAGCTGCCTCCCCGCAACTTTTCCTCCGTAATTTTTTCAACCGTCGGATCTTTGTGGTCTTATCCACGACTGTCAATTTACCTTTTAGCACGGATCTCATAGATATTTGTAGACCCATTATCGCCCTTACAACTTTCATCACAGATCTCTTCTGGACCGTCAGATATTTTGTGGTTTACAAAAATCAATCTTTATTGATCATATCTCATCATGATTTTGCGGATCTGTACGATTTCTTTGCAGAAATCCTCTACGACATTTTATTCAGCCACAAAATTGGATGATCGATCTTAGTCGTTCAACTTTCTATATGGCTATTCGTTTTTCATTCACCCTACAATAGGGTTATTCCTTTGTTTATTCTAGATACCTGCAACCTTCAGTCTACCACCATCTCCACTGATTATTTGTATGTCATTTGTGAATACTTTTGACATCAATGACAACTATATATTCAATAATCTCCCCCTTTGGCATTGATGGAAATCCTCTAAACATTCTCCCCCTTTGACAACAATGACAAAGGACCCTTTATTTCTGACAGCTCCCCATGTCAGCATTTCTCCCCCTAATATTCATCTTTATCCTCTTAGTACTTTTGTAACAATATTACTCCCATTTTCTATCTAAGATGCTCAAAGGCTTCCTTAGGTAGTGGTTTGATAAAAATGTCAGCAACCTATACTTTTGTGTCAATGTATTCTAATTTGAAAATTTTTTGAGATACTTGTTCTCTTAGATAGTGATACTTTATTGGTATATGTTTTGTCTTAGAATGCATGATAGGATTTTTAGACATATTTATAGCACTAGTGTTATCACAATTGATCACTATTGGATGTTCATATTTTACAAGTAGATCTTCTAGGGCTTGTCTCATCCAAATAACCTGAGTGCAACATGAGGCGACATCAATATATTCTGCTTCTGCTGTAGAGAGTGAAATGGAGGATTTATTCTTACTTGACCATGATATTAACAACTTCCTAGAAAAAATATTGCTCCACTAGTAATTTTTCGATCGTCAACACTTCTTGCCCAATCTATATCAATAAATTCTTTCAAGGTAAAGTCTTGTCCTTTTGGATACCATAAACCATACTCCATGGTACCTTTTAGATATTTGAAAATCCTCTTTATGGATATTACATGTGTTTCTTTTGGAGCTGACTAGAATCTAGTCACCAATCCAACAGCTTGCATCAAATCTAGACTTATGGCCGTCACATATAGAATACTTCCAATCATCGATCTAAACATGATATGATCTACTTCCAGAGATTCATCATCCTTACTTAACTTGCACCCAGTGATCATTGGAGTACCCACAGGTTTGGAATCTTTCATTTTAAACTTTTTCAACATATCTTTGATGTACTTAGTTTGAGAGATGAAAATTCCTTCATTTGTTTGGTAAAATTATAATCCTAGAAAGAAAGTTAATTCCCCCAACATTGACATTTCGAATTCTTTCTTCATTTTCAAGGAAAAATATACACTTAGGATTTGAGGATTGCTTCCAAATATTATATCATCCTCATAGAAAACAACAATGATATGTTTTTATATTCGATCTTTAGGTAAAGATGACTTTTAGTGGATCCTCTTTTAAAACCTTGTTGTTTTAAGTAGTTGTCTAGTCTTGAAAACCATGCTCTTGGAGCTTGTTTGAGACCATAGAGAGCCTTCTTCAATTTATACACTTAGTCATTGTTATTTGACAAGAGAAATCCTTGAGGTTGTTCAATATATACTTCTTATTCTAATTTGACATTTAGGAATGCAGACTTGAAATCCATTTGGTATACTTTGAAGTTTTTATGGGATGACAGTGCTAAAAATATTTTTATTGCTTCAAGACGAGTTATAGGAGCATAAGTTTCTTCAAAACCAATACCTTCCACTTGGGAATACCCATTACACACCAATCTTTCTTTGTTTCTTATTACTTAACCATCTTGATTGAACTTGTTTTTAAAAATAGATTTGGTTCCTACAATGTTCTTATCTTTACGTCTTGGAACAAGTTCCTAGGTCTCATTTTTCTCAATCTGATCCAGTTCTTTATTCATGGATTTGACCCATTCATCATTTTTGCTGGCTTCTGTAAAGTTATTGAGTTCTATTATTGATAGTAGGGCTTGTTCAACACCTGGTAGTTTTCTTCTTCTTTTGACCCCAACATTTTTATGACCTATTATCTGTGATTTTGGATGGTCTTTTTGTATCCAGCTTCTAGATGGAGTTTTGGTGTCAGGTCTAGAGGAATGTTCTTCATCTTCTTGTGTATCTTCCTCCTCTTTGTCTTTTTCTTTGTTATAAATAATCTTGTCTTTTTTCAATTCTTCAGTATTGTCATCACATGTATTACTATTTTCAAGGTCTTCTTATTTCCTTGATTTTACATCATCACTTTCTTCAATTTTATGTAGTCTTTTATTGAAACATCTATATGCCTTTTTTGTTGATGAGTATCCTAGAAAGATTCCTTCATCAGTCCTAGAGTCAAATTTACCAAGGTCAACCTCGTTTCTTTTGATGTAACATTTACTTCCAAACACTTCAAAATATCTGACTGATTTTGGTCTTCCATACCAGAATTCGTAGGGAGTCTTATCCTTCCTTACTATGAGTTATGCTCTGTTAAGTGTGTAGAAAGCTATGTATATATCTTCTCTCCAAAAATAATCTGTTAAATTTTCTTCATTAAGCATTGTTCTGGAAGCTTCTTGGACTGTTCTGTTTTTTCTTTCAACAACTCCATTCTACTGTGGAGTTTTTGCAACTGAAAATTGTCTCTTAATTACATGATTTTCACATAATTCATTTGAATTAAATTCTCCCCCATTATCTGACCTCAGACACTTTATTTTCACACCAAACTCATTTTCAGCCATATCTTTGAAGATCTAAAATTTTTCAAAAGCTTCTGATTTTTCTTTGAGAAAGGATACCTAGGTCATCCTTGTGTAATCATCAATGAGCAACATGAAATAGTGATCTCCTTGCATACTTTTAGTTCTGGTTGGTACACAAAGGTCTGTTTGTACTATTTCCAGAAGGTGTGAGGTCATATGTTAAGTTAGTCTTGAAATTGGCTCTGGTTTGCTTCCCATGTTGACAATGTTTACATACTGCGTTTAGAGAGCTGCAATTTTTTGCATATGTCTTACAGCTTATTTTGGCAAGGTTATCGAAACTTAGGTGTCCCAACCTTTTGTGCGAAAACCAACTTTCATCTATCATGCTTAAATAGCTTTGGTTTTCATTTTCCAAGATGTATACATTGTTTGCATTTATCATGGCAATGCCAACTATCTTCCCTGATTTATTATTTTTTATTTCACATTTTCTGAGTCAAATATGCAAATGTAACCTTGGTGGCATGTTTGAATTAAACTGAGAAGATTAGGATTGAGGTTTTCAACTAGAAAGACATTTTCTTCTTTGATCTTGCTGTTGACAACAATTGTTCCTTTGCCAATTATTTTGGAAGAAAGAGTATCTACAAAAGTGACTTTTCCTTTATTATCCTTTAGTGCAATGAATTCGCTTGAGTCACCGGTAATATTTTTTGAGCAACCACTTTCCAAGTGGCATAGGTTTTGGATTTCGGTTTCACATAGAGCAATCATGGAACTTTCATTTTCTTCCTTTTCTCTCCAATATTTCTTTTGCTTGGTACTCTGATATTGAGTTGCAATAGTATTCCTTGTAGGAGTTTTTAGTTTACAATCCCTTTCCATATGCCCATGGTTATTACAATTATAACATTCTATGTCATATTGTTGGAGTAGTGAAAACATATTCTTATTTCCCTTTGTCTTAATGCTTGATGGATTTTTCTTGTATTTAGATTCCTTTCTTTTAGTTCTGCGATTTAAAGATTTATGACCAAAATTATAACAAGAATAGCTGTAACCTAAAAATATATGTAGATATCTATTTGGTCTTTTGGGTGCTATATTATTTCTGGTTTTATCTTGAGAAATTAAGCCATCTTTCTTGTTTACTTCTCTTTTTGCTGGAGTCTTCAGTATTTCAGCATAACTTTTCTTACCTCCTTTTTTATTAGTGACGGGAAAATTTTCTGGCTTCTTTTCTATAACAAACCCCAAACAAAACTTATCATTTGATTGTTTTTGGATACTTAGAATTTCATCTAGAATCCTTGATTTGTTCTCAAATTTTGATTTGATGGATCCTTCATCAAGCTTTCTCTTGAATTGTGTGATCTCCTCTACAAGTTTTTTCGACTCATGTATTCTTTGTTTTAGCTGAAGGTTCATATCCTTTTCAACCTTTTTGGATTCTAGAAGTTGGGATTCCAATTGACTGATGATAATATTTGATTGTTTGTTCTTATTTCTTATTTTTTCAATTTATTCAAGAGCACTGACAAGTTCAGCTCTTAGGTCCACTTCTCCCTCTACATTTGAGTCACTATTTGAGGTTTTAGTGTCTAGACCCATAAATAAGAGTTCAATTTCTTCAGCTTCACCGTCTTCCATGTTGTAAACAATTTTCTTTTTCCCATAGGGTTTTTTCTTGCTTTCCGGTTTATCTCTTCTAAATTTTGAAGTTTCTTTTTCTTCATTCTCATCTTGTTTAGTGTAGGTGCATTTAGAGGAAAAATGTCCAATCCTTCCACAATTTAAACACTTTAAAGGTAATTTTCTATTGTACTTCCTTGTCCCTTTCTCAAGTTTACTGATGAAAAGAGATTCCTAATCATTTGGATTTTCTGATTGATTTTTTAAGGTGGACTTAAAGGCTGCTTCCTTTCTTGAAGATCCATTTTTTCCTGTTCTCATTTCGTATGTAGTGAGAATTCCACGTAGCTCATCCATTGTCATATTTTTAAGATCATATCATTATTCTTAGGTGGATACTTTTGGGTTATACCTCATTGGTAATGTTCTTAGTACTTTACTTACCACTATATTTTCTTTTAGTTTTCCTCCAAGCCCTCTGATCGCATTAACAACTTCATCTACATGAAGAAGATATTCACCAATATTCTCTTATTCTTTCATGTTAAGACTTTCAAATTGACTTCTATATGTTTGAAGTTTGAATCCTTTGACTTTAGATTCTCTTTCATAGAATAGTTTTAATTTATCCCAAGCTTATCTGGTAGATGTGCATTGCATAACTTTAGTAAATACTGATTGTGTTAAGACACTTAAGACTGTGTTTAGAGATTTGGCATTAACTTCATATTCTCCTAGTTCAACTGCATATGTAGGGTATTGGTTTCCAATGTTAAGTTCTTTTTTAGTTTCTGCCCAAACCTTCCCCCTGGGGACATCATATGACATCTCATTCTAACTCTTTAGTATGCACAATTCTCTCTGGTAAATAGTGGAGGTTTGTTAGTGGACAGTCCTTCTTGTTGATCCATTGTGTTCCTTGAATGGGATATTCCTTCCAGTGGTTAAGCTGTTGCGAAGGAACCTACTTTGATACCGATTGTTGTTTTATCCCACAATACTGATACAGGAAGGGGGGTGGGGGGGGGGTGAATCAATATTGACCTTTTTTTAACTAAAACACAAAATAATCAACAATTATGACACATATTTTTATCATGGAAACCTCAAAGAGAAAACCACCAACTCATACTCATTAATAAGATGAATTTACAAAATTGTTTATTTGCTACAACAAAAAGGATGCAAGATACACCCTAGGGTTTTCCTGCAGCTACAGACCAGGATGCTACAACACCCCTTATGTTTTTCTTCCTATTTTTAATAGTCAAGGATGCTACGACACCTTGTTCTGCAGCTACGACTAGAAGGAGGCTTCGACCCCCCTACAGACCTGTGGTCTTCCCTAGCACCGCCATGCCACCCTAATATGATTTTACTCAGACTATGGAATAGTTGTAAACTATTCACTATGGTTTCTATTAAACTTATTAACATAGACTCTTCATTTAGAACACAAAAATTCATTTAAATACCTAGGAGCTTCATCATTTCAACGCAAAACTTCATTGCTGTGTCTTTTTGATTTGGGTCGTGAATGTTTGTTTACAAACAAAACCAAATAACACTTACCTCTTCAATTCATCACATTCCTTCACCAAATTTTGATGTTTCATTCCTCCCTCAGCCTCAGATCTCAATTTCGCAGTCCTGTTTATCATTCTTTGATATTTCCGCAATGAAAAACTCTTTCTACAATGATATTTACCAGTTTTAATCGGAGTTGTTGATCCTACTGTCAAGTACGATATGGACCGTAGATATGTTATACATATTTCCTCCTTGAAATCCCCTTTCTGCATCAAAATTATCTCATAATTATTTCTGACCGTTGATCTTCATCGAGCATTTTTCTTGACCGTCGATCTCTAGTTTGTGGGATGTCAATCATCCTTTTTTTCCTTTCCGAAAAATTCTTTCTGAAATCGTATTTCTCGTAATATTCCTTCTGCACCGTTTATCTTTTGCGAAGTCATTTCTATCCGTTGATCTTACGGATAGTAGGATGTGGGATGTAGAATCACGCTTTCTGATTTTCGAACTTCCGCAATTGACTTTCTGCAATATTCTTTTCCGCAACGGTATTTTTGCACCGTTGACATATTTTTGGAAGGATTGATCTCAGTCATCGGATCTCTATATTCGGGATGCGAGATTCTCGACAAACTTTCCAAAGTTGCCTTCTTGCAACTTTTCCTCGACAATTTTTTCAACCTTTGGATATTTGCGGTCTTCTCCATGACCGTCGATTTACCTTTTAGCGCGGATCTCACTGATCTTTGTAGACCCATTATCTCCCTTGCAAATTTCATCACGGATCTCTCCTGGACCATTAGATATTTTGTGGTTTATGAAAATCGATCCTTATTCATTGGATCCCATCAAGACTTTGGGGATCTGCATGATTTCTTTACGGAAATCCTCTGCTCTAGTTTATTCATCCACAACATTGGATGATCGATCTTAGTCATTCAACTTGATATAGGGTTATTTGTTTGTCATTCACCCTGCAATAGGGTTATTCCTTTGTTTATTCTGGATACTTGCAAAATTTAGTCAGCCACCATCTCCACTGATTATTCCTTTTTCATTTGTGAATACTTTTGACATCAATGACAACTATATATTCAACATGATGATGCTTGTGGTTGTACATGCAGAGAAGTTTTACTACCAAGTGATTTACAACTTTTGTTTGTTTGTATGTCTGTGTATGGAAGGTTGACGACAAACAAAAGTCTCGTGTTGAGCTGTTGCCATAGATTTTTCCAAAAGGTGTTGATAAATATAGCATCTTTGTCAAAAATAATGGTCACCAGGAGGCCATAATGTTTCCACACATGTTCGAAGAAGAGATGAGCAGTCTGTTGTGCTATCATAGTATTCTTGCATGGTATAAGGATAACCATCTTGGAAAATATTTCGAATATTAAAAAGATTGCATCGTGCTGATGTTTGGTAGTAGGATATCCTGTGAGGTAGTTCATAGAAATAGATTCCCATGGTCGACTAGGAACAAGAAGAGGTGTGTGTAGTCCTTGTAGTCAATTCGATGGTTTAGCAATGGCACAAACCACGCATGATAAAATGTACTTGTTAACGTTATATTTAAATGAAGACTAGTAAAAATACTTTTGGAGGATAACAAGTGTTTTTGCAACTCCAAAATGTCTTGCAGTATTTTTGTAGTGCGTATACCAAATGAGCTTCTTTCTGTGCTCACTGGTCGGTACACAAAGTTGTCCAAGATTGTATACCAATGTTTCCTTTAGGAAGTAGTTGGTAGTATATAGCGTGTCGGCCTGAAGCTGGCAATAAATTTCGGAGAAGTCACAATCTACTGAATATAATTGTGTGGTGTCATAACCCTGCATACTCATCATTATAGATAGTAGAGTAATGGGTGGCTGGTTGAGACAATCGACTGCGACATTGGATTTTCCTTTTTGATACTTAATTACCAACTGAAACTATTGCAAGTAATTAATCCACTTCAATTGTTGGGTTGTTTGTAGTTTTGATGGGACAAAGTGAACTGCAAAGGTTTGTGGTCAGTGAGGATGACCATCTCCTCGCTAAGAATTTAGTGTCTCCATTGTTTAAGAGCTTACCCAATGGCGTAAAGTTCTATTTCATACATTTAATACCTTATAATAGTTTCATTGAAATTTTCAGAATGAGGAATGGACCAATATTTGAGGATATGTACTTTTTATGGGTCGACATGAATTCCTGCGGAGTCAATTACATACCCAAAATATTTGATGTTGGTCATCGCAAATGATCATGTGTCCATGTTCAGATATAGTCGATGTTGCTGAAGAGTGTCAAAGACTTGTCGAAGCTATCTGACATGTTCTTCCCATGATCAACTGATAAGATATCTTCAAGATAGACAATGAAACACTTGCCATTGAAAGGTCGGAGAAGGTCATCCATATATCTCATGAAGGTTGTAGGTGCATTTGTTAAGCCAAAAGGCATGACTAACCAACCTTAATAGAGAAGAAGTAATAATAGAAATTGGTTTGAATTCTTGCGTATTGTCTATGTTCTTACGTTTTGTTGATATAGTGTATTTCCTACTTGACTTGTTCTTCTTATATGATTCCTCTATAATATTTCTTGACTCATTCAATTGACTACTGTCCCGGACGTGCACCTGGGAACAACATGGATCACAGACAATTAAGAACTACTTTGGGACATATGGGGTACTATCAAAAATTTATCTGAGGTTATGCAGAAGTGACTACCCCTATGGAGAAATTATTGAAGAAGGATGTTAAATTTCAGTGGAGTGAACAATGTCAAGATATTTTGTATATCCTAAAGAATAAGTTGGTTACAACACCCATGTTAGTCTTTCTATAATGGAAGAAAGAGTTTCATGTACATGTTGATGTGTCATCTGTCGCACTGGGTGTTGTTCTTGCACAACTAAGAGAAGGATATATTCATAATCCATTCACATTTGATAGTAGAATACTATCAAAAACAGGGAAGAACTATACCATGACGAAAAGAGAAGGATTTTAAGAACCCGTGTCAACCCCCCTCTTTATTTTGTTGGTATATTTTGTCAGACGCATATGCTTTGTAAGTCATCCAATTAGTATGATGTATTATCCCACATTCATGGGGAGTAAGTAATAGTTGTTAAGTTTTCCAGTTAATAGGTTGCATTATTCCACATTCACGTGGAGTAATAGTTGTTTAGATTAGACTTAGTATATAAGTATGTGTTGAGGATATTGAAAGCACTGAAGAGTTATTTTGTATTGAGCTTGCTCAAAGGAGGTTGCCCCCTCGAAGTGGCCTGCGATCAATAAAATATATTTTGTGCTCCAATATTTTTGAATTCTCATTGTTTATTGCAGGAGGTTCTCCACATCTGGTATCAGAGCACTTTCCTTGGCACAAGTGGAATTTTTTTTCTTTTCAAATAAAAAAAGAGGGCAAAATTGGGCGGCGAATTTCAGATCAAATTCTAAAACTTTATGCACTAAATCAGAAGAAATAGGTTGCATAACTGCATTCCTCTTTCAATAATACATAGTTTCAAAAAAAAAATCATCTCATTTGGAGTTCTAAAAATGGAGATATCGTGGATTTAAAATCAGATTTTTTTCAGAATTTCGGTGATAGCCGTGGAAATTGCAGAGTGAAAATATTTTGACAGGGTGCCCAGATTTCTATTCCGATTTCATGGGTAGAAGAATTGTGGTTGTTCTAGTTCTGAAAATAGACTATAGTAGAGATTCTGAGTAATATAGATCAGGTTATGCTCATTTTAAAAGTTTTCATCTCAAAACCCTAGCTCTAATTACGGGTTTTTGAGCATTGGGTGGAATTTCTGCCACATTTTTTCTGGCACTATGATTATTGCAGTAGTTGTTCTTCTTGCAGTGCTATTTTTCATTCGGATCAGGGAATAAACCCTATCCGCTTAACTATGGGAAGTACTTGGGAATAGCCCTGCAACTCATTGTGAGGAGTACCACAGGAACCCCAAAGTAGCTGGCCATTGAGAGGACCTACCAAGCTAAAAGGGCAAGGACCCCCACTAGATTGACTAGATTCTCATATGTGAGGAAAACCAAAGAGCTGTTGATTTTGGCCAAGGGGTTAGCAGTTTCACCTGCGCCGTGAAGTGAGGGGTACTGCCCCAATACTCAAGCCTGAGACAGCCTTGGTGGCCGAGTGACTACCTTTGAACCAATAGGAAGCTGATTATACCTGGGGTCCATCTCTATTTATAGTTGATAATGTGTAGAATTTTATAATTGTCATAGATTATTTACTCCATTTCCTGTTTATAAAACGCAGCTTCTAGCACCGCCACAGATCAGTTCTTCAGAGAAGAAAAAAAAAGGTATAAATTTCTGTTTTTCAGCCATATCTTCCTTGATCTAGCTCTGTTTTCCTTGAAATTTCCCTATCACCCCTGTGCTACCATTCTACATATTCCTTCATTGATGCCCTTATCCCCAATTTCACTTCCTCAAGGTTGAAATCCCACAATTGTCAATATTTAGAATTTGTCATAACTTCTCTGATTCTCACCCAATTGCCTTCAAATTTTTCCACGGTGTTAGTTTTCAATTTCTGCTTCATTGTCCCTCTCTATCACATTTTCCAATTCCTTCATCCCACCTTTGAAATTCCCATTTTCTGCTTCTTGTCCCTAAAAAAGTGTCCAAAACCCCGTAAAACCCCAATTACCCCCCAAATTTTTTCCAAATAAAAAATCTCCTTTTCTAAAACCCTCTCCATTTTTGTTTTTCTACCCATTACCTTAGAAAAAAAAAACAAACTGCTTATGGTTGTTACCCGCGCTGGAGCAAATAAAAAAATGGAAGAAGAACTTGCTGCCATCAGGTCCAAACTTGAGGATCTAGATCAAAAATTTCTTAGCCTCAATCGTCAGCATTCACCCATGGACAACCGTCGCAAGCCTGAGTCTTCTGCAAACATTGGGTTCTCATTGTTTAGCCACTACCACGGGCTGAAGCTGGATTTTCCTCGCTTCAAGGGTGATGACCTGACTAGATGGATTTATAGGGAAGAACAATATTTCAATCTGCATAACAGTTTTGATTGCAATAAAGTCCCCCTTGCATCCTTTCATTTGGAACATGAAGCACTTCAATGGTTCCATTGGTACATCAAGGCTCATGCTGAGCCAAATTGGATAGATTTTTCCCAAATCCTCTTGCAGCGATTTGGTCCTAGTACTTTTGATGACTTCACAGTAGCACTCACCAAACTGGAACTGTGCGTGAGTATCAGACATAATTTGAGAAACTCGCCAATAACACTGAGGGATTTCCTGATGCATTCTACCTTAGTTGTTTTATCAGTGGTATGAAGGATGGAATACGCTCTGAGGTTAAAATGTTCTGCCCCCACACAATGATGGAAGCCCTCGGGTTGGCTAAGCTAGCAGAGGACAATATCTGGGATCAACAACGCTCCAAATCCACTCTTGTTCCATTCATACCTACGGTTCCTCAAAGAACCCCAAATATGCCAGCTCCTAAAACCACTCCTATCAAGCATTTGTCTGAAGCAGAGATGCGGGAACGTCGAGAAAACGGGATTTGTTATAATTGTGACGCAAAATTCACTCGGGGACATAGATGTGTTGAGCAAAATCTCTATCTCTTAGATGTGGATTCTCCACCTGCACTTGAAATTTGTGAAGCTGCTTAGGATCCAGTAGATGCTTAGGTTGACATTCAGCAACCACCTGTTCACCCTCATTCTCATGACGAACACCCCACGATATCTCTCCATGCATTAGTCGGAGTCACCGCTCCACAAACCATGCAAGTCAAGGGTTTCTTCAAGAAGATTCCTCTTACAATACTCATTGATTCTGGTAGCACCCATAAATTCATTAACCTTCACATTGCCAAACAAGCTGATAGTTTTGTCCATCCTTGCTCAATCTTTAAATTCATGGTTGCCAATAGGAGCACCTTACTTTGCAAAGGAAAGTGCCGCAATGTGTGTATCTCTATTGGAGATTATAACTTGCGCTCTAACATGTTTGCCATGCCTCTAGGAGGATGTGATGTGATTTTGGGAACTCAATGGTTACACACACTTGGACCCATCTTATGGGATTTTGCTAAACTTTTTAGTCAATGGGAACAAAAACAAATTCAATGGCTTACAACTAGGTTCTCTCAGCATCATCAGTTCCCATCGCATGGAAAATCTCCTTAAGATGAACTCACATGGTGTCATTGCTCAACTCCATTTCATTCAGATGCAACCTTTAGTAGTCTCAACTACTCCCCTGGATTTTTCATTCCGATGCACCTTTCACATGCCTTATTTTTCCAAGCTCTTCACTCTTGAGAGTGATTCTTTTGACAATGGACTTGGGGTTGTCCTATTTCAAGATGAACATCTCATTGTCTTCACCAACAAATGCAATTCTGGAAATACTTTATCCACCTCTACATATGAGAAGGAAATGATGACTATTTTGCACATAGTACAGAAGTGGTGGTCATCCCTCTTAGAGAATCCTTTCGGCATCAAGACTGATCACCAGAGTTTGAAATATTTCATGGAATAATGGGTCTCGTCCCCAACACAACAAAAATGGGTTATCAAACTCAGGGATTATGACTATAAGAAGGCTCAAGACAATCTTGCAGTGGATGCTCTTTTCCACACATTTGATGCCCATGTTTCTCTTTCAGTTATTTCCATGCCTATTCCAACTTGGTTACACTCTCTTCAGCCAGGCTATGTCAATGAATCCTCATTATCTAAAGTCATCCAACAGTTGGCCAGTAACCCTTCTATGGTACCGTATTCCTCTTGGGGTGGATTTTCTCTTAGATACAAGGGTCGTCTGGTGCTTCCCCAGAGCACAGACCTCAATCATGTGGTATTTTATGAACTCCATGCTTCTCCATTGGCATCGCACTCTAGGTTCATCAAAACATATGAGTTGGCGCATCGTAACTTCTTTTGGAAGGGGGTGCAACACGAAATTCAACATATGGTTGCCAAATGTGTTCCTTATCAGCACCACAAGGGTGAAACTACACTCCATCCATATATCACCTTTTCAATCGCACAAATTTTCATGGCCAAGATATTCCTTCTTCATGGAATCCCTTATTCCATTGTCTCTAACCGCAACACAACTTTCACAAGTCATTTTCACCTCCCTGACACCAAACTGCATATGAGTTCAGTTTATCACCCACCAATAGAGGGTTCGACTACAGTCATCAACAAATATTGGGAAACTTATCTTCGTTGTTTCACCTCTGAAGAACAACATCAGTGGGAAAAGTGGCTCCCTCTCACTGAATGGTGGTACAATAATTCCTACCAAATTGCATATAAAATGACTCCAGATGAAGCAGTTTATGGTCACGCATCTCCAATACTCCTCCCATCCACCCCCAGCAGTTCACTAGTTTAGGTAGTTGACATGGTTCTTTGAAACCGACATTAGATTCTTCAACTCCTGTAGGACAATCTGCACCTGATAAGAGCCCGCATGAAACAATAGGCTGATCAACACCGTTCTAAGCGCACTTTTCAAGTTGGTGATATGGTTTTTCTTCGTCTGTAGCATTACAAGTAATCCTCCGTGAAAGACAAAGGGCATCAAACACTCACTCCAAAGATCTCTGGCCCATATCTAGTTCTTCAAAAGATTGGGTACATTGCTGATAAATTGGCACTTCCTCCTTCTCACATTCAGCAAGTGATCGGCACCAACATCAGCACACAAATTTTTTTACCAAAATGGGATAATGAAGGATCTATCATTTCAAAGTTAGAGGCCATCCTCAATAAGTGCACTTGTCAGCTTCTCTCTCGGTCCATCACAAAGATTTTCAATTCAGTGGCCCAGCATGCAACCAGAGGATGCTACATGGGAACCGCTCCTTCATATTTAGCAGTTGTTTCCACATCTAAAGCTTTGAGGACAAAGCTTTTTCTAAGAGGGAGGGGATGTTAAGAACCCGTGTCAACCCCCCTCTTTATTTTGTTGGTATATTTTGTTGGACGCATATGCTTTGTAAATCGTCCAATTAGTATGATGTATTGTCCCACATTCATGGGGAGTAAGTAATAGTTGTTAATTCATCCAGTTAATAGGTTGCATTATCCCACATTCATGTGGAGTAATAGTTGTTTAGATTAGACTTAGTATATAAGTATGTGTTGAGGCTATTGAAAGCACCGAAGAGTTATTTTGTATTGATCTTGCTCAAAGGAGGTTTCCCCCTCGAAGTGGCCCGCGATCAATAAAATATCTTTTGTGCTCCAATATTTTTGCATTCTCATTGTTTATTGCAGGAGGTTCTCCACAAAGGACTAGCTATAGTATACACTCTTCAAAAATTTTGAGACTATTTGCTGGGTGGAAATTTGAGGATGTACACAGATCATTTTGCGTTGAAGTATCTGGTTAATAATCTAGTGTTGGGGGGAAGATTTTTCGAAAGCTTCTTCTCTTCCAAGAACTTGACTTTGAGATCATTATTAAGATGGGTAGCATTAATTTAGGACCAAACCATTTGTTAAGGCTATAAAGTGAAGAAGAACCTAGTAATATCAACAATAGTCTTCCCGATGCACAATTATTTACAGTGAATATGTTTGATGATCACGCATGATCGAATGTACTTGTTAACGTCAGATTTAACATCATGATCGCTGTGCCTTGGAGCATAAGAGACCAATGGTATTCAATGAAGCACATGATGGTATTGCAGGAGGCCATTATATATAAAAATAAATAGTGCACAAAATTTTATAGGCCATATTGTGGTGGCCTACTATGCATGTCGATCCTAGAGATTATTGTCATAGTTGTGATATCCATTAAAGAACTCAAAAACCATCACGACGAGATGAAATTACACTAGTACCATAGATAATTTTACAGAAAATAGTAAGAGAACCAACTAGTCTATATTGCAAATTCTATCGATCAGTTGAACACGATGAGAAATATTGCATATCTTATCAGCTCCTACAGGAGAAGCCGATCAACACCTACCTAATGAAGAATGATGAATATATGCAATCTGAGAGAGATCCGATTCAATACCAATAGGCTCAATATTCATAGGAATAATACCCATAGGTACAATATCCCCAACCCATAGGAAGTGGAATTTTTAGAGGTCGAGGACAAGGAGGAGTATTTGGTCGTGAAAGAGGCCAAGTTATCTGCTAAAATTATGGACATCCTGGAATTTTTGCTAGAGGTTGCACTAATCCTATGACAACATGATCATACTATAAAGCGATGGATCACATTGTTGAATAATTTCCACAGTTGATTGCTAAGTGGCAGTTTGGAAACATGGGAAACTAGAACTTGCCATAGATTGCTAATCCAAATGTACATAATATTTTTGTTGAACCAAGGGAACCTAATATTGTTGTCATGACAAGAGGAAGTGTTGTGACTGAAGAAGGTGAAGAAGCACCATGTGGAAAACCAAGAGTGTGACTAGTAGAACAAAGGAAGATGTCGTTTGTTGTACAGAAGGAAAAGGAGGTATTCTTTTATGCTTGACATGAGCTGGTTGATGGAAATCAGGCATCAACTTCTTCTACCATACTAAATGAAGGATCAATATTAGACATGCCTCAAATATTTGAACAATTATTTGAGAAGAAACCGACAGAAAATGTTAGTAAATTGAAATAATTATTTAAAAGTTATTTAGCATTAATAACAATAAAGGTGTTGTAGCATAACTGAAATCCTTAATAGAATAACATCAAGTATATGTGCGACCAGAAAGGAGGGTTAACTATATTGGGAAAAGATTGAAAATTGGTCATGAACTAAGAATTACATTCCAGATAAGAGATTATGACATGGATTATATTATTATGTACTTGGATTATGATGTTAACATTATTACTAGAGAAACATAGGAAAGTATGGGAAACTCAACACTAGTGTGGTCTCTTTTCCAGCTAAGGTTAGCCAATTAGTCGAAGGTGTTTCCTATTTGTAAACTGACACGGGTTTTGGTCATGATTTAGTAGAGATAGAATGAATCAAGAAATATGAAAATTTTGAAGTGATAGATATTGTCGATGATATGAATCCATATCTCGCGCTTCTAGGGATCAGCTGGGTCATTCATAACCAAATTATTATCATTTTTAAGAAGAGGATATTAACATTTGAATATCAAGAGCTAAGAGTGGTCGCACCGCTTGATCCTCTAGAAGGCCAGAGGTATGCTGAGCAAGTAAATAATGATGGACAAGATGGATATATGGACTACATCTACAATATTACCTGTATGATGGACAATGATGTGAATACGACGATTGATGGAAAACTCAGTCAGTGAAGTATTAATTCTTGCTCATCGGATACAAGAGAAGCTTTGGAGAATTGGCAGAACCGTCTCCATAAAGTATAAATGTGAAAATGCACAAGAATTACAAAATCGATGCGATGGGTAGGTATTAAGGTATGTGATATCCCTACCTATGAAATTTTTCCTAACCTGGAGTATTTGCTTAGATAATTTGAAGAGAAAGTAACAAAACCTAAGTTCTTGTTAGATTTGGACTTTGCATTGAAGGCTACACCTACAATATGGTGGGTTGCACACATGCATACTACTTCATAATGGTTGTAATGCCAAATATTACTTGATGTACTATTTGGATACAAGATACTCTATCCTGGTTCAAAATATACAGGACTGACAAATCTTGTAGAACAGATTGGATATTGTCGCATGGCATGGGAGATGTCTCCACAGTAGGGGTCAGGAAATATAATGATTTCTAAATTGCTTCTATGGTTACCATCAAATCATAATTGCAAAGGAATATCAACACAATATAACCTTTGCGACATAGTGGGGATGTTTCCAGTATATGGTAATGCCTTTTGGACTCAAGAATCCTCCTACTACCTTTTCTAGGATAGTTTTCGCTACTTTTAAATATTTTATTCATAAATTTCTTGAGGTATATTTTGATAAATGGACAGTATTTAGGCTAATAAAATATCATATTGATAGTCTTAGAATGATGCTGGAATGATGTCAACAGTTCCAAATTTCCATTAATCTGAAGAAATGCATATTTTTTCTCTTTTTAAAATTTTGTTGGGTCAAGTGTTTTGTTGTGACTGAATACTAATGGATCCGACAAAGATCATGATTAAGGTTGACATACTACCAACCTCAATAGTCAAACTGATCCAGGTCATGCCCAAGTGCATGCTGGGGACAACATTTGAATGAATGAGTCGAACACTGTCATGGTGGAAGCATATAAGAAGAACAAGTTAAGCAAGAAATACACTATATCGACAGAAAGTAAGCACATAGACAATATGCAAGAATTCCAACCAATTTCTATTATTACTTCTTATCTATGAAGGTTGGTTGATTGTTACAATAATGTACATGTTTATATAGAACAATGAGATGCTTAGGTGACTACCCGTTACATTCAGTTACAAGAAGTTATAACGGTTCAGAAGTTCAATAGTCGCAGAAGACTAGAAGACAGAGACGTTCTATTGATGTTCGACAATCCTCAGTACCAACAAGGCATGTCAAAATGTTGTATGTCGAGTGCGAAACCTGTCTAGGTTGTCGAAGTTGGTTGTTTCAAGGTTCAAACTTGTCGAAGCTGATGGTGAACCTCTTGAAGCAATCAAAGTAGTTGAAGTTCTATACTTTTTCGAAGTTCAACAACATTCCAACTAATGTGTAACACCCCAGTTTTGACCCCGTTGCATTAAATGTACATGATGTATATATTGTAATGAATCGTGGTGTGAAGCTAAAGGAAAAATCCCCACAACTGATTTAGTTGTGTTATGTTTCGGCAAACGGAATCATTGCCGATGGTCTATCACGGTATATGACATATACTAAGTTTTTTCATCATGTAAGTATGCATCTTTAATTAAATAACCCATCCAACCAAGAACGGCTCAGGAGTTGTTTTCCTTGTCCAAGCTGTGAATCGCTTGTGTGACTGCGTGTACGTAGTGGTTGGTCTTCGGACTATGTTGGGAGTAGGGATGGGGGCTTGGTTTGCTTGATAAACCTAGTGTGTTTGGAAACCACACAGACAGAGCTAGAGGGTTGGCTTTCTTCTCCACAACCCCTAAATAGCACTAGAAGGGAAGTCAGGGCATGAGGGACTATGTAGCAGAGAAGGGACTGATTCCTTGTGTTGGGTGTGTGTGGGTGTCTTAGAAGTCAGGCTAGTTCTGGTGTAGGTGTTCCTAGCTCTGTAATAGGCTCACCAGCTTAGCATTTAGCCTTTCCTAGCTCCTTGATGGCCTGATAAACAGGACCATGTTGGCCTGGCTATTTTGTTGATGGCCTGATAAACCCAACTGTGTTGGCTTGGCTATGTTTTGTGTATCCTTGCCTATGTGTAAGATTGCTTGTTCCTTATTCCTTGGGGAATCATGCCCAGCTCGGGGGTGGCAGCATTGCTGAGAGATTCAGGAGCATGCTATCCTATGGTTGGGTGGAAC
Organism: Pseudotsuga menziesii; assembly: GCA_001517045.1. Taxonomy (NCBI): domain Eukaryota; kingdom Viridiplantae; phylum Streptophyta; class Pinopsida; order Pinales; family Pinaceae; genus Pseudotsuga; species Pseudotsuga menziesii. The sequence goes on along the minus strand of LPNX011132024.1, from coordinate 108,534 downwards.
GTTGCAGTGATGTAGCTAGTTGCATGACGAGTTCTTTATGAGATAAGTAACCTTGTATATTTTACTTCTGCAATCATATTTAATGTTAATGAATACGATGAAGATGTTGAATGCTTGTATGGACATATGTTTGCTTCTACTGTATGATAAATAATCATGTATGCATGTTCTATTTCAAACCATTTTGTTTCAGCATTTTATGTACATACATGTTCATGGGGTAGTTTCCCGAATGTTTAATGATGGTAGCATCCTCTTCGCCGGTCGGAGGGTCGGGGACATTACATTGTGGTATCAGAGCTCATGTTGTAGCATGGGCTTGAATGGACCGCAAAGATGCAGTGACAGAGGCAAGATTGCCTTCTGCACAGTAGAGATCAAAATTTTATGATAGAAAACTTCCACAAAAATTTGTCAAGGGGGCAAGCCCCCTTGACCCCCGTCGTCCCCCTTAGACAAATGTTCTTTGATGAAGAAAATATAGTATTTGGGCAATTGTTATTTTATGGATTTTCCAAGAGAAGGTAAGTAAATCTGATTTATATCAATGTTATGCATCTAACAGTTGTGTTACTAACATGTTTGCAGAATCATAGTCACCTTCAAGGGAAGTATTCTAGGTAGTGCAGTTTGGTAAATAAGTGGTGGTTCAGTTATGAGAACCCATGATGGATATGATGCTCAGGATTCTTACGAGCGTGCCCGAGATGCCATGGGAGAAAATGTCCGTAACAAAAATGATGACATAGAGTCTAATGGAAGGAGATTCCAAGAGACACCATCAGAGGTTGCAGTCACCATGAGAAGCTTGATTAAAGTCCAGGAAGAGAAACACCAGCTGAATGCTGCAATGTTGCAGAGTTTAACAGACTTGCAGAGAAAGTTAGAGTCTAGATGAGGTACATCACGACCAGAAGGTAGTAAGAGCAGTACCAGGAGAAGGAGAAGGACTTCTAATGGATCATCTGACTCTGAAGAATCCAGCGGGGATTCAAGTTCTTCTTCTCATAAAAGAAAAATAAAGAGACACCATAGGGATTTCTCTCGGGATGAATTTAAGAAGGCTAAAGCTACTACATTTGATGGTGAGGTAAAGACTGGACAAGAGGTTGAAGCTTGGTTTCTTGGGCTAAAGAAGTACTTTCAAGTGCATGATTATTCAGGAAACATGAAGGAAAGAGTTTCCATATTCAATCTGAATGGAAGGGAATCCATTTGGTGGGAACACTTCAAGCAAGTAAAGAGGATCAACAAAAGGAAACTTAAGTGGAAACAGTTCAAGAAGTATTTCAAGCAGAAATACCTCTCTGACCGGTATTATGATGACAATATTAAGGAGTTCCATGAGATGAGATTGGGACAATAGACCATGGAAGAGTATGAAAATAGGTTTTTGGAGCTATTGAGGTATGTCCGATACATTAGAGATGAAAAAGTGAAGGTCCAGCATTTTCTGAGTGGATTACCTCAGTCTTACAAAGATAGAATTGAGTTTTATGAACCTAGAACTCTTGAACAAGCAATAAGGAAGGCTAAGTATTGCCATGAGCAAAGAAAAAGGTAAACTTGATTACCATAAGGTATGGAAGGACAAGAAGAATGAGAAGTTTGATCAAATAAAGAAAGGTTTCAAACCTTCTAACTTCAGGAATCAGCAGAAGCAACCATCCCAAGCTGCGAGTAAGCCAGTTGGAGTGATAGGAGAAAAACCGAAGGATCCACAATAGAATAGAGGACCACTTCAATGTTGGAAATGTGGAGGACCCCACATGCGCAGGAATTGTCCACTCGAGAATTAGAGTGCAAGACCAACTTATAACATTCAAGAAGTAGAAACAGTGGGTCAAGTAGCAAGGGCAGTCCCTAGGATTTATGCAGCACTGGAGGACTGCCACGCAGATCACCAGTCAATTGTGGTTGAAGTAACAGGTAAGATTGTTGAGCAATCTATTTCTATTTTGATTGACCCTGGTTCTACTCACAGTTACAATACTCCTAGAGTAGTGGATATTTGAGCTTTTAAGAAAGTAAAGCATAGGAAGTCTTGGTTAGTTCAGCTAGCCACTGGAACTAAGAGAAAGGTTAGTGAATTGGTAGAGAAATGTCCATTGGTCATGAATGGATTGGTCACTTGTGTAGATCTGAATGTTCTACCGCTTGGTTCCTATGATGTTCTCATTGGAATGGATTGGTTAGAAGCTCACAGGGTGAAGCTTGATTGTTACAATAAGACTTTCGAATGCATGAATGAAGAAGGGAACCTAGTAGTGGTGAAAGGTATTCAACAATGCAGCTAAAGAAGTTCAATACGACAGTTTTCAACAATGCAGCTAAAGAAGTTCTGTAGGAAAGGTTTCCAGTTGTATGCAGCTCAGATTTTGGAGGCAACAAATGATGAAACTCAGAGGTTGGAGGACTATTAGGTGTTACAGGAATTCAAGGATGTGTTTCCTGATGAGATTCCAGGGATTCCTCCAAAGAGGGACATTGATTTCACTATTGAACCTGTGCCAGGAGCAGCACCAGTGTCCAAGGTACCCTACAAGATGAGTACACCGGAGATGCTAGAGTTGAATATGCAACTGCAAGATTTGTTGGAAAAGAAGTATATCCGGCTGAGTGTGTCTCCTTGGGGAGCACCAGTTCTGTTTGTAAAGAAGAAAGATGGTACACTCAGGTTATGTATTGATTACAGACAGTTGAACAAGGTTATTGTGAAGAATAAATACCCTTTGCCTAGGATTGATGACCTCTTTGATCAAATGAGAGGAGCAAAGGTATTTTCCAAAATTGACTTGAGGTCTGGTTACCATTAGGTGAGAATCAAGGATGAAGACATTCATAATACAGCCTTCAGAACAAGGTATGGACATTATGAGTTTGTAGTGGTACCATTTTGTCTCACAAATGCACTAGCTACATTTATGTGCCTTATGAATAGTGTCTTCAGCAGGTATTTGGACAAGTTTGTTCTTGTTTTCCTTGATGACATTCTTGTTTATTCTAAGAATGAGGAAGAACATAAAGAGCATTTGAGATTGACATTGAAATTGATTAGGGAGCATTAGCTGTATGCAAAACTGAGCAAGTGTGACTTCTATAGAGATAGAATTCAATACTTGGGTCACATTATCTCAGAGGAGGGTATATCTATGGACCCTGAAAAAATTGAATCCATTATGAATTGGCCTACTCCAAGAAATGTGACAGATGTAAGATGTTTTATGGGAATTGCAAGATACTACCAAAGGTTCATTGAGGGATTCTCCAAGGTTGCACATGCCATCACTTCTTTGCAAAAGAAGGGGATGAAGTTCAAATGGACATCGATGTTATAGCATATTTCAAAACACTAGGTGAATCACACATTGTATGGCCTTCCCCTGTCCCGCTGTAGACTCATTAGCCCCTATGGACCACTTTTTGTCTTTTGATGTGTCCTTGATCATCCCTAAAAACATAAGAAAAGTGATATACGTGGATTTTTCCTCGATAACTGCGTACATACGCGGATATTCCCCCTATAGTCACGTACATCAGGATGTATGAATAATCCAAATCCTTTTGGAGCGTTCCTTGACTTGGATCTGGCTCATATGACTCCTGGCCTTCCATATGCCTTGAGATCGCACAGATTCGACCTTTCAGTATCCCTTTGAAAAGCTATATAAGGAACCCCTTGAGACATTGAAAGCATAAGAGAGAATTGAGAGTAACGAAACTATAGTCCATTGTTGCCAGAACTTATGCTTGAGTCTGCATCCCTTTGTCCCTTGGAGCACTGTTGTGTTCTTCCCAAGCTTTCCTTTTGCTAGTGAGCTTGCTATCTAAGTGATGGAGGATTGAGGTGGTGGAGGCCCAAGTGGGGGATTCAGTTTCTCCGGTTCGTAGATGTGCCGTCAGAGGTTGTCACTTGTAATATCTGATTCATATTAATAGAAATATCTTTTCCTGTCCAGTAATGTGTATTTGAATGAATATTGTATCCATTGGAATATGTCAAATGCTTTTACATTATTGATTATATATGCTAGAATAGATCTAACACCATGAAATATAGTATGCTTGTATTGTTTACTTATTGTTGAGGAAGTATTATATCAATTCAAGCCGAATATTGGAAAGTTCAACGGGGATCTACTTCAACCGTCTGGAATAAGGTACGAGGTTCGATCCTTTAGTGTTAGACATTTTATTTCTATTGCATATTGGGAAAGATTGATTTATGGAGTCTAGCTGTCTGTTGTGGTACCCCAAGCCATAGGAATTTCTCTCCGTAACAGAAATGGTGACTCTACTGGGGAGTTCCTAGTAATTGTCCTTTGGGGGTTGATTTCTTGGAATTCAATGTATTTGAATTGCTCTCTCTCTCTCTTGTTTCTATGTCGGGTATGGGGGCATGTATGCCTGGTAGAGCCTGATTGGTGTGAATTTAGTCTCAGCTTGTCTATTTGCCTTGAATTTGTGCATATTTTTCTTCCTCTATGCAGGTTTGTCACTTACAGTCGCGTATACACGCGGTTTCCCCTGGGATTTCCGCGTATACACGCGGGTTTACTGCGCACAGTCGCGTATACCCTGGTTTTTACCTTTTTGTGGAAGATAGTTGATTGCTGGGTGAATTATGTTAGTTGCTGAGTCTCCTTTGGCACTGCCCGAGTCTATTAATACCTCTGTTTCTGACCAGAAACGTTTTTCTTAGCCTAAATTTTTTCTTTTAGGAAAGTTCTTGTCATGGCATCTTTGATTTTTTGTGTGAGATTAGTGCATTAGAGTCCTTTTGCCTTATTACTTTGCTGGAATGTTGTTTATGTGTGCTTGCAAAGTCTGGGGTGGGTAGAATCATTCTTTGGCTTTTTGTATCTCTTTATTTTCAAAAAATCCAAAAACATTTGCTTATCATCATGCATTGCATTTTGCACTTTGCATTGTACTTGCACTAGATCTAGATTTGCTTTGGAGTAATAGTTAGGACTTCATATAGGGAAATTTGCATTCAGCATTTGAAGAAGAAATTGTGCATTACACGTAGTACGCATACCCTGTTTTCATGGACACAATGCATTTGCATTGATTGTTAGGTGTGCATTTTGCTTCTTGTTGCATCATAACACCATTAGTTGCATGACCATATCCTATTTTTGAGTAATAAAGCCAACTAAAATCAACGCTAGTTAAAATGAATTACACTCTTTTCTTTTCTAGGGTGCACCAACAAGCTTAGGTTTTAGGATCTTGTAATAGTTCATTGAAAGTTAATTCTCCAAGATCACTAAACGACAACAACTAGGTGTCTTTCCAGGGAGTGTGTGAAATCCTTGATATAACCAGCGTTCTCAGGATCCTCCTCTCAAAAGGGAGTTAAGCAAGAGGCAGTGTGAGCGGTTATTGATTGGGATAACCCCTGGTCGGTAACTGTGTAGCACCGGCGATATAGCCAGGATTGTATTCATATCTGGGGGCTCTTTCGAGAGTTTCGGGATTTGCTACCTTGCCCATACGGTCAATCCTGCCTGCGACTGTCCGCCTGAGCTTTGATTATATTGAGGTGACCTTAGTGACCTTACCTAGGATATCGAGGTGGTACTTGTAGAGGTTATTCTGCATGTGTCCCGGCCAGGTTGGGGTTAGACAGCATAGTCGCTTTATGCGTTGAAGCTGAGGGCCACAATAATTGGTTACGTACCTCCGCTTGTGGTGACAAGGGCCTCTCAAGCCTCTCCTAGGTGAGACATACCAGCCACATTCGAGAGCTCACTTATCTAGCCCTTGTTTGCTTGCATTTGGCTTTAGATTTTATTAGTGATTGCTCTGTGCACGCTAGTTGGCCTAGGGTTTACGTAAATAGAGAGACTTTGCTTTTTTGTTGAGTCATTGTGGATTCGAGTGCGGTTCTGCGCCATTCTCATTGGTTAGCAGGACTTCCTCCTTCCACTTCTCCTCCTCCTTTGGGAGAGGGGCCTAGACTGTCCAGGTGGACTATGTCACACACTGATTCACACACCATGGAGGATCATTCAGAGACTATTCCCGAGCCACCTCCTCCCATTCGTATTGACGATGGGGAACTTACTCCTACGTACGATCCTTCACCTGACCTAGCTGAGTTCGGTCCTGTGATTTCCCAGATAGGATCTTTGCATGATAGACCTACTCACCCTAGGGCTGATTCCCCGTTGACACGTCACTGGTATGGAATGCCGGATGATGCCGAGACTCACTTTGACCCTCCTAGCACTAGCTACGGTAGTTATGTTACGACTGTTTTTCCTATGCATGATTTGACATTTCATGTTGAATCTGACTTTGAGCTTAGCACTATGCCTGGGGGCAATCCCATGCCTTACCTTGCGGATAGGTTTGGGAGTACTAGTCACATTGCACCTTCCATCCTAGTGGTGGAAGCTCCATCTTATATACCTCCTAGGTCTAGGGTTAGTGATCCGATAGGGATACCAGGTTCCAGAGAAGTGACGATAGGCACTAGTACATATCTTCTTATAGAGATTCCTTCATCCTCACTTTCGAGTTATTCAAATGTAAACCCTCCACCTTACTCACATGGTCCTTCGAGTTGGCACGTAGCTACGAGTCAGATCCGTACTGCGATTACTAGACCAATTGTGTCTCAAGCCTACATACCACCCGTGGTTTCGGGAGGTTATGTTCATGTTTCTAGAGGTTAGATTGCTACTTCCACGACATATATCCCTACGTCTGGTATGTATATTCCTACTTCTAGAATGTATATCCTTACCTATGGAGTGTCTCATGGGGCATCGCAAGCGATGACCTATGGACCCTATTATGGGACGCAGTATGGATAGGTTTCTCCACCTTATGGAGCCGGGTATTCACAACCTGCTTACTCTCCTAATTACGGCTTTGTAGCTCCTACTAGTCAAGGTCCACCTCATTATGGTACTTCCACGCCACCCTATACGGGTCATACAGGAGGAGGTCACTATGGCCAAGGTCATGGTGGTAATCAATCCTATATGAACCAGGGAGTGGTCCATAGGCCTCATCATCCTAGGCTCCCTTTCCTCACGACACTCAATCTACCTGACTTATCGAGACTTACGAACGATCCTGTGGCTCATGACCCAGCTTGGTCGGATATCCCTACCAAGCTTCCTTCGGACATACCTAAGTTCAAAGGTAAACTAGGAGAGGATCTGAGCGAACACGTTACGACATTCCACCTATGGTGCTCTTCCAATTCATTGCATCAGGACTCAGTCCGTTTGAGACTATTTCAACGCACCCTCACAGGGCCTGCGGCGAAATGGTATATAGAGTTACCTAGGGGTGCCTTTACTTTGTTCGACGACCTTGCGATGACTTTCCTTAATCACTTCTAGCTACTAGTGCGCTATGATGTTGGTACCAAAAGCTTGTCGACATTTTGGCAAGATAAAGCCACCCATATTTCTGATCATATTCGGGAGTGGCATAGATGGAAGAGATTAATTAAAGCCTTTATACCGCCAGAGTTCCTCCTTGAGTGGTTCCTCAAATCTTTATTGCCATATATAGCGAAGGATGTTTCCACATCCGGAGTGTAGAATGAGGAACAAGCAATCTTTAGGGAACAGGAACTACACTTGATCTATGCTTAGTCTGGTTTGTTATATGAGATTATACCCAACGCTCCTCATTCTAGTTTCGATCCCAAGGTCAAACCTGGACCACATGCCGATGGAATTGTGGGTAGTGCAAGTAAGAAACTTGCAGGTTCAGTTGTGAAACAAGTTGCTCAGTTGTCAATCAACCAATCTACCTCAGGACAAGCTACGGATTTGTTTCAGCCTGCCCAAACGGCGAATGTGCTTACTGTGCAATCGTCTGACCAGAAGGGTAACCAGCAACCCGGACGGAATAGAAAAAAAGGTAAAAACAATAATAATAAAAAGGGTGGGAATAAGAACGAAAATGCCAGCAATAATGACAAGAATAGTAAAAATGCTGGGGGGGACAAGCAGAATAAACGTAAGGTTAAGTTTCCTTGCAAGCTATGTAAGGACGATCACCTCACTTACTTATGCCCTAGAATGGGTGAAGCTTCGAAGTTCATAGAACAGGGCCCAGCTGTGTTAACAAACCCTTTACCGCATAACTAGAATATGAACTTGAAGTCCCATGATCAATCTAGTGATGATGATCCAGTTGAAACTAGTGGTCATGGGTGCATTAATATGGTCCGTGCCGCGAAAGTTGTGACGCGTGTGAAATATTATACTTCGTCACAACCCAACCCAGGCAAAGAACCCAATCCACCAAGAACCCCTTTGCGCATTGAGAAACCTGCGGATAAACCTGAGGCTGCACCTCGCATTCCTAAGGGGGTACTTAAGCGTTCGGGGCATAACCCAAATGCCCGAGCTGCCCAAAATTATTCAGTTGTCAAGGACTTGGGCCATACTCCTTGTGCGATGTCTGCATTGGAAGTGCTTCAGAGTTGTCCGTCACAAAGGAAGGCTTTGCTTTCCGCTCTTGGTGTGAATGGTGATGATTCTTCCTCAATGATCAAATTTGAAACCGCAGGACATCAGCCTTTCTTGCCCTACTATGTGTCCCTTTTGGTGCATGTAGAATGTCTTAATATGATTGTCAAGCGCACTGTGATTGACGAGGGCGCTGCTGCTTCTGTGATGTCTTTGTCTTGTTGGAAGGGTCTTGGTTCTCCTGAGTTGTCAAAATCTACGACCATGTTAACTGCTTTTTATGGGAGATCATTTAGGCCGCACGGTATCCTCCCTTCCCTTAAAATCCATTTGGGAGGGAAGACCGTTGCGATAGAGGTTGAGGTGGTTGATGCACCCCTCGACTACAATCTCTTACTGGGAAGGAACTGGATGTATAGTATGCAAGCCGTTGCGTCTTCCATGTTTCGCGATGTATGCTTTCCACATAATGGGAAGATTGTAACGATTGATCAAATGGCATTCAAGAATCCACCTGTTACTGCATCTTCGGAAGCTTCGGTTCCGAAAGTTGAACATTCCCAGCCGGCAACTGGGAGTGTGGGTGTAGGCATGTATCCATCCCTCATGGGAACCTTTATTTGTCATGCACCCATCCTCATGATAGGATCTAGTTTCAATGGTGCTTTGACATCTACGAGATCGGTGACTTTTCTCACAAGTCATATGGGAGATCCTTGGATTCTTCCTTCATCGAGTCCTTTGAGTGAGCCCATTGAGACGAGCGTGTCGTTGCCTGCAGTCATGATAGCTCACCAAGCTAATCTTCAGTCTGCTGCAGAGCCTTGTTCTTCCTCTTCGCGGACGGAGGAGGAAGACCCCTATGTGCTGTCGGCATGGGCAGTATAGTCTTCTCATGCCCACGACTACCTTGATATGGTTTTCCCTTCAGATGAAGCGATTATCGAGGCTATGTCGGGAGTTGAGCCACCATGGGAGGAACTTCATCATAGATCGTACTTCCTTCCAGATCTTGACCTTTTGGAGCATGAGGATTATAGGGAGATTCTTAGTCAGAAAGTTGGTAGACCTATGGTTCCATTAAGCTCTCCTGGTCAGATGGCTGATGGAAACATGGCGAACATATCATCAACTATTCCTATCAACATTTCTCGCAATCCTAGTACAATTGAGAATGTCTACATTGGGGCGGATTGTTCCCAAGATGAGATTCGAGAGTATACCGAGCTATTCAAGGAATTCCGGGATATTTTTGCTTGGTCTTACAATGAGATGCTAGGGATTGACCCTCAGATTGCCGAACATGAGATTAAGACTTACCCCAAAACTAAGCCTGTTCGACAGCATTTACGCGCGGTGAATCCTAGGAAAGCACCCGCCATAAAGGCAGAGATAGAGAAGCTATTGAAATATGGTTTCATCTATCCCGTTCCCTTGACGAAGTGGGTTTCAAACCCTGTTCTGGTGGATACGAAGTAGGGAGCAATCCGTATATGCACTAATTTTCATGATTTAAATCATGCCTGTCCTAAGGATAACTTCCCCCCACCGTTTATAGATCAGATTTTGGATGAGTGTGCGGGTAGCGAGGTGTTCTCCTTTATGGACGGCTTTTCCGGGTATAATCAGATCCAAATTAAACCCAAGGACCAACAAAAGACCGCATTTATTTGTCCTTGGGGAACATTTGCGTATCGGAAAATGCCTTTTGGCCTTAAAAACGCCGAAGCTACGTTTCAGTGGGAAATGACCTTGATCTTCCATGATCTCAAGTCTATCATTGAAGTATTTTTGGATGACCTCGCTGCTCATTCTCGCATGAGGATGTGTCATTCTTATCACTTGAGATTGGTGTTCGAAAGGTGTTGGCACTATGCTGTTAGATTAAACCCTCATAAGTGCATCTTTTGTGTGAAGTCAGGTCGTTTGTTAGGATTCATCGTTTCGAAAGAGGATATAAGAGTCGACCCTTTGAAGGTGGAGGCAATACTTCAGTTGTCTCCCTCGCGCAATATTCGTCATCTTCAGTGTTTGCAAGGCATGGCAAACTTCCTACGAAGATTTGTTGTCAACTTTGCCAATTTGACTAGAGGTTTCATGCGTCTCCTGAAGAAGGATACTCCCTTTGAATGGGATGAGCGAGCCCAGGAGTCCTTCGATGCACTTAAACGAGCCCTAGCATCAGCCCCGGTGATTAGTCCTTCGGATTATAGCCATGATTTCCTATTATATGTGGTCGTGTATTTAGAGACGATTGGTATGGTTTTGGTTCAAGAGGATGAGGAGCTCCAGGAGCATGTCATATATTATCTGATCCAAAACCTTATTGACTCAAAGATTCGGTATTCTCATGTTGAGAAGCTTGCCTTGGCTACCGTACATGCAGTGCAGCATTTGAGACATTATATTCTCCTTCGCCAGACCTTGGTTGTGGCCCATGTCAATCCATTTCAGTTCGTCCTCACACATAGGATGATTGGGGGAAAGTATAATAAATGGATTGTCATCCTCCAAGAGTTTGATCTCGAATTTGTTTCGGCAAAATCGAAGAAATCTTTAATATTTGCAAAGCTCATATTGGATTTTTCGAGCGAGGACGAGGAGTTGGTATGTGAAGATACATTCATTGATGAACACATTTTCTTGATCTCAACGGTTGACCCATGGTATGGGGATATCATAGTATATCTACAAACACAGAGGACCCCTACTCACCTCTCGCGAGATGAACGACGACGATTACGTCACGTTTCCAAGAACTACCTCATAGTGGACAATACTTTGTACCTCCGTGGAGTAGATTCCCTTTTACGACATTGTTTAACTCATGATGAGGCTAAGGTAGTGCTTAATGATTGCCACGGAGGGGTGTGTGGTGGTCATTTATCTGGGCTTTCTACAGCTCAAAATATTTTGAGAGCGGGTTATTTCTGGCTGTCGATCTTCAAGGATTGTATTGAAGCATTCAAGAGGTGCCACCCTTGCCAGGTGTTCACATGTAATATGCACTCAAAGCCTACCCTGTTACACCCTATTATCACCACCGGTCCCTTCACCAAATGGGGGCTCGATTTTATGGATTGCAACCCAGCTTCGGCTGGGGGGCACCATCATATCATAGTGGCTGTTGATTACTTCACAAAATGGGCTGAGGCAATGCCTACAGTAAAATCCGATGGTGAGACAACCGCTCACTTCATATTCAACCAAATCATTACTCGGTTCTGGATTCCGAGAGAGCTTGTCACTGACCATGGCTCACACTTTTAGAACCGTATGATGGAAGAGTTAGCATCCAAGTTAGGGTATAAGCAAAAGCACTCCTCTTCTTACTATCCTCAAGCAAATGGACAGGTTGAAGTAGTGAATAAATCACTTAAGTCCATTCTCCAATGAACCATCGCACAAAGCAAGACGAACTGGTATATTATGTTGTACCCTGCTTTGTGGGCATATCGAACTGCGGCTAAGACTGCCACTGGTTTTTCTCCATATCAGCTTGTACATGGAGTGGAGTCGATATTTCCTGTTGAATGCGAGATTCCTTCGTTGAAGTTAGCCGTGGAACTCTTACCAAACACTTCGCCTTTGGAGGAGCGTTTGGTTCACCTTGAGCAAATCGATGAGCAGCGTAGAGATGCCTTGGTGACTCTAGAGGTTAATAAGCGTCGCGTAAAGGCCCAATACGATAAGTCTGTCTGTCCAAGAGTGTTTAGTGAGGGAGACTTGGTCCTTTTGTGGGATCAATCGAAAGAACCCTTGGGGGCAGGGAATTTCAATCCTATGTGGCGTGGTCCTTACGTGGTCAAGCATGTATTAGAGAAGGGTGCCTACGAGTTAGTGGATTACGAAGGGACGGTCTTGGCGGAGCCTAGAAATGGGCTCTATCTCAAAAAATACTATGCATAATATTTAGCCAAGGCTGCTTGTTGTATATTATTGTACAGCTTTTTGCATAGTTAGGTCTTGTTTATCGTGATCGATTTTGTGATTAGTTTCCGTTTCTTGTGGTAGATATCAATGGAATCTTTCACCTACATAGGATTCGCAGATGGTGCAAGCTGTCACACTCAGCACTCAGCCTCAGCTGCTTGTGTGATTTATACTCCTATGGGTCAAGTACTGTCTTCAGGAGGTGTATGTATACGACCATCTTCCAACAATGTTGTTGAATATAGTGCCGTTATCGAGCTTCTACGGGATGCCATTTCACATGGTGTTCTCTCTCTTGAGGTACGTCTTGATTCAGAGTTAGTAGTGTCACAGCTAAATGGTTTCTACCATGTTAGAGATCCGACGTTATTGAGGAGATTCTTACATGTGAGATTGTTAGAACGGCAATTTGAGAGTATAACATATATACACATTCCAAGAAATTATAATCAAGTTGCTGACTCATATGCTAACTACGTGTTAGATTAGCATTTGTTTCATTCATTATAAATTAATCATAAACACAATTTTTACACATGTAAATAAATAAACCGATCACCATAAAACTTTTTATACATATCAAAAATGTGGTAATACATAGTGTCATAATACAAAATTGGGGCTTTGAAATCCACCATCATATACACGGTAGTACAAAATAGATACACTCCCAGGTGTCTAGTCCTATGGAGGTGGAGGAGCGTTGTGATCATGATATGTCACCATGGCTCTAGCTAGCCGTCGAAATAAATGCACCCATGCGCATGGTACACCCACCACCTGTCTCTGCACAGCCTAAGGCAAGTCCTCGACTTGCGCCATGGGAACCCTGTGAGTCAGTCGTACGAAGTTGGTATGGATGTTTTGGAGCGTTCGCTCCGCATCCACACCAGTGATATCGTATCCTCTTCCCCTCCGTCTATGACGTGGGAATCCCTCTGGTCACCGTGGTCCCACATCTGCACATGAATGGTAGATGTCATTATGTATTGTCACCCAAAAACATGTCTTTTTGATTCCATATAATCAAGAAAACACAAAAAAATTAAATACTTCAAAATTTTTAAAAAGAGTGAGGGTCGAGATTCGTTACCTATGTCTCCATATGCTGGTCCTAGTGGTAATGGCATGTCTAGATCCCCCCAGAAATATATCCCTACATAGGGGTAGTCATCTATGGCAACAATCTGTCATCGCCACCATGGAAAAAAGTCAGCTGTATAGGGGTTGGCCACCCTACCACCCCCCAGTCTACGCATTGCATCTGCCCAACATCGTTGGGCTGGATCTTGAACCCCGTGGAGAGGAACATCCACTCTAGGGCTCAATCCTGGAACACGCTCGAAGAAAAACATGCTCAAAATGCTGCTGAACCCGAAGTTCCATATCCTACCTGCCTTACACTCACTGAGCTAGTGTTTCACGTTGCTCAGTAGTGAAGTACTCCAGTCATAGATGGTCGGTGTCATACACTCCACCGCATAGAACATCAGTGGCCGAGAGGCCTGATGGAGTGATGCTAAGCCTGCTATCCTGCCCAGCGTCAGTAGTATGGCCTTTAGGCCCAGCACCTGTATAACGTTGGTGGGAACTTGACTCCCCACCTTCTCAGTATCTAGGTAGTAGTACACAGCTATGTACTCATCGATAGTAAGCCCGTGACCTGCACCACCTCGAGAACGAAGGTTCACCACCTCCCCTCGTCTAGATAGACCTGTGATAAAGTAGATATCCTCCACCTCAATGGTGAGGGACGTACTGTCTATCTGGAAGGACTCTGAGTCTGGATCCCAATAGTCTACCAGCATCTGTAGCAGTCCTGGTTTGGCCCTCAAGCCACCTAGGCACCAAAATTTGTAGAGTCCGCACCTTCTTAGAGCTTGTTGAGCCATTATGTCGGCCCTTACTGCTTCCTCTACTTCACCATGCTCACGTTCTCGCCACTCTAGCACCATCTTGCATGAGAAATTGACCAAATTTCCATTAGATTCTTGTAAATCCTCTTGCGCGGCGTCATACGCGGCTGTTTGGAAAACAGCCGCGTATGTACGCGGTTTCCAGCCCCTTTTCCGCGTATAGCTAGCCCTATACGTGGAAAAATCCTCGATACCCACGTGGGCCATAGCGCTCATGTAGAATTGGCCTTAAAAACCTCATTTGACCATGAAAACTTGTAAAAATTATATTTACATGCAAGCTGAGAGCATGAGTAAATACCTGGAAGAAACGGTTGTGAATTCCGCCGGCTGGATCTCCTGGAATTTGCAGTTGAAAATCAGAGCTCCAATGGGTAAAAGTTTCAAATGATTTCTATTTTTTTACTATTTATAGAATTTTTTTTTAAATATTTGAAATTTTTTACCCCCTTTCCTATAGTTTTGACTATTTCTAACCACTTTGGACCGTTTCTGACCTAATCTGTGATGTAGAAGACCGTTTTCAGCGCTGTTTCAGCATTTGGATTGACTTGTTCGTACTGATCTCAGGTATAACGTCTACACTGGCATATAGGTTAGGTTCACCACCATATTCATTTTGCATGACCTTATGACCATGTCACTATATCCTTAGGTACAAACCCACTCTATTATGTCACGGAACCTTCTTGCTGCTATAGAAGTGGCATGATATGAGTGGTAGAGCCTCACCTTACATGGGTACCCTAGTTAGCACCTTATTTGCAGTTGGTGCCCATGCCGATGTTTCTCCCTTTAGGGTGTGGGAGTCCGTTGTATAGTATTTCCATGACATTTCGCAAGAGCCTCATACTCCTCTTGATCTTATGCTGGCCATGATCCCCCGGAATCCCTTGTATCAAGTTGTGGATGCATTATCATGAGCTTTCCCTGTATTATTGAGCTTTATGCCAGCTCCCCTAACATTGCGTTTCAGCCATATAGCCCGAGATTGTCTCATGTCTAGCCATGCAGAGCCTTTCTTTATATCCTTCGCAGCTTGATTCCCCTTTTTACCAGGAGGGGATTTTCCCCCGAGTGTCGATATCCTACACATGTATCCTTGCATTGAGCATAGGTATGTTCCACTGCTTGGAACTAGTTTGTTTTCCCTAAATGACACTCGTCTCCTCCTAGTTTGTAACTATAAAGCTAGTTTATTATTTTTTCAAGCTTTTCAAATAACTGAAAAAGACCAAAAAAATAAAAAAACCAAAAAGCCAGACAAGAAAAGATATTATATTTGGCAGCTGTCGAGTCGTGTCTCCTTCGAACAGAGCACTGTATATCACATCCATTGGTTGGGTTATAGTTTGACTTAGGAGCTGTACTTGTTATCTGAGTTTATCTCCACCGACTGGTTAAGCTTCCAGTCCCTATGGAGCCTCTATTGATGCCTCCTACATCATAGAGATGTCCCAGTTTGTATATCGAGTCTATGCTACGTTCATTTAGTCACCATACGTTGTTATGCTCTTGTTCAAAGGAAGTTGAAACCTGAGTCGGCCATTCCTCAGTTATCTTGACTTTGCATGTCGGCCATTCCCAGTACAGTTACTGGTTCGTGCACCTTATGATCGAGTCCTTCCACATTATACAGCTTTGCTGAGTTCCTCGTGTTGGGTGATGGGGGATGCCCTAATGCCCTCCTTCCAGCGGATTTCATCCCATCGACTTCAGATCATTTATTCTGGGATTGGAGTCTAGAGTCATTTTTGAGTGCCTTGAGACTTGCAGTCATCAGTGGCAGGTTCTCTCGCCATCGAAAGTTTTGGGAATATATCAATGTCCCCCGATCGATGGATTCTCTCAAGGGTTCGACCTCAACACATTTATTCACACTTGTTAGTTTGCACTCTAGTACCTTGATTCCCATTTTCATTATCGGTGGGTAATCTCGCGTCTGTTAACGGTATACATCAATGACCGGTAATAAGACGATGGACTACTATGTTCGACCTCGACACCTCTATTCGTATAGTAGGACATGTACTCATAGCGGTGTGTGTAGAAGACCTTCCAGATTGGTGGCATCCATTATATGCTACCTCCTTGATCGTGCCAGTGTTCATGAGATTTCAGCTCTCGTGACTTGTTCCAGTATATGTCAGACATTTCCCGCCACTATGGATATCTTGATCTATTGTATATCTTCAGCCTGTGTGGAGATAATGGTCCTTTGTATATCTTCATCATGGAGATTCTGATCTATGTATATTGTACGTGGCGATGACCACATATGTGTTATCATGTTTCATGCCTATTCATGGCCATTGTACTCTTATATATCCGGGACTGCTATATGTATTTGCAGTTATATGCAGAGTTGTATTATGGTATTATGCTGATTGGGTGGCTGGTCTTCCATTTGGGTACCTTCATCACTCCACTTCTGGGATGGACTTATAATGTATTTCAGCCATCGTATAACCCCTCTGATCTCATACATGAGGGGGCATCTGTTATAGCGGATTTCACCACACTAGGTGAATCACACATTGTATGGCCTTCCCCTGTCCCGCTGCAGACTCATTAGCCCCTATGGACCACTTTTTGTCTTTTGATGTGTCCTTGATCATCCTTAAAAACATAAGAAAAGTGATATACACGGCGTTTTCCCCGATAACCGCATACATACGCGGATATTCCCCCTATAGTCGCGTACATCGGGATGTATGAATAATCCAAATCCTTTTGGAGCGTTCCTTGACTTGGATCTGACTCATATGACTCTTGGCCTTCCATATGCCTTGAGATCGCACAGATTCTACCTTTCAGTATCCCTTTGAAAAGCTATATAAGGAACCCCTTGAGACATTGAAAGCATAAGAGAGAATTGAGAGTAACGAAACTATAGTCCATTGTTGCCAGAACTTATGCTTGAGTCTGCATCCCTTTGTCCCTTGGAGCACTGTTGTGTTCTTCCCAAGCTTTCCTTTTGCTAGTGAGCTTGCTATCTGAGTGATGGAGGATTGAGGTGGTGGAGGCCCAAGTGGGGGATTCAGTTTCTCCTGTTCGCAGATGTGCCGTCAGAGGTTGTCACTTGTAATCTCTGATTCATATTAATAGAAATATCTTTTCCTGTCCAGTAATGTGTATTTGAATGAATATTGTATCCATTGGAATATGTCAAATTCTTTTACATTATTGATTATATATGCTAGAATAGATCTAACACCATGAAATATAGTATGCTTGTATTGTTTACTTATTGTTGAGGAAATATTATATCAATTCAAGCCGAAGATTGGAAAGCTCAACGGGGATCTACTTCAACCGTCCGGAATAAGGTACGAGGTTCGATCCTTTAGTGTTAGACATTTTATTTCTATTGCATATTGGGAAAGATTGATTTCTGGAGTTTAGCTGTCTGTTGTGGTACCCCAAGCCATAGGAATTTCTTCTCCGTAACAATCGAGGTGTGAAGAAAGCTTCCAACAGTTGAAGAATATTCTCACCAGTGCACCAGTATTGAAGGTTACAGATCCAGAGAAAAATTTTGTGGTGTGTACCAATGCATGCAGACAAGGGCTTGGAGGAGTCCTTATGCAGGACAACCACGTGATATGTTATGAGTCAAGAAAGCTAAAGGAGCATGAGAAGAACTATGCCACTCATGATCTAGAGCTTGCAACCATAGTACATGCCCTCGAGATGTGGAGGCATTACTTGATGGGTAGAAGATTTGAGCTCAGAACAGACCATTGTGGTCTGAGGTATCTATTTGATCAGCCTACTCTGAATGCTAGGCAAGCAAGATGGCTGGAGTTTTTATGTGAATTTTATTTTGAAATCAAGCACATAAAAGGGAAAGAAAATAAGGTAGCTGATGTACTCAGCAGGAAGGTACAGGAAATGCATGTGGAATCTCTTAGTATTTGCCAATCAGATTTGAGGCGGAAGATTGTTAGTCATGCTGTTGGAGATGAATTGTATGAGCAGGTAAAAGAAAAATTGCAGCAGCAAGGTCTTGAGAAGAGGTATGAAGGATATAAATTGGAAGAACATGGAATTCTCACTTATAAAGGTAGAATTTATATTCCGAATGTAGCAGGTTTGAGGAGAGTTGTTATGGATGAAATCCATCAAGCTCCGTACTCTGGTCACCCAGGATATCAGAAGACAATTGCTACAGCAAGAAGGCAGTACTTTTGGCTAGGAATGAAAAAGGACATGGCTGAATACATTTCAAGGTGCATGAAATGTCAACAGGTAAAGGTTGAGCATCAACACCCTGCAGGTTTGTTGCATCCTTTGCCAGTTCCAGAATGGAAATGGGAAATTATTTCCATGGATTTTATTATAGGATTGCCGATGACTTGGAGACAACATGATTCCATCATGGTTGTGGTGGACAAGTTGACAAAGGCAGCACATTTTATACCGGTTAAGTCTACACATAAGACTGATGACATTGCAAAGATCTTCATGAAGGAGATTTTCAAATTGCATGGATTGCCGAAGGAAATAGTCTCTGACCGTGATGTCAAGTTTACTTCCAATTTTTGGAGGGGGTTGTTTGTAGATTTGGGTACAAAGCTAAACTTCAGCACTGCATACCATCCTCAGACAAATGGGAAGACAGAGAGAGTTAATCAGGTTCTTGAAGATATGTTTTGCATGTACATGATGGACAAACCAACCAAGTGGGAAGATTACTTGCACTTGGTAGAGTTTGCTTATAACAATGGACAACAGGCATCCTTGGGGATGAGTCCATATGAAGCTTTGTATGGAAGAAGGTGTAGGACACCTGTGACTTGGGATAATCCAGTGAACAGGATTTTGCTTGGTCCAGGATTGCTCAGGGAAATGGAGCAAGAGGTTGTAAAGATTAGGCAAAATCTTAAAGCAGCACAGGACAGACAGAAAAGCTATGTAGATAAGCATAGGGTGAATAGGGAGTTCAGTGTTGGGGATCATGTTTAGCTCAGAGTGAGAGCAAAGAAGAGTTCCTTGAAGCTTGGAAGTTGTGCCAAGCTGCCACCAAGATATTGTGGGCCATTTGAAGTGCTTGAAAGAATAAGGCCAGTTCCATATAGACTTGCATTACCTGCTAGAACTAGAGCTCATAATGTTTTTTCATGTTTCTTTTCTTAAGAGATATGTACATGATCCTAACCATGTGATAAATTGGGATGTGATTCAGGTGGAACCCGAGGGAGAGTTCCAAATTGAGCCAATGCGCATCCTCGACAAGAAGGCCACCATGCTCCGGAACTAGGCCATAGGGTAGGTAAAGTTGCAATGGGAGAACTATGGACCTGAAGAGGCTACATGGGAACTGGAGGATGCCATGCGATTGGCACATCCATTTTTTTTCAATTCTACGGAACACTGAAGCGATACCAGTGTAGCATTTTGTTCAAATTTTGTAAAGCACTGAGGACAGTGCTATTGAAGGGGGAGGGGAGTGTAACACCCCGATTTTGACCCCGTTGCATTAAATGTACATGATGTATATATTGTAATGAATCGTGGTGTGAAGCTAAAGGAAAAATCCCCACAATCGATTTAGTTGTGTTATGTTTCGACGAACGGAATCGTTGCCGATGGTCTATCGTGGTATATGGCAACTAAATTGAGAAGGGGCATGATTCTCATAAGGATAAGGGGGGGGATGTCAAACCTTGAACCAATGGAAGAAAAATCCATGTGTCAGCTGTTAAATCCTTTTGACTTGCTCACCTTCCATTGTCTTATCCAACTACCACCATTAAAAAGTTCTACTATTAGTTGGGAAGTTATGGCTGGAGAGTGGAGTGTGGCAGGACTGTTAGTCCTTGCCCACACGCACACTCCACCAACAGGTTGACCCTCACATTGGCAAGGAAAACCACCACTGCCATCACTCCATGCGTACTCTCCATTCTCTCCACTATCAGTTCATCCTCACACAGGGATGGTAGTTCTGTTCATTCTCACGCATAGAATTCTTCCTGGTTTTTACTCCCGCAGTGAACTAGGAGCCGTGTTATTTCATCCACAATTTTCCTGTGTAGGGCCATTCATGTTTTTCAGCTATGTGTATGTTTTTATTACCGATTGTGGCTTATGTATTTGTTTATCCCTTGCCCAGCCGAGAACCTGGATTTTCTCTCCCATTTCCGGACTGTGTAAGTTGCACCGATGACTTCATTGTTCAAAACGGGATGTTGTTTTCCCCCACATTGTGAACTGTGGTTACTAATACATTTTGGGACTGCTGTAAGTTGTTTTGGAGTCATTTTGGCCACGATAGGGCCAAGAACGACTCAAGAGTTGTTTTCCTTGCCCAAGCTGTGAATCACTTGTGTGACTGCGTGTATGCAGTGGTTGGTCTTCGGACTGTGTTGGGAGCAGGGATGGGGGCTTGGTTTGCTTGATAAACCTGGTGTGTTTTGAAACCACACAGATAGAGCTAGAGGGCTGGCTTTCTTCTCCATAACCCCTGAATAGAACTGGAAGGGAATTCAGGGCCTGAGGGATTGTGTGGCAGAGAAGGGACTGATTCCTTGTGTTGGGTGTGTGTGGGTATCTTAGAATTCAGGCTAGTTTTGGTGTAGGTGTTCCTAGCTCTGTAATAGGCTCACCAGCTTAGCATTTAGCCTTTCCCAGCTCCTTGATGGCTTGATAAACTGGACCATGTTGTCTTGGTTGTCTTGTTGATGGCCTGATAAACCCAACTGTGTTGGCTTGGCTGTGTTTTGTGTATCCTTGCCTATGTGTAAGCCTACTTGTTCCTTATTCCTTGGGGAATCATGCCCAGCTCGGGGGTGGCAGCATTACTGAGAGATTTAGGAGCATGCTAGCCTATGGTTGGGTGGAACGTTGTAGTGACGTAGATGTAACCAAACATGATCCCCAATTTGGAATGAGTGGGGAATACAATGCTTGTTATGTCAGGCCTTAGCATTTTCATTAGCTCATTGCAACATTTCATGTGCTTTCTTATGGATGTTATAGATTTGATCTCTGAACTTCAATGCTTTCTCCACTTCTCATCCTTGGAATTCAGTGTCATTCAAATGTGTCGAGTAACTGATTAAGTTGATAGGAAATGAGGGTTGAAATCCATGACAGATCTCAAATGGAATATTTCTTGTAGAGCTATATTGAGCATGATTGTCGTAAAGTTGTATAAATGGAAGGCTTCCATCCCATATTCGATGATGCTTGTGGTTGTACATGCGAAGCAGTTGTACTACCAAGCGATTTACAACTTTTGTTTGTCCGTATATCTACAGATGGAAGGCTAACGAAAAAAAAAGTCTCATATTGAGCTGTTGCCAGAGAGTTTTTCAAAAGGTGCTGATAAATATAGTATCTTTGCTGGAAATAATGGTCATCAGGAGGCCATAATGTTTCCACACATGTTCGAAGAAGAGATGAGCATTCTGTTGTGCTATCATAGTATTCTTGCATGGTATAAGGATAGCCATCTTGGAAAATATGTCGAATACTACTAAGATCGTGTCATGCTGATGTTTAGTAGTAGGATATATCGTCAAGTAGTCCATAGAAATAGATTCCCATGTTCGAATAGGAACTATAAGAGGTGTGTATAGTCCTTGTAGTCAATTTGACGGTTTAGTAATGGCACAAACCACGCATGATCGAATGTACTTGTTAACATCATATTAAGTGAAGGCCAGTAAAAATATTTTTGGAGGATAACAATTGTTTTTGTGACTCCAAAATGTCTTGCGGTCTTACTGTAGTGTGCATACCAAATGAGGTTCTTTCGGTGCTCACCGGTCGGTACACAAAGTTGTCCAAGATTGTATAGCAAGGATTCGTTCAGGAAATAGTTAGTAATAGACAGCATGTCAGCCTGAAGTTATTGATAAATTGCGGAGAAGTCACAATCTACTGAATATAATTATGGCCAAGTAGTGGTGTCATAACCCTGCATACTCATTGGTTGGTCAGCTGAGACAATCGACTGCGACATTGGATTTTCCTTTCTGATACTTAATTACCTACTAAATCTGTTGTAGGTAATTATTCCACTTGAGTTGTCGGGTTGTGTGTAGTTTTGAATGGGACAGAGTGAACTACAAAGGTTTATGGTCAGTGAGGATGACCATCTCCTTGCCAAGAATGTAGTGTCTAAATTGTTTAAGAGATTACCCAATGGCATAACATTATATTTCATACATTGAATACATTCTAACAATGTTGTTGAAATTTCAGAATAAAATGTGACTAGGTGACCTGAATGAGTGATCACTGCGCTGAGAGAATAGTTCGATGCTTTAGTCTCAATCTCAAAAGGCTGATGCAAATCAGGTAACACAAGTACTGGTGCATTAAAAATCTTGTTGTTGTTTTAGTGTTCATTTGAAGAGATTTTTCCCATTTCCTTTAGTCAACTGATTCAAAGGCCATGCGATGTGACTGAAGCCAAGTATGAATTGTCGATAGAAATTCACAAAACCAAGAAAAATTCTTAGTTCATGAATGTTTTGAGGAATGGGCCAATATTTGAGGATGTGTACTTTTTCTGGGTCGACATGAATGCCTGCAAAGTCAATTACATACCCCAAATATTTGATGTTGGTCATCACAAATGAGCATTTGTCCATGTTCATATATAGTCGATGTTGTTGGAGAGTGTCAAAGATTTTTCGAAGCTGTCTGGCATGTTCTTCCCATGATCGTCTGAAAATTAAGATATCTTCGAGATAGACAACGACACACTTGCTGATTAAAGTTCATAGAAGGTCATCGATATATCTCATGAAGGTTGCAGGTGCATTGGTTAAGCCAAAAGGCATGGCTAACCAACCTTAATAGAGAATAAGTAATAATATAAATTGGTTTCAATTCTTGCATATTGTCTGTGTGCTTACTTTCTATTGATATAGTGTATTTCCTTCTTTACTTGTTCTTCTTATATGCTTCCTCCATAACATTTCTCGACTGATTCAGTTGACTGTTGTCCCTTGCATGCACCTAGGAATGGCCTGGTTCACAGACAATTAAGAAATAATTTGGGACATATGGGGTACTATCAAAAATTTATCTGAGGTTATGCAGAAGAGACTACCCCTATGGAGAAATTATTGAAGAAGGATGTTAAATTTTAGTGGAGTGAACAATGTCAAGATAGTTTGTATATCCTGAAGAATAAGTTGGCTACAACACCCATGTTAGTATTTCTAGAATGGAAGACAGCGTTTCATGTACATGTTGATGCATCATCTGTCGTGTTGGGTGTTGTACTTGCAAAACCAGGAGAAGGATATATTCATCATCCCTTCGCATTTGATAATAGAATACTATCAACAACTGGGAATAACTATACCATGACGGGAAGACAAGGACTATATATAGTATATACTCTTCGAAAATTTTGACACTAGTGACTATTTTCTAAGTGAAAATTTGAGGATGTACACATATCATTTTGCGTTGAAGTATTTGGTCAATAATCTAGTGTTGGAGGGGAATATTTTTCAATGGTTTCTCCTCTTCCAAGAATTGGACTTTGAGATCATTGTTAAAACAAGTAGCTTGAATTCAGAACCAAACCATTTGTCGAGGATAGAAAGTGGAGAAGAACCTGGTAATATCAACGATAGTCTTCCCAACAAACAACTATTTACAGTGAATATGTTTTATGATCACTATAGAAATGTACTTATTGAAACAACAATGTATTGTGATCATCAAACAAACATCAAACAAAATTCAATGCATGCATAAAACAAATACTGGTGTGTTTTCATAGAGGATGTATATGGATCGACATGAAAATCAAAGTTGATGTCATGATGATAAAATATATCACAGGACTTCCACTTGAAGGACTCGACCCAACGCCCTTTTTCACTGGAAAGGACCAAGATACAACTCTCGTCAATAGAATGATGAAAAAATATGATATGGGAGCAAGATAAGAGAGGCTTTTCCATCGCCTCTATTAACTACATTGTTTTTCAGTTCGCAGACAAGGTATTATCTATTAAGCTACTGCGAAAGATGTGACTATACCAATGTAAATTAGGTACAATCATTGCGACAGAGAATTGTGCAACCAATGTCTAGATGAACTGGGAAACATATATGTTGAATGAGTTAGTATATGATGTCATCGATGCACAAGATAAAGGTAACTCCTTTAATTACTCATGGATTTTAATTTTGATTTCATTTATCGAATGGGAAGAACCACCAAAATACCAAGGGGTAGTTGTACGCATGCCATGCAGAGGAGTCAGATACCCAAATATCTATTTCGACAAGGAGAAACCACAACGACAAAAAGATAATAATATTGATTTTTATCTACAAGAAAAATAAATCAGGAATTTTGTTAATAATAAATCGAGAATAATGGAGAAAACTTCAAACGGTTTTGAAACATTATAATATTTTCAGTCCAGGCACACCATATATTTTTGCAGCCCAAATAGGATCTCGAGAACTAGTGGTTAGCAACATAATTTTAGCTATCCACTGAAGAAATTGAAGTCATTATTCAAGACTGTCTTGAAGAATGGAAAGTACCTATCATAGAGGACTAAATATTTGTAGAAGAGGAACCACAACAAGACACCCCATCGAAGAAGAAGAATCTAGACTAGGGAGGAGATCCACCGGCTGAAGATAACCCACAAATCTCTCCCTCCACTAGTAAAGATGAATCCAATGCAACCCCAATGGATCCAAATTTGGGTGATAAGAGAAGGTGCTCATAAAATACTGAGATGAGTCATAAGAAAATTAACGCTGAAATATCATCTAGAATCGTCAATCTTATAAATGATGATTATAATATGATCTCAGATAGAATAAAAGAAGTAGTAAAACAAAGATGGAAGAAGATGGGAGAACATCATACAGAATTTGTGAGCATCATTACTGATTTACTACAGATGCTTTGTCTACAGTATAAGAAGTTTAGGTAGTGGTTGACCAAGCACCCTATTCAACTTTGTCGCAAGACCAAGCTAGCCCATCTGAAGAGAAACTTGTTGAGACATTGTTGATGACTGCAAAAAAAAATATTCAAGTCATTTGTCAATCAATTAACCTAGGAATGCCAAAGCACAATACCGTGGTCAAGGATATTAGCCATGTGGGTTTTAATTTTTCTGTAGTGTTGATGTATCAATTGCATGTTATTCAACAGGTTGTAGTCAAAGAAATGAAAACAAGAGAGAGGGTGATATTTGGAAAAATAAATTCATTAAAGAAAACCATTTCGTTGCTCAAGAAAATAGTCAAGGAGAATAAGAATAAATCAAAGACATGGAAGGATGACAGAGAGTGACTGGAAGAAAATGCCACACTTACTTGTAGCAGTTTGACAGATGAAGGAATCACACCAGAGAGATTCGCAGAAGCTAAAGTCTTCATACTGGGTGAGGTTGCCGAGAACCTCTGCAAGAAATTCACAAAGTTAAAATCAAATATGAATCCCATTACAATGTCATAGGTACTGTAAGAGAAATGGAAGGAAACAAGTGAGGCTGTACAAAACATGGTAGAGGTAGAAGTACTATGTGCTAAAGTGGTTGAACACATTTCTCAGTTATGGGAAGCGTTGATTGAAAACACATATTTGGAACATGTGACAGAGCAGTTTCATACTACCGAGGAAGATTTCAACCAGATAAAGAATGATTTGAAGAAGATATCAAAGGTATAAAATATGGCTAAGGATACTGACATGAAGAAACTACAACATGTAGCAAGAGTGCAAACACAACAATAGAAAAGAAAAAACCATGTCGCAGAACTTCAGGAAGAAGCAGAGAAAGTTACATGTATTATTCATCCTCTTCATGAAATTTGTGACAATACTTTGGTCGAAAAAATGACAACTTTAGAACATATCGGTTCTGAACTAGGGGAGAAATTGAAGACAGTGTAAGAAGAAGTGTGACAGGAAACATAACAATTTGTGAAAACCTTTCAATGTTTTTAAATCAAGGTCTCACTGACTGATAATTTTGACTAATGTGGCTTGGAACGAGTCACAGGTGAGTGTTGGGGGTTTGTTGTCCCTAGGAGAAGATGACAAGATATAACTAGAATAATTCTTGAAAAGATGAATATTTCGGTCTCAAGACAAGAAAAGACCCCAACAGAAGGAGTTGTGAAAAAAGAGAAAGAAAGCAGGTCAAAACAAGGAGTCTAACTATATTTGGTAAAGAGTTATTTAGAATAAAATATTCCATTTAGTAATAAAGAATGATTGTAATCTGGGATGATAGTGTTGATTTTTAGATGTAATGGGATGGGTAAAATTAGAAATACAACTTGTCGACTGATAGTTGAGATTCATTCGATGGTTAAATCAAGAAGTGTAAAAGAATAAAATCATAGATCCAAGTTGTGTGTGGATCGACCAATTCAGAGATGAAGACAGAAAAAGAGTTATAAAGCATAAAAGCATCGATCCAAGTTGTGTGTGTATTGACCATTTAGATATAAATAAATAAATAGAGAGACCAAAAACTAGAGAGAAAGAGACAATAGAAGAATGCATGGATTGTAAAGAATATCAAAAGAAGAGTTTCTAAGTTGAGTGCGCAGAACAAACGTGCTAAATCATTTCTCATGTGAGATGAAGAGCACCTTGTGGTTTTTCTTGGATGGGTTTCCATGTTAAATCTTGTGTCTGTGTGTCTTTAATGTCTATTTTTATGCCGCATTCATCTTTTTGTGAATGACTTGATCTAAATCTGTCGAGCCGATATATTGTGAATGAACTTATATATATGTCACACATCAAATGATATGATCACCTAGAATATTAGTTAATGTTATTTCTTTATGATTACATGTTGTAATGTATGTCAATAGATCAATATGCTATGTTCTTGAATGAATGTATGAGACATAAGGCTATTTCCGGGTTTTAGTTGAAGTGACCTGGTAAGGATATTATAAGGAAACCCCCTTCATAACTTCATAAACATGGTTCTGGAAGTTCTCATAAGATATTTTAGGTAAGACTTCATTTGTGTCGCAGATGTTGCCAACAGAGTTTTGCTCTGTCGGGTTGATATCTTGGGTTTTGTTGATGAACAAGGATTTTAATCTGGGTCAACAAATAAACAAGCCAACACTAACTGATATTTATGAACATTAAGCTCTTATTTACTTAAATGATTACATTCATTAATAGCTCAATCGATTCTTTGATTGAGGAATTCATATTTTACTGAAGCCTTATAACTTGAGTTCACAAATACATTTGAATGGGAAATTTGAATTCTCTTTATCTATGCTTTATCTCATTCTCATTAAATATTTAATTCATGGCCCATATGTGTATTATTTATCCATCTTGTCATACCATACCGAGAATAATTATTCAATACATACTGATGATCATATATTTTACCCTGTGTCATATAGTCATATGCTAAAAAAATTTAGTCTAGGAGTAGCTAAGCACTAAAGGAGACTTATATCACTCAGTGACCATGACGAGCAATATATCACATAGTATAACCACCTCAGAAAATGGAGGTCCAAGGTCTTGATACAACACACGACTTCAATATTCTTACAACAAGACATTATCTCCACAATTGGAGATCCACTCTCATAGGATACTGTCTATGAGAATCATTGACTTGATACAACACAAGTCTAGACTTGATATAACGCAAGTCCACAATCTTGATACAACACAAGACTCCAATCTTGATACAACACAAGATCACAGTACATGCATCCGACCTCAAAACATGAGGAAATAGATAAGACTTGATACAACACAAGTATTGGAGAATAACTCATGATGTTGTACAATAAACACCCCCTTCTCAGTGAGGGAGACATTCTCCTATTTACTAGGAATTTCTTACCACGCCAATCTTATCTCGAAAGTATCTCAAATTCGTAACTGATAGTGGCTTGTCCACAAATTTTCAATCTACTCATCAATAGCTATGTAGTAAAATTTCATTTTACATGACCATGAATTTGATGAATTAAGACTTAATCTCAATGTGTTTTATCATATCACATAGGGTTTCTAAGAAATCTTGACTATTAATACCTAACATCTATAGGATCGAGTCTTTCACCCTAGTAGGTAGCTTCACAAGATAGACTACTCCTCTACAGGTAGTACTATCTATAAACAACTTTTTCTTATGTAGTACTCTTTGACATACACCTTGCTTCTATAGTACTAGCCATAATACTCATAACTAATTCCAAGCTATATAATAGGTCTAATATGTATCAAAATATAATAAAGAACCTATTCTAATGTACCTCAAAGGTACTTAAATATATGCTTATGCATAGGAATAAAAAAAAGTACAACATGTCTTCTAAGTACTTTTAGAGATCAACCAACTACTTATTCAAAGTAGCATCATTTGGATCCAATCCATAATGCAGTTTCTCTAAACTCTAAACTATGGATTTCATATCCATCATATAAAACATATTAAATGTTTAATATCCTACAAAAAGAAAATCTTTTCTTTTCTTTCAATTATCAACATTTGTTGACTTCAAGAACCTTCTACCATCCGAAGAAGTTCTTAGTGAGCTTCCCATTCTTTGTAATGTTATTCAAGGCCTCATCACTTTCATAGTTTTTTCATATCATAGTAACCTAGATAGACAAATATATAGATATCTAACCTCTCCAAGAGGTTTAAGTGTTCTCTGACATTTTAGACTATTACTATTCTATAGTATCCAATAATATCCAATATTTTGACCATGTCTCTATTTATATGGATTCTTTCCACAAGATATACCACAACCCTTGGCTTCCTGAGTAATTTATCATGACTAACTAATTTGGGGACTTTTAATTGCTACTTCTTGTGAGTATACATCAATCTCTCTCTTCAACTAGAGGATTATTTTATATTATACCAATCTTGTTCTTGATAGAGGCTTAGTAAATGTGATGGAAATACTGCTCATCTATGGATATGCATAGGAGTTACACAACTCCTTTATGTGCCATGTATAGGATATAACTAAATAATTAAATTTCTAAACACTACAACTAAACCATGTGATTAACGTCTCTTTTAGCTTCCTTTTCTGTGCCACTATCGCTTTTAGTGTATTTTTCATTTTTTGTACAAAATGGACGCTTTTCCATGGGATGACATTTTTAATGGAGTTATTTGCATCCCTTTTTAAAATTTGGCACTATTTTGGATGCTAATTAGAATCCCAATTAATGTCCCAATTAACGCCCCAATTAATGTCCATAATATCATCTCATATAACGCCCATATTAACCTCCAAAATAACATCCAGAATAACACCAAGTATATCACCATATATGGAGCCGAGGTTTGCGCTAGGAATTACGCCATGAATTTCTCCAGGAAAAACATCCGAAATAGCGCCAAGTATAGAGCTAATAATTGTGCCAAGAAAACATCTAACATAGCACTAGGTATAGCGCTTGGAACAATTCCATAAATTTTGAAAGGGACCGTGGTAGCATGTACACTGTGTTTAGAGTTAGAATTGTGTTCCAAAAATGTCTGACATAATGTTAGATGTAACACCAACATTCGCACCAAAATTTGTGCTAGGAAAATAACCAAGAATTTTAGAAGGAGTTGTGTTAGGAATTGCACTAGGCATAATGCTAGATATAGAGCTAGCTATATACCTAGACATATCATGAGGTATTTTTATAGGAATTTCGGAAGGTTATGTGCTAGTAATTTACCTAGGAAAGGGGCCAAGCATAACGCCAGGTATATAGCTAGGAATAGAGACAATAATTGCACCTGGAAAACATCCAACATAGCACCAAGTATAGAGGTCGGTATAGTGCCAATTATTTTGAAAGGAATTGTGCCAGGTTTAGATCCAAGAATTGCACTTGAAAATCTATCTGACACAGTGTTAGATACAGCGTTAGGATTAATGCCAAAATTTGCGCTAGGAAATAGCCAATAATTACAGAAGGAATTTTTCTAGGAAATTCACCATACATAGTTCCAGGTATAGATCCAAAGATAACACTAGGAATTGTGACACAAATTTCAGAAGGTATTGCACCAAGAAATCCCCCCAAAAAAGAACGAAGCATAGAACTAGGTATAGAGATAGACATAGCACCAAGAATTTTGCTAGGAAGTTTGAAAGGAATTGTGCTAGAAAAAGTTCCAGGAAAACTCCAATGTTGTGTCAAGGATAGTGTTAGACATGTTGACATACCTAAATGTCCAGTTTCACAACTACGAGACTCTAGTTAATTTTAAAAAACCATAACATAATCCTACGGTCCCTAACGACATTAGAGTACACTTAATGACATGTTGTTGATGATGATGATCCATATTGGCAATGATAAATATGGAAATGATGATTTCTACAATATTTTATAGGATGTTGATGACAACGATGATATTAATGTTAATAATGACGATGGGTGTGATTATAGAACTATTTGATATTGGATACTCCTAACGGAAACATAATTCACCCTAATGCATTGAATTGACCATAATAGCCCCTAGATGAAGCTAATGGAATCTAATTGTCCCTATATTTAGGTAACTAGTCACAATGTTTGTTGGTTATCTAGAGTGATAACCTAGTTTCTTGTTGTCTTCAAAGCATCAACTAGTTCTCCAAACATGTAGGAAATTATGAGTTTTGGTGATGTTGATTATCCTTAGTAATGTAATTTGTAGTGTATCGGAGCCAAACAAATTCTATTTTCAATCCTTTCCCCATAAAATTTGTATTAGTATTTTTGATGATATTTCAATATTTTTTTCCTATATTGCATTAACGTCACTTAAGTGATTCCTATTTGACAGTTATACTAATATATCTACGTTTGAAAGGTGTCGATACCATAACATTCATGTTGAATAGGAGTCACCTAAGAGACATTAACACATTATAGGAAAAAAATATTGAACATGATACTATCATACTATAGGAATTTAACCATGGTTTTAGGACACGAACATTGCAATCTTGAAATAAAACTTAGACTCATTTGGTTGCTTAGAGATTGGTACATGGTACATGTGATGGATTGAGGCCCATGACCATGGCTTGGAAAATGACATACATGGTACATACTTGGCATGACAAAATTTGAAATGGTTACCATATATTTCTCACTTTCCAAAAATTTCCCATGCAAGGTCTGGATTGAGACACCATAAATGAGTTGTGATCCCCTAACACAAATATTATTAGCTAATATCTTAGCTTGTGTTTTGATACCATGTCCTGACCCCTACAAACCATATATAGTACACCAATTGAATTATTAACCCAAATATTCACCATTTAAGGCATGTGTGATTGTATGCAGGCTCACAATAGCCATTGATCACAAAATAATTTTCTTACACTTAATTATGGGTATTTTGGTATAAGATGTTTGCATTTCCATAAAGAAATTCCCTTGGTGTGACAACACTCAAAATAATAATGATATCTCTCTCATGTTAAAGATTCCCAATCGCATTCTTATGTGGTGGTTTTGGGAACTTATGAACTGTAATGTCCCTTTTTCAAAACTTTATTAAATGACCATTATTTTCACTTTTCTCCCCAATTTTGACCTTAACTAGTTTTGATGTCTAGACCTCCAAATTGACCCAAATGCTCCCAAATTTTCTCAGAAGGTACATGAATGATATTATAAATTAAATATGATTTTTAGGGGTTTTTTATGACCACCCAATTAATTCTGAAAAATTATTTAATGTTCTATTCAAAGTAGGAGTCTTTACTAGCCAATTGGGGCTCCGATTCCCCCTTGGTAATTGTCAGAAATGGCTTCTCAAATGGTCCCAAACTCACTAGAATTTATGAACAGAGGAATGGGATGTGTAAGAGAAATTTTTAAATTCTCATATGCATCATGGTTCAGTTTATACATGCTGTTATGACTCTTTCCAGAACATCTCCCAAATCACAATTTCGACCCTTGGGGGAAATGCACCAAATCTCCTCCCAATGCAATAAAAATGAGTAAAATGGATTACAATGCTTAAGTAATGAAGATGAGACTTTAAATACAAATTAATTATATTTTATTCATCATATATTTATCATATATACATTCATCCATTCTAAATATTTAGAATTATCATAACATACATTAATGTAGTGGGAAATGGTCATTGTTTGCTCATTAATAATCACTTTTCCTTACAAACATTTGATATTTCGACCTGAGAATTTCTGAGAATGAATAAAATAGAATATTTAACATATTACAATCATTAATGGACAATCAAAATCTCTCCCAATTCGAAATCATTAGCATTACAATGGTGCACAACAAGATAGTTGGGAAATGTCGCTATTTCTTCATTGTTTAACATTTTTACATGAAATATTTTGGCATTTAGACATGAGAGTATTATTAAATTGAAATAAATATAATTTAAATAATAAAATAAAATATTGGAGCATTATAATCTTCCCAAAGGAGATCAATAGCTCACCCAAAGCGCAATCCCTCCATGAGAAAGAATATGCCATAAAAACTAGAAATGGTTGAGAGAAAGTGTTGCAATAGAATAATCCACATGCTTACCTGTATTTTAAACCTGAAAATAAGACTCCATTAAATCTCCATGAAATACCTAAGTGACCTCTCCAAACACCAACTTGGATGTGAATCTTTCACCCTCGAAACTGGCTAAGGAAAGAAAACTAGTCAGCCACTAGCTCTCACAATTCACAAATGACAATTTCTCAAATGATAAAAATATATTCTCTTTGTTTATTCCTATATTATATAAAAATTATTATCCTTCTAAGGTTACCAATACATCCACAAAATCAATCCAATTCGAATTTGTGTGTGGGATAAATATTTTCCATGTGTCCTCCCTTTCCTAGCCTTCCATTTTCCCCCAATCTGAGTAGGAACCCATTGAGCTTCCCCAAATAAAATGAGAGACCTCTTGGATGCTCTATTTCGACCTGACATGTAATATATGTCATATTTCATCCTTCATATCTGATTTTTCTCATAGAGCTAGGGAATCTAGCCCAAGTGTCTCACTAGCTCCAAAATGTCTCTTCCTCTTCCATGGGAGTTACTCTTCCACTCCAATTAGACCTGTATTGATTCATGTCAAGTATATTGACCTTCCAACTCATCCAAATACCCTTGTTATTCTTATGGATTAGAAATGACAAGAGGAGGATGCCATGTGGCTTAGAAAATCTAGCTTGTGTGGGTCCCACATTCTCCATGTGTGTTCATGACCAATTGCCCCTTTGATTTTCACTTGTATGTTTTTATTTAGATCATTTATTAAATATTTATTCCATTCTAATTCTCAAACATCATTTATTTTCCCCCTTATTCCAAATCCCAAAGCTTCCACGCCCAACCTAGGAAACTAGTAATTTTCCTCCCTGGCAATTATTTGGCCCTTAGAATCAATTTGACGAACTCTAATGAATATGGAAAATGTTATTAGGCCATTGTGACCCAATGCAAAATTTGGGACATGACAAATCCTCCCTTCCCAATATTGCTTGTCCTCAAGCAATTTAAAACATGGGTGTTGAAGAACCTGCTTTCTGTATGATTCTTTGAAGTTTCCACTGAGTTTCTGAACTTTGAGTCTTTGAGATTTCATGAATATTTGAGATATAAACCACCATGCTTTCTGCTGCACTACTCTGATTAAAATCACTTTATTAAGTGGGGAGTCCATCTCCCATATTGCTTGTTTCCCAAAAGAATTGAAATCAATGGGACTAAAATCTATCCCAGGGTCCCATTGCTTGCATTATAGGAAATTTAAACTCAAAATGGGAATCCTAAGAAAAATAATAAAATAATAGTTAAAATAATAAAATAAATTATATTAATTTTGGAGAAAGAAAAGAAAAAAACTATTTTTTTGTTTGTATTTTCAACATATCTCCTTGTGCTTTTACTAAAATTTCAATCGGGGGAGCTCATGGGATGTGGAATTGAATTTCATATCCAACAAGTACCCACTCTGCATACTTTTCACAGACCTGTGTACCCCAAAAACAAGAAATACCTAAAAAAACATGATGATGATGTCATCATCACGTTTTTTCAGGTTTTTCTTGTTTTTGGGGTAGCGGGGTCCATAAAAAGTATTCCTAGTGGGTACTCGTTGCATGTGGAATTTAATTCATCATCCAACGAGCTCTCTTGATCAAAATTTTAGTAAAAACACAGGGAGATATGTTGAAAATATGAACAAAAAGTAGTTTTTTTATGATACCTATCCCCAAATTTATATTAAAAATTTGTTTAAGACCTATACGTTATTTCAAATTTAAATCAATTTCATTGGATAACACATGATGACATGGAATTTGAATTTGGGTTAAAAGGCCTATTTTGAGTTGAAATTTCCTCTAATGTATTGCACTCCAACAATTACGAGTGCTCTCCAACCCATACCATTAGAAAAGAGAATTCTGGGATCCCATTTTCTTGTATGCATTCTTCCACATATCATGAGTACATAATATATATCATCAAAGTACATAACAACATAATAAAAATGTACATCAAGGAGGTGCCTCATAAAAAAATCATGAAAGTGCTTATACCTCCAAGTAAGTAGACCACCATTTTCCAAGTGCATACAAGCTTTAAGTGACCAATCAAATCTGATCCAATGACATAGGTGAGGATCCCATGTCCTATAATGCTGCTTCAAAAGGATGTGATATGCATAAAAATATTCATCCATGTATTCTTTCATCCAGGAAGTGAATGAAGAATCTCCACTAAAATCTGAACCAAATAATGAGCAAAAAGAAACAAGGAGACTTCAAATGACTCAAAGATGTCTCACCCATACATCCTGAATGAGAGAATCATAAAATGTTCTTGAATCATAATTCTATTCACCCCAATGTTGGGTGAAGTTCCTCCAACATCAAATGAACCAAGTGTTGAGCAAGAAAAACCCTGAGTCTTCAAGTGACTCAAATGCATTTCATAGGTGCATCCATGTAGATGTGCATCATCATAAAGTAACAAAGGATGCTGCTGCAAATGTTAATAATAATGTTCTTCAACCATGTCATCATAAAAATTATATATAGGAGCTCCATACTCCTCACGTGGAACCATAAAAAAGAACCCTTTCACCCATACTTCATTGAGACTAATGCTACAAAACCCAGAATTGTAGGATGTAGGAGAATGAACTAACTCACCCAAATGATCATAAAGTGCACAAGTTTCATCATGGAAAGGATCTATATTGTTAGTATCATGCATCTCCTTAAAAAGTGCGAAACCTTTGTCATAGATTGATCCCAATGTAGAGGAATCATGCTCTTCTTTAAAAATTGCATAACCTTCATCAAGAGACAATTCACGTTCCTCTTCCACCACATCAAGTGTTTGGATATCTTCAAGTTAATCTTCAAACACATCAACCAAATTCAAATTTTTTCATTTATCGTGATCCACCATGTCATGAGAATCCTCCAAACAATCTACAATTTGACAGTCTGAAACATAGGAGGAAAAACAAGTATCTTGCAAAAGTTTCAAGAAGTTACTCATTTTGAATTGTGAGTTTATTATTATCGTCATTATTATTCAAGTATGAATTATGTAACAATTCATTAAGCTCAACCAAATTGTTTCTATAAAAAATCAAAGACATGAAATTACCTACAATGTTGCACATTGCTCTTTGAATCTTCTGCATGTCTTCAAGGAAGGATGGATCCTCCAATGAAGAAATTTTCCAACAAGAATTTGACACCAATGATTTAGTGTCATGTAGTATTATAAGGGACTCTTGGATCTTCTTTTCATTCATCTTTATGGACCCTTAAATAAAATCAGGATCTCGCAAATGAACCTCCTCATCTTCTTCCTTCTTGCTTGGACCAACTTCATGAAGCTCAAGTGGTGATGGGGAAGTTGATTGTGTTTCTTCTTCAACTGCTACAAGGTATTCCTTTTCATGTTTACTATAAATTTGGCTTGTAGAAACATTTTGAAATCTGATCTCTATGTCACCAACATAGAGTTGTGAGCACCCATCAGTAGGTACCCCTTCATAGTTAAAGCATCCATTAGTAGATGCTCTTTGTTTCATTTCCAAGGTATAATGTGTCTCGAAATGATCTTCAGTATTTCCAATAGAAAATTCTTCATATTCATGTGATGTCTCTTCATATTTTTCAGAATCACTTGGTAGTGAATTTCGATCCTCTTGATGTACTACTTCTTCTACTTCACCTATTTCAGAACTAGGTGGTTCATGGGTCTCCTCCTTTTGCTCCTTCAAGCAAGCTGATGCATTTTTCCCCTTGGTTTTCTTAAAATAAATATATTTTATCTAACTTTGGATAGCCAAAAATTTGAATCCTTTCATAATATTCTTGGTCATGTCTTCAAATATAGGTTCCATAATTTCTATAAGCTCCTCACCATCATATGAGGTTCCCTTTTCATCCCTAGTCATAGTTTCCTCTTCAACAAAAGGACTTTTGGGTTTCAATATCTAATGGTGGTCCCTGAATTCTTGTCCTCATAAATATCAGACCACATCAGGTACCAATATCATGCTCTGATATTGCTGTAATGTCTCTTTTTTGAAACTTTATTAAATGACCATTTTTTCACTTTTTTCCCCAATTTTGACCTTAACTAGTTTTGATGTCTAGACCTCCAAATTGACCAAAATGATCCCAAAGTTTCTAACAAGGTACATGAATTAAATTATAAATTAAATATTATGCTCAGGTATGTTTTATTACCACCCAATTACTTCTAAAACTTGTTTAATGTTCTGTTCAAAGTAGGAGTCATTACTAGCCAATTGGGGCTCCATTCCCCCGGGGTAATTGTCAGAAATGGCTTCTCAAATGGTCCCAAAGTCACTTGAATTTATGAAAAGAGGAATGGGATCTGTAAGTGAAATTTTTAAAGTCTCATATGCATCATGGTTTAGTTTATACGGGCTTTCATGACTCTTTCCAAAATAACTCCCAAATCACAATTTCGACCCTTGGGGAAAATGCACCAAATCTCCTCCCAATGCAATAAAAATGAGTAAAATGGATTCAAATGATTAAGTACCAAACATGAGACTTTAAATACACATTAATTATATTCCATTCATCATATATTTACCATATATACATCCTTCATTCGAAATAATCAGCATTATCATAGCATACATCAATGTAGTGGGGAAATGGTCATTGTTTGCTCATTAATAATCACTTTTCCTTACAACCATTTGATATTTAGACCTGATACTTTCTAAGAATGAATAATAGAGAATATTTATATTATTACAATCAGTAATGGACAATGAAAATATCTCCCAATTCGAAATCATTATCATTACAATGGTGCACAACAAGATAGTGGGGACATGGCACTATTTCTTCATTGTTTAACATTTTTACATGAAATATTTTGGAATTTCAACATGAGAGTCTTATAAAATTGAAATACATATAATTTATATCATAAAATAAAATAATTGAGCATTATAATCTTCCCCAAATATATCAATAGCTCACACAAAACGTAATCCCTCCATGAGCAAGAATATGCCATAAAAACAAGAAATGGTTGAGAGAAAGTGATTCAATAGAAGAATCCACATGCTTCCCTGTAGATTAAACCTGCAAATAAGACTCCATTAAATCTCCATGAAATACCTGAGTGGCCTCTCCAAACATCAACTTGTATGGAAATATTTCACCCTCAAAATTGGCTAAGGCAAGAAAACTAGTCATCCACTAGCTCTCACAATTCACAAATGACCAAAAGCTATTCTCTTGGTTGATTCCTGTATTTTATAAACATCCTTATACTTATAAGTTTACCAATCCATCCCCAAAATCAATCCAATTTAAATTTGGTTGTTGTGGAAATTGAACCCAAGTGATAGAACAATTGCACTTGCAAAATTGCTAATCGAACATGCAAATTTACACACAAAGGAGACTGAAATTGGAGCATAACACTAATCTGTATTGAATAAGTGTACAATATCCAACCTTATGAAGTCATAGGATTTTGAAATATATAATTACATGAGATATTTGAATGCATAAGGATGCCATTCGAAATAGTCAAAAAGTAGGCGTACTAAATCTAGTCAAATCCCCCATAGGTGCATAAAGCAGTTTCCAAATCTACCTAGAGGCTCACGAATTGGAAAATTAAAGTAGGAAAGCTAATAAGTGATGGAAATACAACTCATAAATGCTTTTATTAGGAGAAAAGAATGGAGGATGATGAGGGAGAAAAACAAGTCAACTACACCTAGTCTTACTTTCCCTTTTGCCATAAATCTCAATAAAGTAGGTAACTTAGCAGAAAAAGCAGATATGCACTAGGGAGGATCTGGAATAAAGTAGATATGCTAAATATGGATTCCAGGAGGTTTTCCAAGTGCTCCATGACTCAATTTTAGCAATTTTGACTTCTATGGCACGTGGAAGACAACTTGCATAGAGTGGAATATTGGAAACTAGGAAAATAAGACAAAAATGGATTAATTAATGTCTAAGGTAGGTAACTATGGTTTGATTATTATAAAACCCCCCCTTAAGCCTAAATTTATGAGTAAATATAAGAAAATTATAGGGCTTAATAACAAGGCTTAGTCACCCTTTACATACTGCATGCCCGTTTAACCAAGGAAAGAGGCAAAAACCCAGTGGGAAAATCCTCCCTTAAACATGGAGAGTAAAACAAAATTTGAAAATATTGTCATCAATCATGCTTCTCAGCATGATTATAAATCGCCAGTAGTGATTTGAGATTGCTGAATGTCTTCTAACAAAAAACTTTGGTGAAGATGTCTGCTACTTGTTCTGAAGATGCACAGAAGAGTAGGTGAATGGTGACATCATGCACAAGCTGTCTGATGTAGTGCATATGGATCTCAATGTGTTTGGTTCTCTATCTTTGAAATGGATCATTGCAGATTCAAATGGTACTTTGATTATCACAATAGATAATAGTTGAAAACTTTGATTCGAAGCCACACTCACCAAGTATCCCCTGCAACCATAAACATTGAGTTGTTGCATTTACAACTCCTCTGTACTCTGCTTCTATAGATGAGAGTGTTATGGCACTCTATTTCTTTCTTGACCAGCTGATTGGTCCTTCAGCAAGCATGAACACATATCTCGATGTTTACTTTCGATCTGTGTTGTCACCTTCCCAATAACTGTCAGTAAACCCAATCAAATCAAGATCAGATTTAGCTTTGTAGAAGATCCCATGAGTTCTTGTTCCCTGAAAAAAGTTAAGGATCCTTTTGGCTACTCTCCAATGGATCTCATGAGACTGATCCATGTATCTTGAAGCCACACTTACTTCATAATAAATATCAGGTCGAGTGTGTGCAAGGTACAATAAACACCCAATCAATTTCCTATACAGTGTATTATTTAGCATAGGAGAAGAACCTGCTTCTTCAAGCTTAACTCCTGAAAGGAAGGGAGTCTTGCTTGGCTTGCAATATTTCATGTTGAACTTGTTCAAAAAATATAAAGCATACTTGGAATGATGTACCTTTATTCCATGTTGGGATTGAGCAATTTCGAGACCCAAGAATTGGCTCAACAACCCCAAATCAATCATAGAAAATGCATTGTTCATTGCATCCTTCAAGGATGCAATTTCTTTCTTTGAACTTCCTGTAATCAGAAGGTAATCCACATACAATACAATAATCATCAAAGAGACATGAATCAGCTTCAAATAAACATTAGGATCAGACTTGCATCGAACAAAACTCAATGACAACAGAAAGCCATCAATCTTGGCATACCAAGCCATGGGGGCTTGCTTGAGCCCATACAATGATTTCTTTAACCTGCACACAAAAGATGGATTAGTAACAAACCCTTGAGGTTGCTGCATGTAAATCTATTCAGTAAGATCTCCATTCAGGAAAGTACACTTCACATCCATGTGATGTACCTCCCACTGCTTCGAAGCTGCAATGGCTAAGGCTAGCCTAATGAAGTCCATCTTTGCCACTGGTGCAAAGGTCTCATTGTAGTCAATACCATGTACCTGTGAGTATCCCTTGGCTACCAATATTTCCATATATTTCAAAGGTGAACCATCAGCAGCAAACTTAGTTTTGAAAACCCACTTACATTGAACTAGCTTCCTCCTTGGGGGAAGATCAACCAGTTCCCAAGTGTTGTTCTTCTGGAGTGAGCTGAATTCTTATTTCATGTCTGTTTTCCATCTTGGATCATGTTCTGCATCTTCATATTTCTGTGGGTCTGATTCAACCATCAAATAGCACTTCTCTGCAAACAAAGGGTCTTTCATACACGGGGCACTCTCAAACTGAGATCTAGTCCTCCTAGGATCACTAGGATTTCCAACTAGTTCCCCAGCTGCATGAATAGTCTTTGTTGCCCATTTTGGTCTTGTAGGACTGTTAGGATTTGCAATTAAATAATCATTATCAGACATATCATAATCAGCAAACTCATTTGTCTCTTCACTTACATTCAATGGTTCTGGTGGTGAAGAAGACTCTCCAACTTCAACTGCTGCTAAAGGCTCTTCTTGGAACTGAACACTCCTTTAAATGAAGGATTTGTTTGTGCTCAAATTGATCAGCTTGTACCCTTTTGAATCTTCAGAGTACCCAACAAATAGATACTCTTGGCTTTGGGGCTGCAAAGCTTCCTCTTTTCTGTTGGAATTCTAGCCCAAGCATTTGAGCCAAAAATCCTGAAATGGGTCACATCTGCCTTGTGCCCACTCCAAGCTTTAAAAGGAGTCATACCATCAAGATATTTATGAGGCACCCTATTCTGAATATAGGATGCACAGTTTATATCCTTGGCCCAAAACTTTGGTGGCAAAGTCTTAGCCTCCATCATACGAGTTTCCATCTCTTTCAGTGATTTGTTCTTTCTCTCAGCAACACCATTTTTCTATGGTGTGTAAGGGATTGAATTCTGCATCTGAATACCTGCATCTTCACACTATTGAATGAACTCAGATTTGACATACTCAACACCATTGTCAGATCTGAGGATCTTGAGTCTCCTCCCAGACTGGTTTTCAACCAAAGCCTTAAAGACTTTGAAGAGGCCAAAAACTTCAGACTTATACTTCAGGAAGTAAACCCAACAATACCTGGAAAATCCATCTATGAAGGTCAATGCATATTTGTCTTGACTCATTGACATATGAGGAAATGGACCAGCAACATCACTGTGGATCAAATCAAGAGGTGCAGAGGTTCTCTCATGACTAGCTCTCTCAAATTTATGCTCTGGGTGTTTTCCTAGGATACAACCTTGACAGAATCCCTTGGAAAAATTAATCTTTGGTAACCCTATGACCATT
Organism: Pseudotsuga menziesii; assembly: GCA_001517045.1. Classification (NCBI taxonomy): domain Eukaryota; kingdom Viridiplantae; phylum Streptophyta; class Pinopsida; order Pinales; family Pinaceae; genus Pseudotsuga; species Pseudotsuga menziesii. The sequence continues at coordinate 66,895 of LPNX011132024.1, read as the reverse complement.
TATTTTTCACTTAGATCAGAAAGATACTTATAGTTAATATGGCCAAATCTTTCATGCCAAAGCTTGCTTGCCTCATTAGCATGAATCAGAAAAGTAGAGGGGTTTGAGTAGGGTAGAAAATGTGAAAACATGTATACCTTTGAAGTGTGATCTACAACTCCTTTTGTAATGACTTTACCATTCGAGATATTTGTGATCTCAACATCATTAGGGGATAATATGACCTTCTTTGGAGACCCTTTGTGAGTCATCTGATACACTGACAAGCTGTTAGAGGCAATACCTGGAACATACAATACATTACTGAACTTACCATGGTCAAGATCAATCCTTCCTTTCCCTAAACTGTCAGTGAGAGAGTCATCTCCCAACACTATTGGTGGACCTTTCGACATGTCAAGAGAGGAGAATTCCTCATTGGTCGAAACCATATGTCTTGAAGCTCCAGAGTCTATGATGAAGCTAGGTGAGATTGATGTGCCAGCAACCAATGCATGTACTCTCTCTCTGTCCTCTGAATTTGATCCTCCTTCCCTCTTCTTTGAGCAATCAGGAAGGGTGATGTTATTATTCTTCATTAGGTGATGTCAATCCATCAATATGGAAAAGGAGGTCTATGGATATGCTCAGACACAAGAGACCATAAGCCTCATCCCTCCTATTGTGCCATTTAATTTTCTCTGCAGCTGCATTGGGCTCTGCCTCAGTTGCCATAGTCACCTTGTAGAGACCTTTCTCTCTCAACAGTATCTCCATATCTGCTTTCCATTCAAATAAATTAAATGGATTCAAGATGATCTTCTGAGATTGATCCATAGCTCATAAATTGTGCCCTTCAGTTAGCAGAATGCTCCCAGTCAAGATGCCGAACCTGCAATAGCAATATGGAAGGAGAGAAATTGCTCTACAAAGGCTCTGATACCATGTGGAAATTGAACCCAAGTGATATAAAAATTGCACTCACAAAATTGCTAATCAAACATGCAAATTTACACACAAAGGAGACTGAAATTGGAGCATAACACTAATCTGTATTGAATGAGTGTACAATAGCCAACATTATGAAGTCATAGGTTGCTGCAATATATAATTACATGAGAGATTCGAATGCATAAGGATGCCATTTGAAATAGTAAAACAACAGCCTTACTAAATCTAGTCAAATCCCCCATAGGTGCATAAAGCAGTTTCCAAATCTACCTAGAGGCTCATGAATTGGCAAAGTCAAGTAAGCAAGCTAATAAGTGATGGAAAAACAACTCATACATGATTTTATTCGAAGAAAAGAATGGAGGATGATGAGGGAAAAAAACAAGTCAACTACACCTAGTCTTACTTTCCCTTTTGCCATAAATCTCAATAAAGCAGGAAACTTAGCAGAAAAAGCAGATATGCACTAGGGAGGATATGGAATAAAGTAGATATGCTAAATATGGATTCCAAGAGGTTTCCCAAGTGCTCCATGACTTAGTTTTAGCAATATTGACTTCTATGGCATGTGGAAGACAACTTGCATAGAGTGGAATATTGGAAACTAGGAAAATAAGACAAAAATGGATTAATTAATGTCTAAGGTAGGTAACTATGGGTTGATTATTCTAACAGGTGTGAGCTCAAGAGTTTCCATGTGTCCTCCCTTTCCTAGCCTTCTATCTTCCCCTAATTTGAGTAGGAACCCATTGAGCTTCCCCAACTCACGTGAGGGACCTCTTGGATACTATATTTCGACCTGACATGTCATATATGTCATGAATAATCCTTCATATCTGATTTGTGTCATAGGTGTTAGCATCTTCATCATTGTTGTCATAGAGCTAGGGAACCTAGTCCAAGTGTCTCACTAGTTCCAAAATGCCTCTTCCTCTTCCACTCCAATTCGAACTCAATTGATTCATGCCAATTATATTGACCTTCCAACTCATCCCAAGACCCTTTTTCTTCTTATGGAGTCGAAATGACAAAAGGATGATGCCATGTGGCATAGAAAATCTAGCTTGTGTGGGTCCCACATTCTCCATGTGTCTTCATGACCAATCACCACTTTGGTTTTCCCTTGTATTTATTTATTTAGATCATTTATTAAATATTTATTTCATTCTAATGTTCAAACATCATTTATTTTCCCCCTTATTCCAAATCCCAATGCTTCCACCCCAAACCTAGGAAACTAGTAATTTTCCTCTTTGGCAATTATTTAATCGTTAGCATCAATTTGACAAACTCTAATGAATATGGAAAATGTGATTATACCATTGTGACCCAATGAAAAATTTGGGACATGACTTGAACCTAATTCACATTCACAAACATAAGTGAAAATAAACTTCTAAACACAAGTGAATATACACCTACCCACACATCTCATTGGTGACCATTCTCCTCTTAAGTAAAATGTTATCCATTTTTAATCAAATTACTTAGGTTATAAGGGATTAGGATGTAATGGGTTAGTGTTCCTCTAACCATAGGTTGTGAATCTACTAGTATTCAAATACACTAACATACTAGCCCATAACTAATGGTTAATGTCTCATTATAAAAACTGGTCCACTAACCCTAACTCCTTTAAAACCTAACCTTATGCATGGAAACAAACAATACATCCTATTACCCATGTGGCTCATATTTTAGGAACTCCTATCACATTACTACTGGAAAGAAGATTATCTAGTTAAAGAGATGACATAATGACAAAAATTATAAAGACACAACTCACACACTAAAGTTAAGTAATGCAACCAACCTACGAAACTTACTGATGCACATAGACAATGCTCCTAAATAACACAAATCTTGCATATAAGCAATGCAAAGAGACACACCTACTCCACACATATCATTGGTAACTATTAAATTTTTGAATTAAAGGTTAATTCATGCATTAATTAAAATCGGAAAGGCATTTTCCCAAGCCATTGGTACAATGTCAATATAAGGAAAGTTCAAAATAATGGGGACAAAAAATGTCCTAGAAACCAGCTAAGGACTAGAAGACATAAGAACACTTTTTATGGCATAATATTAGGCTCTTCCCCTCATAGAGTTCCCATATTTAAAAAAAAAATCATTAGTGTGGAATTTCCTATATATTGAACCAAAAACCCCAAGGGTCCCAATTCAAGGAATTTGTGATGGTTCAAGGGACACACATGACTGTCATGAGCCACAAATGTAAATTTTATGGCCTAATATATTTGGTTTTGGCTTTTTCTCATGCCCAGAAATGGAAATACACCCCACAAATTTTTATTAAGAAAAACTAATGATATTTTTAAGATTTCGGAATTAAGCTCGTGCCTAAACATCAAGTCGCCTAAAAAAACCTTGTTTTTCTTTCATTTGGTTAAGAGAGTTAATTGCTGGTGCAAGGAGAGTTCATTTCCTAGATTTTTTATTTGGTGGAGAAAATAATTCATTACCTAGATTTGTTATTTGGTGGAGAAAAGAATTCATTACCTAGATTGGAAACCTCTTTCCAATGATCGATGCTTCTAATTTAGTCAGTTAATTTTATTATATATGTATGTGAAATCTCTTTGAATCTTTACCTCTGCGTTGGTTTTATTTTCTCCCTTTGCTTTGAATGTGTTTAGAATGGATATTCCAGTGGGTTGTGTGAACAAGGGAGTAGAAAAGAAGGGAAACACGCTACAATATTAATTACTATCGTATCTTTGTTTATTCTCATCCTACGATTCAAGTGAGGAAGGAAGTGGGACAATTCCCTCTTGACTGATAAGATGTAGAAGAAAATTGCACTCTTGAGGCGTGATCTCTAGTTTGGAAAATGACATACATGGTACATCCTTGGCATGAAAAAAATTGAAATGGTCACCACATCTTTCTCACTTGCCAAATTTCTCATGAAAAGTATGTATGGTGGATTCAGACCCCATAAATGACTTGTGATCCCCAAACACAAACATTATTAGCTAATATGTTATCTTTTGGTATGATAGCATGTCCTTACCCCTACAAATCATATATAGTGCACCAATTGAAGTATTAACCCAAATATTCCCCATCTAGGGAATGTGTGATTGTCTGGGGGGTCATAATAACCATTGATCACAAAAGAATTTTCTTATACTCAATTATGGGTATTTTGGTAGAAGATGTTTCCATTTACATAAAGCATTGTCCTTGGTGTGCCAACACTCAAAATAATAATGATATCTCACTCATGTTAAATATTCCCAATGGCATGCTTATGTGGTGGTTTGGAGAACTTATGAACCTAATTCACATTCGCAAACATAAGTGACAAGAAACTTGTAAACATAAGTGCATATAAACCTACCCACACATCTCATTGGTGACCATTCTCCTCTCAAGTAAAAGGTTATCATTTTTTAACCAAATTACTTAGGTTCTAAGGGATTAATATTTAATGGGTTAGTGTTCCTCTAACCATAGGCCATGAATCCACTAGTATCCTAATACACTAACATACTAGCCCATAACTAACTGTTAATGTCCCATTATAACAATTGATCCACTAACCCTAACTCCTTTAAAATATACCCTTATGCATGCACACAAACAATACATCCTCTTACACATGTGACTCATATTGTAGAAACTATCACATCACTACTCACAAGAAGATTGTTTAGTTAAAGATATGGCATAATTACAAAAAATATAAACACATAACTCACACACTAAAGTTAAGTAATACAAGCAACCTATGAAACTTATTGATGCACATAAACAATGCTCCTAACTAATACAAATCATGCATACAAGTCATGCAAAGAGACACACCTAGTCCACACATCTCATTGGTAACTATTATCTTTTTGAATTAAAGGTTAATTCATACATTAATTCAAATGGGAAAGGCATATTCCCAGGCCATTGGTTTAATGTCAATATAAGGAAATTTCAAAATAATGAGGACAAAATATCTTAGAAACCCAGATAAAGCCTAGAAGACATAAGAACATTTTTTATGGCATAATATTATGGGTCTTTCCCTCATAGAGTTCTAATATATCTAAAAGGAAATCATTAGTTTGTCATCACCAAGATACTGAACTAACAACCCCAAGGGTCCCAATTCAAAGCATTTGTGATGATTCATTGGGCAAAAGGAAAAGGTATTATTCTAGCACTTAGTAATCAAAATGAAAAAATTTCCATTCATGAGGTGTTTTATGTACCTCATTTGACTATAAATTTGATCAGTATAGGTCAATTACTTTAGAATAAGTATGATGTTAGGTTTCATGATACATACTGTGCTATCTATGATAAACCTCCTAGTAAGAGACTCATAGCCAAAGTTGAAATGACCAAGAATATAATCTGTCCTCTTAGTCTTAGGAGTGCTAACCTTCCACATCTTGTAGTTCATATAGTTTATAGTCAAGATGAATCCTGGTTATGGCACTGTAGATTCGGTCATCTTCCCTTCAAGAGTCTCAATATCCTGTACAAATAGTCAATGGTCAAAGGATTACCGGTTGTTCATAAACAATCCAGCACCTGTGAGGATTGTATCACTGGTAAACATCATAGGGACAATTTTCCCACTTCCACATCTTAGGACAAAGAGCAACTTGAGTTAGTTCATATAGACCTCTGTGGACCCATGCAAATCCAATCCATAGGAGGAAATTTTTATTTTCTGACCTTTATTGATGATTTTAGCAGAAAAACATGGATTTATTTTCTCAGGCACAAATTAGAGACCTTCTCCAAGTTTAAAGAGTTCAAGGCTCTCACTGAGAAGCAGTCTGGAAAGTCCATTAAAATGCTCAGGTCAAATGGTGGAGGTGAATATGATTCACATGGGTTCTCAGACTTTTGTAATTAGCATGGAATTCAGAGACAGTTCACCACCAGATACACTCCATAGCAGAATGGAGTTGCTGAACGGAAGAACCGGACCATCATGAACATGGCCCGTAGCATGCTGTCACACAAGAAGCTGTCAAATGAGTATTGGGCTAAAGTTGTTGGATGCTTAGTCTACTTGCTCAACAGATCACCCATATTAACTGTCCATGACAAGATTCCTGAAGAAGCATGGAGTGGCACTAAGACTAGTGTCTCACATCTCAGAATCTTTGGTTCTATTGCCTTTGCACATATACTTGATGAACTCAGAAGAAAGTTAGACAAGAAAATTGAGCGCTGCATTTTCACTGGTTATAGTGAACATCACAAGGCATACAAGTTATATAATCCTGTCACCAAGAAGCTTGTGGCGAGTAGAGACGTAAAGTTCAATGAAGACAAATGATGGAGTGATCCTTTAGACATACAACATGAAGATCACTCATATAAGCCAGATCTACCTATCAGACTTCCAAGATTGGAAGTACAACAGCAAGACGATGCAGCAGATGGTCCACCACAGAACCGAAAAACCAAAAGCTTGAGAGAGTTATATGAACAGACTCCATTTCTAGACGAGCAACTTCAGTTTTCTCTCTTCTCCTGTCAGCCCACATCTTTTAATGAGGCAGTGAACGATGCACAGTGGGTAAATGCCATGAATGAAGAGATTGATGCAATAGAGAAAAATCAGACTTGGGATCTTGTTGACATCCCTGCAGACAAAACCAATATTGGAGTCAAATGGGTTTATAACACTAAATTGAATGAAAAAGGAGAACTTGAAAAGCACAAAGCAAGGTTGGTTGCCAAAGGTTATGCACAGAAGTATGGTATAGATTATGATAAAACCTTTTCTCCTGTAGCAAGGATGGATACCATCAGAGCTGTACTTGCCATTGCAACACAAAATCAATGGCCTATGTACCAAATGGATGTGAAATATACCTTTCTTAATGGCATTCTTGAAGAAGAAGTTTATGTAGACCAGGCACCTAGTTATACTGTCAAAGGTCAGGAAGACAAAGTGTATAAGCTGAAAAAGGCCCTGTATGGTCTAAAACAAGCTCCACAAGCTTGGTACAGTACGATTGACTCCTACCTCATCAACAATGGTTTCAATAGAAGCAGCAATGAGCCCACTCTGTATGTCAAAACAAAGCAAGGTAAAATATTGATGGTATGTCTTTATGTTGATGACATGATTTACAATGGTAATTTGATGATTGAAGATTTCAGGACAGTCATGAAAAAAGAATTTGAAATGACTGATCTAGGACTGATGAAGTACTTCCTTGGCCTGGAAGTTACTCAAACTGATAAAGGTATTTTTATCTGCCAGCATAAGTATGCTACTGATATTTTGTAGAGATTCAGAATGGATAAATGTAAGTCAACAAAAACCCCTATAGCTCTTGGCACCAAGTTACCAAGAATGGTGATGAACCAACAGTAAACAATACACTCTATAAACAAATGGTAGGCAGTTTAATGTATTTGACTGCAACTAGACCTGATTTGATGTATGCTGTCAGTCTTATATCCAGATTTATGGAGTCTCCTAAAGACTCTCACTGGAACGTTGGAAAAAGAATACTGAGATATGTTGCAGGCACACTTGGATATGGCTTCTGGTACACTCATACACCATATAGTACTCTTACAGGGTACACTGGCAATGATTTTGCAGGTAGTCTTGATGATAGGAAAAACACATCTGGTTATGCTTTCCATTTGGGTACAAATCTGATTTCTTGGGCATCTCAGAAACAACCCATTGTGAGCATGTCTTCTGCAGAAGCAGAATATGTAGCAGCCACCACAGCAACTTGCCATGCAGTTTGGCTAAGAACACTGTTAAAGGATATGGGACACACTGCAAAACATCCCACTTCTATTTTCTGTGATAATAACTCTACAATACAATTGTCTAAACATAATGTATTTCATAGAAAAAGCAAACACATTGACACTCGCTATCATTTCATTCGTGAGTTAGTCAATGATGGACAAATTTCTTTACTGTTTTGTGGCTCTAAGGAGCAGTTAGCTGACATGTTCACCAAACCATTGGGAACATCTACATTTGTATATCAGAGAGAACACTTAGGCATAGACAGTGCTGATGATGTACTATCAGTTGAGATTAAGGGGGTGTGTTGAAGAGTGTAATCTCACCCGTAGTTAGTTAGTAAGTTAGGTCATGAGTTAGGTCAAACTACTATTGTCATTTGTATTTCCTATTTAAATAGCTCTAAATAATGAGAAGGCAATCAATCTGCCCAATGTGCTTCTCCTGTTTCATTCTATTCTTTGACACACATGGCCCATGAGCCACAAATGTAAATTTTATGACCGAATATATTTGGTTTTGGCTTTTTATCATGCCCACAAATGGAAATACACCCCCACAAAATTTTAATAAGAAAAAACGCTCTACTTTTCAAGTCGCCTAAAAAGCCCTGGTTTTCTTTCATTTGGTGAAGAGAGTTCATTGTTGGTGCAAGGAGAGTTAATTTCCTAGATTCTGTGTTATTTGAGATGAGAATTCATTACCTATATTGAAAACCTCTGTCAAATGATCGATGATTCTAATTTAGTGAGTTAATTCGATTCTCTATGTATATGAAATCGCATTGAATCTCTATCTCTGCGTTGGTTTTATTTTCTCCCTTTGCTTTGAATGTGTTTAGAGTGGATATTCTAGTGGGTTGTGTGAAGAAGGGAATAGAAAAGAAGGGGAACACGATACAGTATTCATTATTGTTGTATCTTTGTATATTCTCAGCCTATAGTTCGTGTGAGGAAGGAAGTGGAATACTTCCCTATTGACTGATAAGATGTAGAGGAAAATTACACTCTTGAGGTGTGATCTCTAGTTTGAGAGAGGCCGCACTTATTATCTGCCAGTGAGGGCGCAGAGTTTTGATAAAAATAAATACGGTGCTCAAGGGTTTGTTGAGGAGTGGAAACACCCTACATTGTTTAGTTTTGAGGTGTTGCTTCTGTTGTTAAGTGGTTTGAGAGTCATTTGCCATAAAAAGGAAACCGTTGGCTGAAAAAGTTTACTCAGTCTCTGGAGGGTACACTCAGTCATCTATAGGGGGTTGAGTTTCTTTAGGAGAAATTTACAATGTTGTTTCACAAAAATTAGATCATTTGGGAAGGTTTATCAGTCCTCTTCTCAAGTATTAGACAAGCTTCCATCATGTCTAGACTATGGTGGAGTTAGTGTTGAAATGTGAATTCTTCTCTTGCACATTACTATCAACCACAACTGCAATATATGAATGACGAAGTTGCAAATGTGCTTTTCCTTATACCTTGATAAGTAATTCAAGTACCCGGAGTTGATATTCAATCATTTGCCAATATCAATTTGGGTATTCTAGTAACTACTGTTCAAAGTCCTGTAAGTGGTTATATAATTTCGGTGATTCTCATCTTGAATCCTATAGAACACATTTTTCTTTCAGCTGTATAGATTTTCTATGTGTATTTCTCAATGAGAAAGTACTAATTCAAGTTTTGAATCATCTATATCAGTATGAAAAGAAAAATAGAAATTTCTTTATGAAGACAGTTAAATCTGATCACAGAAATATAGAAGTCTAGAACGGAAAGCACCATTCTGGACAGAGGGTGTTAGAACTAGTTTTTCGTTTTGTTTTGTAAACATAGAATTGTAGGATGAGTGTTATTGAAGAAAAAAGGTAATTAATCTCTAAGTGAAACTTCAAAGCAAAATAGAGAGAATATTTCCTAGATTGCATGAAGTACAAATTATATTTTTTACCTTCACCAATTTCTCTCAAGAAAAATTTGCTGAGTCTTTGGCAGAGTCATTGACAAAATCATGAGTATTACTTTTACATATAGAAATTGGGTTAAGTTTCACGCCATTTCGAGAAGTTTGTATTTTGGCCAAATTTTCAGGGTTTGGATCATCGCTTTGGAGCTTCCTATGAGTTACTTGGCAATACCCATTTGCGATGCACTGGTTATTTTAAGAGACCTATGGCACGTTGGCCTGGAAATTGCATATTTTATTAGTTTTACTTATATCCTAGGATCATGTTGTGAGGAAGCTTCCTCAAGCTTCTTAGAGGTCGTCATTTTTGTTGTTTTTAGCTCTGGAGGGTGCCCCTACTTGAGCATGAGTTGCTTTTTTTTAAGAACCAGTTCCATTTTAATTGACCTTAATTATCAGTGGGTCGTTGTTTCAAGATATTTTGTATCTATAAATGTTTCCATACTTGGAGCCAAAGCACAGGACACTTGCTAAAAGCTTAGCATTAGGATTGAACAAAACAAAAATAATTGTTTTTATTGGAAGTATGATGTCTGGTAATGTCTTGTAATTATCGACTGATTTGTCCATTTTTCAATTATTTTTGCTTTATGAACAAAAAAAATAAAAGCTAAGAAACAAAGTGGCCATTTTTTTTGGTTAGTAATGGTGATATTAGATCTTCCTCTACAATTCTCACCATGTTAAAAGTAAATAAGGCTATTAATATTATTGATGTTTTTCTTGCAAAATTCAAATACTGTAATACAGTCGCTCCATGTGAGCAGCAAGAAATGAGAAATACAAAAGGATATGATCATTCTCTTTATTTCAAAAGAGGGTAGAAAAAAATAGGGACTTCAAAACTGGCTTCAACTTAGGCTGTTTCATATAGAAGTGCTCCTGAATATAGAATCTAGTGTTAAAACAACTTTTATGATGTGCCTCCCTTTGTTCAGCATCACACAATCAGCCCCAAAGATCAAGAACAATACGTGTATGTGAGAGATACACTAAGACAAACAAATTCAAAAAATGCAAACTTAAGTCTTTAAGTGGAGGTCCAAGAGATAAAAATACATAGTTGCACTCAAAACAAAATATAGAAATTACTGCATGGTTTCCATATCTCTACATAATTAACAATGAAAAGGACTCCAAATCTGAAAATGAACAATGCAAAAGGAACTGTATTATCAGATGGCAAGAATATTATTTACCTTCCACCTACAACAACATCTGTAGCTTTTGTTCTTGTTGGTAGTCCTGTCTTAGCAAGGTTATCTAGTACTTGAGTTGTCCAGATGGATAGTAAATGGGCAGCTTCACAGATTGAAAAAAAATCTTCCTGCATCTGAACTAATTTCTCCCATCCACACTCTACTACAAGATTCCCCCTAGCAAATATCACACCCAGTGCGTGCATTTGGAGAATGCATTGCTTGCAACAAAAGATGTAGGAGTCTCTCAAAACCTCCCTTGGTTTCAACTTCAACAAAATTTCTGAGTTTTCGAGTTTTCTCTTATTAAGCTCTTGTTTAATGATACTAACATCATTGACTTCATTAAGAAAAGAGACACCAACCGAATCTGCATTAGTAGCAACAAAATCTAGATCTATTAAGTCCTTCACAGTGAGTCCTTCAAAATTCAGCTTACTTCTAGGCAAATTGATTGACATTTGAGGACCCAACTTTGATCTATTTTGACCTGCATTTGTAATTTATACACAAATTTCTGAGATATTGACACCTCGAATCACTGCTTGAATCTTTCCATGTCATCAAACTCAATTGGTTCTAGGTTTGACAACACAGAAAGGAGTCCAAAAGAACAAGTTTCCTTTGCAGGTCCTAAGAGATCATTTTTTGATACTGCAGATGTTGCCAAGCATGGATCTCTTGTTATAATAAGCAAATCACCTCTTTTAACTTGAACATACTGTTACAGTATGGGTAGTTCATCTACTCTGCCATTTCTAAGCTTAGGTTTTTTTCCAACCAAATGATGTGGCACACAAGAAATCTCATTTCGAGCAGTGGGTGCAAAATTGGAAATCCAGTTTAATATAATTTTTTTGTCTAATAAGAAAATCGTTTTGTTCTAGGGGCAGTGTGTAATACATATCCATCTAACAATGTAGATCTGTTCGCGGTAACTTTGGAAAAACTCAAGAACATTGTTTCAACTTTCATATGCGTCAGATAATTTTAGCTGCAACTTTAATAGCATTTCAACAGTATTTACCAGGTTTGCACGTGTTCTTTTTATCTCACTCCTTATTAACATCTCACTGAGTGTGTTGAACGCATTAGGGTTGCGCTGTTATAGTGGGTGAATACATCGAGCGAAGTTTGGAATGCGACTACCTTCGCGACATTGTTTAACCATAATTTCTCTTCAACCATAATTTCTCAAATTGCAGTACATACAGGTTACTCATTAGTGGTTTGTCATTTCTCAGAATCATGGAGCTCTCTTGTCTTATCTCCTTTGCACACTCAAGCAGTTCATCCTTGACTGCCAGTTCTATGTTTCTGATAATTTCTTCAACATAGATTTTATTGGGAGCTGTAGCAAAGTTGAGACCTATGCTCAACACCTTACATGTCGTTTCATCTAACTGGTTCTATGAAATGTTGATGACAGTATTGTTATCCAAACCACGTCGTTGATCCCTTCCTACATTCTCACGTTCCAGCCTAGCGATTTTTTGTCTTTTATCTTCATGAATTTGCGGTGAGAATTCTCCTCTTTAATGAAGGTTGAAGCGTCCAACACTAGCCACATGTCTACTGTCATCGTGGCAGATAATTTCATGTGCAACTTTAATTGTTCCATCTTACACAAATTTTGGATCACTCTACTTATACTTTGATATTTTTAATTTTGCAACAAGATTAACTTACTGCAACAACCTACACTACAATTTCCCGTTATATTTTGGACCAAGACATTTCGCTGGTTTGGTAGCAGACCTTGTTGAAATGAAGCTACAAATATTTCAGCCGTGGATAAGATTTTGACCACTCTAGGTTTGCTCTCCTAGTTTTTAAATGAATTTTATACCATTTTACATTTTTGTGAGCCCATTCTTTACGCTACCTTAGTTTTGCAACCACCGTGCTCCAAAAAGATATATGCAATAGTAAATAATTAGAGGAAACTATGAGCATCACCTTGGAATTTTTTTTAATATTCATGCATTTTCAAATGTAACATTATTCTGTTTATTCTTTCAATGAGAATTTTTCTCATAGTCATCTCATAATCCATGACAAACATTGGTTGCCATTTATTTCTTAAGAAAAGAAGATTGAACGAAGTTGCAGCTCTCTTATTCACTAGTGCTTCCAAGCTGACAATGTCGGGCAGTACTATTGACATCAAGGCTTCTTATGCAAGGACTTCTTTTGATGGAGCATGTAAGCACCTGCTTGATTTCTTAGTTTCAATTTTTTCATGGATTTTTTTAAAGAAGACTTGCTTTACCTGGTTGGCTGTCAGACATTAAGAATTAATATATTGGAATACAGAGACACAATAGTAAGTCTACCTTCTGCTTAAGTTTTGTTTGCTGAAGATGTAAAGATGTCAAGTTTTGTTTGCTCAAGATGTAAGGATGTCAGCTCGTCCACTTCAAATATTCAATATTATAAATTAAATTATTTAAAATTATACTTAACAAGGTGGAGTTGAATGTTGTTTATGTTAAATAATCTTTATAATATTTCAGTTATTAGTTAGTAAATTCTAGTTAATAATCTCGTTATTTAAATGTAGATAACAGTTTTGATATCCTTTATATGTAACAATCATCTACTTAATAAGATATTGATTTGCTGATGTTCTTTTATATGTAACACTCATCTACGTAATAAGATATTGATTTGCTGAGGTTCTTCACGGCAGTGGTATCAGAGTAAGGCAGCCAAGCATTGGTGAGAAAGAAGGAGCCCGTGAAGGAGGAGCCAACAAAGGAGCTATCACCAAGAAAGGAGAGCTGCTTAGTAAAGATTGTGGAAGAAACACAAAGAATGCACATTAAGACGAGACTGCACTTAAATTGTTCCGGTAATTGTTTTCAAGAATTATTTTCTTTTTAAAAAAGAAAAAATAAAATAAAATAAGAGAGTGGCCATTTATATTTTCCTCCAATGGTTTCTTTAAATAAATTATCAAATCTTTGGGGAGTTCTTTTCAAAAAATAAAAGTTTTTAAACAACAATTTATATTTGAGTGCAAGGTTTTTTAAATTGAATTATTAAACATTTAGGGAAATACTTTTAGAAGATAAAAAGATTTTAAAGAACATTGGCTAAGAGGAAAATAATATTTCAGACTGTATTTTGTACACAAAAAATTTGCTACATAGTAAATTTCAATAGTTGGAGTTATTTTGTCTCGAAAAGAAAATAATCAAGAATGGTTTCATAAAGTTAAAAATACCCTTATTTTTAATGATATGTGGGATGGAATTTGTAAAAATGAGAATTTAGAAGATAAGAAAGATGTAGAAGAAATACATGAAGTGGATAAAAGTGCACGAGTGCCACCTACTAATGCCAAAGAGTTAACATTATGGAAAAGCAAGGACAAGAAGGCTTATGCCTTGATTATTGCCTCTATAAGTGAAGTAAGTAGACATTCAGTTTCTAGCAAAAGTGCTAGGGAAACATTAAAGAAAGTAAAAGATTTGTATGATTCACATTCTGAGCTTGAAATCATACAACTCTTGATGAAATTTAACTTAGAATTAAAAGATAATGATCCAATGAAACTTGCTTATGAAATTACAGCCATTTTCCATGATATTGATGCAAATGGTGTAAAAGTTGACATTCAACTTACTGCATTTATTAAATCTCTATATCCTACCTATACTCATTATTTAGAATCACTTCAAGCTAGTGGCCAAATGAAACCTATGACCTTTGAAACACTTGTTGAGAAAATTGCAGAAAGAGAGAGCATTTGGGAAGGAGTCTAAATCCAATGAAGAAACTTTGTGTCTTGCATAGAAAGGACACAAATCAAAAGAAGAATTTGCAAATGATGAAAATAGAAGTAGAGGTCAAGGCAGAGGACAAAGAGGACAACATAGAGGGGGGGGGGAGAGGGGGGATTTAATCAAGGAGAGAAACAATGTTATAGATGTGGAAAAAATGATCATACTGCCAGTTATCGTAGAACTTCTTGGGATAAAATTGTTAACAACAAATAGCAAGTACAAGATAAAGGAAATGATAAAGGTAACCCTCCTGAATCTGCACATTATGTTGTTGCACATTGTAATCTAGGAATTGAAGAAGATTTCAGTACTTATGTTCTTTCACATTGTAATCTAGGAATTGAAGAAGATTCAGTACTTATGTTGTTTCACATTGTAATCTAGGAATTGAAGAAGTTTTCGGTACTTCATTTTCATGGAATGACATTTGGTTATTAGATACTCGAGCCACATGTCAAATGACATTTAGAAAAGACTTCTTTGAAACTTTTAGTGATCAAATTGATGGGGTAGCACATTTGGCATATAAGTCTCACTTAAAACCTTCAGGAATTGGTTATGTTAGATTGAAATTATTAGGACTTGCTTATTATATACTTTCTGATGTTCTTTATGTTCCACAATTGAAGAGAAATCTAATATCTCTTGTGCAAATTAGACAACAAAATCACTCAATACATATGTTTGATGGTATCGTTGAGATTACAAGAGATTATGATAATGTGATTGCAATGACTATAGTGGAAGATAACAAACTTTTAAAGTTGAATGGTACATCATCCAATTCACATGAATTCTGCAAATTTGGTTTAGCATAATAGTAATTTATCTTCTAGCTTATTGTGGCATGCTATATTTGGTCATATTAATTATGACAATCTCAGGATTATGAAACAGAAAGAAGTTCAAGGGCTTCCTACTATTCCAAGACAACTTTCCCCATGTGATGCTTGTATCTTATGCAAGCATAGTAAACAACCTCTTAATGATTCTATGTTTCAAGCTTCAAGAAAGCTTGGTCTTATTCACTTAGATTTATGTGGGCCCATGCCTGTTCCATCAGCAAATGGTAACAAATATATCATGACTTTCATTGATGAATTTACGAGGATGTGTTGGGTTTATTTATTAAAAGAAAAATATCAAGCTTTTGATACATTCAGAAATTTTCAGTTATGGTTTAAAAATGAAGCTCAACTCAATATTGGAACCCTTCGAACTAATAACGGTGGTGAATATACATCTCAAGGTTTTGAAAAATATTTGCATGAGAATGGTATTAAACATCAAACAATTGTTCCATCTATGTTGGGTTTATTTATTAAAAGAAAAATATCAAGCTTTTGATACATTCATAAAATTTCAATTATGGATTAAAAATGAAGCTCAGCTCAATATTGGAACCCTTCGAACTAATAACGGTGGTGAATATACATCTCAAGATTTTAAAAAATATTTGTAGGAGAATGGTATTAAACATCAAACAAATGTTCCTTATAATCCACAACAAAATGGTGTGGCATAACATATGAATAGGAAACTCTTGAATATGGTAAGATCAATGACTTTTTTTAAAAATGTCAAGTTAATTTTTTGGGGAGAAGCAGTTCTTTGTGCTGTCTACATTAAGAATAGATGTCCTTCTGCTACACTACAAAACAAAACACTTTATGAAATGTGGCATGATCATCTTCCAGCTGTCAAGCATTTTAGAATTTTTGGTTCCACTTGTTATGCTTTGATTCTTGAGCAACAAAGACATAAATTGGGAGAAAGAAGTCGGAAGTGTATTTTTTTGGGATATTCTAATACTTCTAAAGCTTATAGGTTGTGTGATGAAGATAATAGGAAGTTTATTGTTTCTAGAGATGTTATATTTCTTGGATTTGAGAAAGATGCACTCACTAATGATAAACAACTTGCTCAACTTGATAGATTTCATTCTAAAAAAATATATCATGAAATGGATAATGAACTTCCAAATATTGAAGGGGGGATTCCTGTTCTAAGTCAATTTTTGGAATTTTCTTCTATAGCCACAAGTTCTTCTAATGCAAAAGTTGATGATTCTAATGCACAAATTGATGAAACAGAAGATGAGATAGTTGATGATATTGTTAATGGAATGGATAAATAAAGTATCATAGATAATGCAGAACCTGCTCTTAAAGAAGAAACAGAGAAAACAACACAACAAGAAGTTTGTAGGGTATGATGATTTTGTAAGATTAGATTGTGAATTAAAATTTCATGCATTTGATGAACCTACATCTTTTCAAGAAGCAGTAAATAGGGATGTATGGAAAAGTGCAATGCAAAGAGAGTATGATGCTCTCATAAAAAAATGGAACTTGGAGGTTGGTGGACCTTCCAGTTGGAACCAAATCGATTGGATGCAAGTGGATATATAAGAATAAGTATAAAGAAGATGGGTCACTGGACAAACACAAAGTGAGACTTGTAGCAAAAGGGTATGCACAGAAAGAAGGTGTTGATTACATAGAAACGTTTGCTCCTATGGCTAAATGGGGCACCATTCGAACTTTGTTTTCATTAGCAGCACAAAAAGGATGGAAAATACATCATATGGATGTTAAAACCGCCTTTTTGAATGGAGACTTGAAAAAAGATGTCTATATGGATCAGCCTGAAGGCTTTGCTATCAAAGTTCAAGAACAGAAGGTATGCAAATTAGTCAAATCTTTATATGGTTTGAAGCAAGCACCCCGAGCTTGGTATAAACAGTTAATTGAACATCTTCTCAAATTGAATTATAAGCACTTCAATCTAGATGATGCAACTTTATTTGTCAAGAAAGTTGGAAGATTAGTTGCATATCTAGTTGTCTATGTGGATGATTTGCTTATCACGGGAAATAATGATGATTATATAGTATCTATCAAAAGAGAGTTGAAAAAGGTTTTTGATATGACAGATTTGGGATTATTACATTATTATTTAGGAATTGAAGTAGATCAAAAACCAAAGCAGATTTTCATTTCTCAGAAAAAAAATATGTTGGAGAGTTATTAAACAAATTTGATATGTAGGATTGTAATCCCGTTTCTACACCAATGGAGAATAATATAAAGATTAATTCAAATGAAGGTAGCACATTTGAAGATCCAACAAAGTACAGGCAACCTGTTGGAAGTTTAATTTATATTACTACTACTTGTCCTGACATAACTTTTGTTGTAGGAATACTTTCTAGGTTTATGCATCATCCCTATGAAGGTAATTGGAATGAAGCAAAGCGAGTGCTAAAATTATTTAAAAGGCACTCAATCTTATGGCATCAAATATTCTAAAGTTTTAGACTTTCATCTCATTGGTTATTCAGATTTTGATTGTGATGGAGATAAAGAGCATGGGGTCTCTACTTCAGGTTATTTGATGAACCTTGGATTAGCAACTATCACATGAAGATCATGAAAGAAATCTTTTCCTACTGATTCTACAACTAAAGCTGAATATGTTGCAGCAGCTTAAGCCACAAAAGAAATCATTTGGCTTCGTAAAATACTTGAAGACTTGCAGGAAAAACAAGTGACTTCAATGTCTCTCTTTGTTGACAACACTTCTGCATTTCAATTGGCCAAGAATCCAAAATTCCATGATCGAACCAAACATATCAACACCAAATATCACTTGATTCGACATCATGTTGAGGCCAAAACCATTCATCTGACAAATTGTCCTACTTCTGAGAAAATTGCAGATATCTTTACTAAAGCATTGGGCTGTGAAAAGTTTGAAAAATTTAGAATGCAACTTGGCATGTCAGATGTTCCTTCAGATTAAGGGGGAAATGTTGAATAATCCTTCGGGATTACATTGTAAATAATATTTCAGTTATTAGTTAGTAAATTCTAGTTAATAATCTCGTTATCTAACTGTAGATAACGTTTTTGATATCCTTTATATGTAACACTCATCTACATAATAAGATATTGATTTGCTGAGGTTATTCACGGCCTGTGTCAGTTTATGCCAGGCCTTCTAGAAAAATTCTCTTCTTATAGCAATGGGCCAGATCACCAAAATGTTTTCACTTCTAATGTTACTATTGGTGGAACTAAAGAGATTTTCATGGAAGTTATTATAGGTTTTGGCACCTTTGGCTCCACGATTACATAAATTGTGAGTTAGAATATTCATAATCTTCCACTTGTATAATTCTAGCACTCCCATCACTCATTAATACAAGGTTCACCATCGATTTTAGATGAAAACTAAGAATTTTGGCTTGCATTAATAGACAACCAATTTCTCCAGGATTGAAATCATTATCACACGAGGATTGGGAATACCACATGCTAGAGACCCAACACACCAAATTCACTGCCTCTGTCAATACTAATGCATTATTTTCCTCATGCATGGATCATATTTAGCTACACTAAATGGAACTATAAAATCAATGTTTAATTGTCATAGTGATTGAAACAAGGAAATATACAAAATGATGGGAAGGATAAATGGATGGAAACCTACCATGTTTGTCTCCCACAATTTGGAAGGGAAAAGTACAATTTAGAGTGGACAGTCCACTTGACAGGAATTTAGAGTGGACAGTCCACTTGATAGGACATGTGGAACAAAATAAGAGACATATAGATAAAATGATATCGCATAGACTAAGTTGTAGTTGACATAAGTTTTTTTTTGTTAAAATAATGTAACTTCGAAGAATATTCTATTTGCACTTCGCATTATTATTATTCCTCCTTGGGGAGATGTCACTTGTCACTAATGTAAAAGTTCATGCAAAAGTCATGAGGTAAACCCTTCATTGCAAGTCGGGTCAATAGTACCACTAAAAGAATAATATAATTGTTATTGTGAGACTCACTAGGTAGGTTAACCATGTCAAATGGGTAGGTCATACCATTTTGGGAAAATGTAACCTGAGAAGATTAGTACAAATAGGGAGGTGTCATTTGTCATTTATACACACTCACTCACACCTATATTGCACAAAAGAGATAAATAAGGAGGGACAAAGAAGGAAGAGGACTAGTGTCTTTGGTGTTTTGGCTCTTATGCTTGGGGTTTGTTCTCTCACTAAAGGAGACCTTTTTCTTTGGTCATTGCATTCTGGTAATCTATATTGAGGAAGTTTTTGCTGGTTTTTTCCCTTTAGGGTTTCCTATGGTAAATTGTTGCGTACCTTGCGATTTTGTTTCTTTCAGTGATCCTCTTTATGTTGTTATTATGAAAATGTATTAAATGATATTAAATTTAGGACTCAACCTATGGACTCATAGAAAAATTAACATGGTATCATATCTAGCCTGAAAAGAGCATCTTTCATGAGGTAAATATCTCTCTCCTTCTCCAAACAAGAAAATTAGGGTTTTCTAATATAACGTGGAATGCTTTAGTGTAAGTGACATACGAAAGTGCACCCCTCCTACACACATATTTTGGCACCAAGATAAAAAAAAATTAGTGGTAAGATCCTTTGAAAATTCAAGCCCTAGTTTGGCTTGGAACCAACAAACTAGAAACTGAACCAAAAACTATAGTCTAGGATCTTGGAAGTCCAACTTCAAGAGTTAGAATTTGGATTCTTCATCAACTGACTGTACCATCATACTTGCCTCATTCAAGTGCATCTTTTGTTGAGTACAATTTTCATTTTCAAGAAAATTTAATTTTTGTCATTTTTTGATCTCTAGGACAAGATGACTCCAAGCAATAAGCTTGATGACAAGTTGGAAGGCATAGAAAACTTCCATGCTTGGAAATTACATAATAGGACTCATTCTATAAGAGAATTATCTTGGAAATTTTATCAAGGATTTTGTGTCAAAGCCTAAATAAGATGAAGAAAACGAAAAGTACAAGAAATATATGATTAGAGCCAAGAGGATCATAGTTGATTCAATCAAGGATCACTTGATTCGTCAAGTATCCTCTAAGGATACACCTAAGGAAATGTTTGATGCCCTATCAGGAATGTATGAAGGAAGAAACATCAACCAAAAGGTAAACTTGAGATCCCAAATCAAAAGTACAAAGATGAGAAAGGGTGAATCTATCCATGATTCCTTCAAAAGGGTCTCTCAATCAAAGAACAAGTAGAAGCAATTGAAGAAAAAATTGATGAAATTGAACTAGTAATAACCGCTCTCAATGGTCTTACTAGACCGTGGGAATCCTTCATATAGAAAATTTGTGCAAGGAAGGAAATCCTAAAATTTGATATCCTATGGGAAGAATGTGTTCAAGAAGAATCTAGAGTAGTTAACTAAGAAGCACTACTTAGATATGATGACCATGCTCTAGCTACTCATACCAGAAGAAGAAAAGGAAAACATCATTTCAAGAAGGAAACTCATAAGGGGTCTTATCCTCCTAAGCAGTTTCAAAAGAATAAAATGGGACATTACAAGCAGAAATATTTCTCCTCTTACCAGTGTAACCATTGTGATAAGATAGGACACATTTTCAGAAATTTCCCAACAAAGAAAGAAGAATATAAGAGGAAGAATAAATAAAGATATCATGATAAGAAGAAGTTGAAGAATATGTTTTCTAAACCGGGTATCTGTCATTAGAGGGTGGCATGTATGAATTGAGAGGGCACTTGGAAGCATCCTTGATCCATAATTCTACAAGACCATAGAAATATTTCTCACACAAAACTATAAAATCCCTACCACATGTGAGAAAGGTAGTAATAGGTATACCAAACCTAAAGATTGATAATAAAGGATGCAACCCTTCATGAATATACAAGTTGAGAAAGTACCAACTTGAAGAAACATACGAAGAAGTTGTATCTTCCAGAGCTGTAGAACCAATGAAGGAAGTTTCACATTCTCCTAATGATGAGATTATGGAAAAACATGATCTATATGTTGGAGCCCCAAGAACCTCCCCACATGAATATATCCCAAACCAAAAATCCATTTTGGGCCCATGAGATTATTCAAGAAGCAAAAATGTATGGTGCTCCAGAAGGCTCTACAAGGAAGAGTAAGAAGCCAAATCCATTTCCTAGTTATATGGATTGGATGTGTGATCTTGTATACAAATATCCTACTTGTTTTGAAGAAAAAGTTCAAAAGAAAGAATGGGTAGAAACCATGATGGAAGAATACCAATCCATAATGAAGAATGATGTGTGGGAAGTAGTTCCCAAACCAGGAGGTAAAAGTGTGGTATCTTCCAAATGGATCTACAAGATAAAACATACAGTCGATGGAAGTATTGAGAAGTACAAATCCATATTTGTGGCTCATGGATTCTCTCAAAAGGAAGGAATCGATTACAAAGAGACATTTTCTCATGTAGCATGTTAGAAATGGACTTGATCCCATAATTCCAAAAGGAAGGACCGTCCAGAATGCTAGTAGTGGACTAGATCCCGTAATTTTGAGAGGAAGGTTCATCCAGAATGTTACTGAGTGGACTTGATCCTGTAATTCTAAAAGGAAGGATCATTTAGGATGTAAGTGGTGGACTTCATCCCGTAATTCTGAAAGGAATGATCATCCTGTGTATGTTTGTGTTAGCTTTTATTAGTATTGATAGCTCTCCAAAGACTTAATCTCGTAATTCCAAAAGTAAGGATTGTCTGAGTAAAAAAGATGCGTTGGCCATGATCTTGGAATTCCAAAAGGAAAGATCATGTTGGTTTTTGTTATACCTACCATAGATGATGTTACTGCAACCTTGAGTTGTTAATGATGATGTCACATGTTGTTGTTGCTATTTTAGCTTTATGTTGATGAGCTAGCCTTGTGCTTTCATTGTTGTTTTTATTCCATCTTTATGCTAATGAGCCAACCTCGTTATGTCATTGTCATTGTTATTCTAACTATATGTTAATGATCCAGCCTCATTTTGTCATTGTTGTTGTTATTCAATATTTGTGTTGATGAACTAGCCTCATGCTATCATTATTGCTATTATTCAAACTTTACGCTGCTGAGCCAACCTCGTGTTTTCGTTGTTATTGTTATTACATATTTATGCTAATGATCCAACCTCATGTTATCGTTGTTGTTGTTATTCCAACTTTATGCTTATGATCTAGCCTCATGCTGTCGTTGTTGTTGTTGTTCTAGCTTTATGTTGATGAGGGAACCTCATGTTGTCCTTGTTGTTGTCATTCCAGATTTATGTTGATGAACCATCCTCGTGTTGTATTTGTTTTTGTTATTCCAACTTGATTTTAATGAGCCATACTCATGTTTTCGTTGTTTTTTTATTCCATATTTATGTCGATGAGTCAACCTCATTCTATTGTTGTTGTTGTTGTTATTCTAGGTTTATGCTAATGAGCTAGCCTCTTCATGTCATTGTTGTTGTTATTCCAACTTTATGCTTATGAGCCATCCTCATGTTGTCGATGTTAGTGATGTATTAGTTGTTATGAAAATGATGATGTTACATACTGTAGATGATGATTCCCTAGTCCCATGCTACAAATGATGATTCAGTTCCATGTTGCATATGCTGATGTTTTAGCAAATGATAAAGATGTTTCTCCAGCTCCATGTTGTAGATGATGATCCAGTTCCATACTGTAGATGATGATGCTCCAACTCCATGTTGATGCTGATGTTCTAGTTCCATGATACAGATGATGATTCCCCAGGTCCATGTTGCAAATGATGATACTTCATCTTTGTACTCAATATGTTGATGATGATACTTCAACTCTGTATTGAAGATGGTGATGATGATGTTCCAATAGTTCTATGTTGATACAGATGATGTTGATGCTCTAGCTCCATGCTGCAGATGATTATGCCCCAGTTCCATACTATAGATGATGATTCCCCAACTCTATTTTGTCGATGTTTATGTTGTTGAAATTTTTTGATGATCTATGATGTAACAGACAATGTTCCAAAATATGATGTTGATTATGCCTCCTCCCTCCTTCCATTGATGTTGTGTAGATCCACACCATATGTTGTTGTTGTCAATGGAATACCCTTCTTGTTGAGGGGGGATGTTGAAATAATGTAACTTTGAAGAATATTCTAATTGTACTTCACATTATTATTATTCCTCCTTTGGGATATGTCACTGATGTAAAAGGTCATGTAAAATCCATGAGGTAAATCCCCCGTTGTAAGTTGGGTCAATAATACCCCTAAGAGAATAATATAATTATTATTTTGAGACTCCCTATGTAGGTTAGCCCTGTCAGTTGGATAGGTCGGCCTATTTAGGGAAAATGTTAGTTGGGAAGACCAGTATAAATAGGTAGGTTCCCTCCCTCTTTTATAAACACTCGCTCACACTTATATTGCACAAAAGAGAGAAAGAAGGAGGGATAGAGAAGGAGGAGGACCATTGTATTTGGTGTTTTGGATCTCATACTTGGGGTTTGGTCTCTCACGCTATGAGACCTTGTTCTTTGGTCATTTCATTTTGGTAATTTATATTGAGTATTTTTTTGTTGGGTTTTCTCTTTAGCGTTTCTCAAGTGTTTTAGAGGAAAGTGTTCCTATGGTTGGGGGTTAAGAGGCCATCAACATACTAGGGTTGAAATATAGATGCATATAGTTCTGCAAATAAATGTGAACATGATTTATAGATCAAATACATTCATACCTTAGTCCAATGAAGGTTGATCCAAGCAACCCTTCTATCCTCTTCTTGCTCCTCCTGCTCCATGAGACCCGCAAAAAAATTCTACCTTCCTCAAACCAATATGACCACATGTACAATGATAATCAAAGAAATATGAAAACCTAATTTGATTAACATAAACATCTGACCATAAAAAAATATTAAATATCCATTACAGAATTATTTGGAAAGGGAAGAGAATCAAATATTTGTTAAACATGGAAGAAGTACAAAGATTACTTTCTCCTCAAGCTAGGCACCTCACGAAACCTTGATCTCATTCTTCCGATCAAAAGGAGATGACATATAGGGAAAAGGTGGCAGGAATGAGAGTCCCAATTCCTCTAGAATAACAATGAAAATATTCAAGCCCCCCCTCATGGACCTCTCTCCCTCTATTTATACATTTCTGAAGAGATATGGTCGAATAGGGGTCAGTTATAACTTCCTAATTCAGTTCTACAACCTCCCATGTAACACCCCATTTTTTACCCTATTTGCATTAAAAATGTATATGATGTATATATTGTAATAATCATGGTGTGGAGCTAAAGTAAAAATCCCCACCATTGATTTAACGTTTCATGTTCCTGCGATTAAAATCATTGTCAATAGTATTTCATGCTAGCCAACACATTATAATTTTGGCATCATGTAAATATGCAATTTAATTAAAAACCCACAACCCGCTATGTCAATGCAACAAATAATGAGATGGGGGCATGATTTCATAAGGATAAGCGGGGGGTGGGGGGGCGGATATTCAAACCTTTGGGGCCAATGGGGAAAAGCCAAATGTAAAAGGGAGAACCCATCAAACTGTCAACTACATTTCTTGTCTCATTCACAAAATCATTTATTACTGCCATAAATTGGTTGAAGTAGTTATTGCATGGGAATGAGAAGAGTATGGGAAAAGAAATTGAAATTTGGGGAAAACCCATTTTTGGGGAAAAACGTTTTTGACTTTTGGGTCAAGTTAACACCCCAAAATGCATTCCCATTTGGTCATACACTCACGTTCTTCATCTCCTCACGCAGTGGAAGCTTGGGAGCTATTTTTACCTTCACGTTTTTTCCTGATGTGTGTTCTCCTTCATGTTGGGGGCTCCTGGGCATTTTTTTCTCACCATAATTCATCTACGTTGGGGCTCTCTCAAGCGACTGATAGTTTCCTGTGTGTGGAATTCATGTTTTTGGGTTTACTGTGTGTGTTTTCCCTCACATGGGCATTCGTTTCTTCATTTTCCTCAGGATGGGAATTCGTTTTTGTAATGATCTATGGTTGGGTCTCTTCCCCAATGATTTTTTTGCATTTCTCCACTGTTTTCCAAGCTGAAAATCGTTTTTGTGTTGCCTGACGATTTGGAGGAGAGACCACATTCTCTTGGGTGTTGTTGAGCTCGTTTTTTGCCACGTCAGGTCCAAAAAATCCCTGGGATATGAATTGTTGTTAGGGGGTTGTTTTCACCCACCTTGGGAATTCATTTTGTTGCCAAACTGTTTTCCTCAACCTAGAAATTGTGTATATTGTTGTGTATGCATTTGTGCTTTGGTATGTATTTAATTGGGAGTGGAAATGGGGCCTGAACAAATTGATAAACCTAATATGTGAAGGAACCTCACAGACAGATCTAGGGCGTTGGTTTTCTTCTTTGCACACCCTGAATATCACTGGAAGGGAAGCAATATCCCAAGGGATTGTGCAGCAGAGAAGGGGATGCTTCCTTGTGTTGGGTGGGTAGATATTTAGAATCTAGGATAGATTTGGTGCAGGTGTCCATAGCTCTGTTGAGGAGCTCACTAGCTTAGCAGTCAGCCTGTCCACCTCATTTGCAACCTGATAAACCCAACTGTGTTGGCTTGGATGAATTTTGTGGTATCCCGGGATATGTATGAGCCTGCTAGTGTTCCTTATTCCTTGTGGGAATCATTCCCATCTTGGGGGTGACATTGTTTTTGAGAGATTGAGGAGCACATTGGCCTGGGTGGAACACTGTAGCAACATAGCTGGTTGCGGGACGTTCTTCTTCATAAGATAAGTATTCTTGTATTTACATCTCTGCATTGTATTTGATTAATGAAAATGATGAACATGTGTATTCTTCCACTGTATGTTAACTATTTATGCATTTGTGAATGTATTAGTTCAATTCATTTCATTTTATCAAGTGTATGTTCATGGGATTTAAATATCTCGGGTTAGTTAGCAATAGTAACATGGCCTCCTCTCCATCCGGTAGAGGGGCGGGGACGTGACATCCCAAACCACCCTTAATTCTATATTTTTGATATTTTTATTATTTTTTACCACTACAAGAGGTAACTTAGGGTAGGATGAAGGAAAAGTCGTGAATGCATAGTGGAAAATGTAGGTTTTCTTAAGCGAAGTCGTGTTTACATAAAAAAACTCAATATTAGGGTGCTTTTTTGAATTTGCAGTCTTTGGAGTCTTATGTAAAGTTATTTATGACTCATATACCTTTCTAACGGTCCAAAGAAGAGGTTAAAAATATTTACAAAAGTCCATATACGGCTTCTCCAATCTAGGTTCTTTTTCAGTGACTTTCATGAAGTTTCATCATCGAAGTGTCGACATGCAATGAAAACATGGGAAAGTGGTCACAAGAATATATGTGTCATTTTGGGCTATAACATATGCCCCCTAATGTATGATGTTATTGGGGAAGAATATATCTGAAATACATTATAAAAGGAAATACTAAAGTCATGGAGAGAGTAGAGAATCCAAGATCGAAAGGATCGAACAGAGGTACCTAAAAGAGAGATAAATGTAAGATAAAACTAATCTCTGGGACATACAGGTCCATATAAAAATAATCACCATAAATATACCGGAGGATACAACATATGTATAACTGATGTAACTATCATGGTCACACAATATGAAAAAATATGCCATATAAAATCTAAAGGAGTTATGGCCACAAGTAAACCAGCTTGATCCATGCTTAAAAATTGATCATAGCCATAAGAATACAAGGTGGATATATGTCTCAACAAATGTCATATGAAGTGTAACAAGGTCTTGCGCAACTCAAGAAAATAGAAAAAGATGATGATGCTATTGTCGCCCTAAGATCTTCAATCCAAACTGCCCAAAAAGTATGAATCCTAACCGTGGAAATAAAGGATATGAAGTCGAACATGGAGGTTACCATTCATTGATGCAGACCATTAGCAAACATGAGAAAACTTCCATTAATGAAAATGGTCCCCAAGGTACCTAGTACATTCATTCTAACAAGTGTGAATACAACGTCTTGAAGTCGAAGACCTGAAGAATCCATTGAGTAGGAGACATTAAGGTAGTCCCACTACCCAATAGCAATGGAAATTGGCACTAATGATTGAAATCCCTAAGGTACTATCAGAAACTCTAAATATCATTCCCATAGCAAGATGTGTTGAGGTAGATAGGAAGAGATCCATTGGGAGGAAGGAATTAATGCATCATTCATCGTCCAATAGAAGGTAAATCATAGACTAATTGGATATGGAGTTGGAACAAAGTTTTGGAACAAGGACTGCCAAAGAAATGATGTAGTGAACTGATACCAGGGAATGGCCGACACAAAAGGTCAATAGGAAGTTGCAGAATGATCAACAAAGGTTTATCCTTGAACAATGAGCATGACACAAAAGTGACTTAGGCGACATTTGACACAAAAAGACCAATGATACAAATCTGCAATGTAGGAGACATTGATAGATTCCCCATATAATTGGAAAAGAATCCAAATGGAAGAGTGAAAGTGAAAAATCTGAATCGGGATAAGGTAAAAAACTAGAGCCCAACTGTTGATATACTAAAAAATGGTGCTTTGTTCAAGGAGACAAGACTTATTGCCATGATGTAAAAATGTGTGAATGAAATTCCTTTTCCCTTCTTTCTTTTAAATGTTTAACGAGTCCAAGAAAGCAAATTCAGGACCTTCTTCATTTTTGACAAGCTCGAAGAAGAAACATAAGAATTCTTAATAAAGCACTGATTTGTGGATTTTACGAGCCTGAATTACTAAATGATCAACTGTGTTTTCATAGTTTTTAGATTTTGAAAAATCTAAAGAAGACTCTAGGGGGGGTGCTTTTTCAGAAAGTTAGTCTCCTAAGTCTGAAAAGGTGTAAAGCAATCTAAAGGAGAACTCTCTTAGCCTAGTATAACTAAGGTATTTATTTTTCATAGTTAGTCATCAACGTCCAAAAAAGGGTTAAACTATCACCAGACCGATGCTCCTTAAAAAACAAGAAGAAACGCTTTAGTTTTAAAAAGTGTGAAGGAAATTAAGATCACTCAGAAAGTTCCATTTATTTATGAGAATGGCATGAAAAACAGTAAACTTGATGCCTTGTTCTAAGGTATAGCGAACATGACAAAGACATAAAGAATGCTCAGAATATTTTTCATGTTTAGGTCCAGAGCACCAAAAAGTGAAAACTAAGCTCAAAAAGAACCCTTTTCCGTAAGTTTAGTCCTCCTGGTCCGGAAAAGTGATAAAGCTATTCTTGAAAATACTCTTTTAGATTCCAAAGAAAATAGAGTATTCATTTTTCGTAAATAATCCACATTGTCCAAAAAAGATATAACCTACCACCAATGTGGATGATTGTTCAATTTACCTTAACAAGTCTGAAAAAACAAGTTTACTTGGCTATCCACTTAATTTTAATGAGTCAAACTAGGGCTTAAATATAAATCCATATATTTCTTGTGAGATTTTAACGAGTCTGAAAAAGTCAATGTGTGGACTCCTTACTTTTTTTAACAATCTTGAATGAGAGCAGAAAGAATGCTCTAAATGTGAGGAGACAAGTCTCAAAGGTAGGCAAAAGTAGTTCCAAGCACGAGAAACAGACCTAAGCATAATGCAAGGAACATGAGCAATATAAATACACTCGGGGAATGTCTCCTCAAGGTAAAAGGTGTCAAGTTGCAAATGAAAGATGATACAAATATGAGCGATGATGAGAGTGGAGATGAGGGCTTATACAACGAGCTAATAGCGTGGAAGTCGACATCAGGATCATAAGCATGAGAAAGTTATATGAAAATGAAGTTAGATTTAGAACAAAAATGTGAGGCTCGTAAACAGTTGTGAATCCAACTAAAAATACTATCTCCAAGAAACAACAACATTAAAATCATATTCAAAACAAAAGATCTGATGCATGTCACTTTGGCAGAAACACATGTAACTTTGATATCTTTCACATAAGGTAGAATCAACCAAAGAGGTCTCTATAGTGCCAAGGCTCAAGGGTTTATAATCAGTAATATCAACCTCAGAAGGAAATAAAAAATTGACAAGGGAGATAGAGTCTGCAGGAACAAACTTGGTACCATAGGAGCTGAAAAATCTAGAAGAAAAACCAAACTCATCAGGATCACTGACTTGCTTCTCAAAGGGAGAGTCCAGAGACTCAACAAGACTAACATAAGAATATTTATCAATGGAAAGATTAGGTTTATTAAGAAATTCATGGTTAGACTTAGTCATAACTAAACCAAAATCCATAAGAAGGTATTACTAAATCAAAGACTCTAGGAATACATCGTCAGAAGGAAGTAAACCATCCTAGATAGAACACATTTCTAGACATTCAAATGGATCAACCAAGTGGAGAGAATAATATGTGGTCCGTATAGGATGGATAACCTGGTCAACTACTGGGACCGAATCCCAAGAGGGTAAGCATGAACATAGAGACTTATTCTCAATAGCAACTGAACGCAAGATATATGAGGCCACATAGCTCACTTGTACCGAGGTAGTGTCTACTGAGACATCGAGAATAAATAAAGGAAATACCTGGTCTCTAGTTGGGTCAAGAGACAATTCAAGAAAATCGTACTAATCGATAGCAACAATGTCTCCGTTATGATTAAAGTACATGACACGAAAGAAATTTGACACCACAGCTTGCATGGAATAAACATAATCCATTAGAGGAAATTTGGGGTCTAAAATAGGCCTTATAAGAAAATGAGCCAACAATAAATTCTTGTGAGTTGGATTTCAAGAACCAATATAATTTCAATAAAATGAGACATCCATAATGGTTTACTTGACATATTTGTCATAAAAAAAACTAATTTTTTGTTCGTAGTGTCAACATATCTTCCTGTGTTTTTACTCAAATTTCAAGTGAGAGGGCTCATTGGATACGGAATTAAATTTCGCATCCAATGAGTACCCACACTGCATACTTTTGATAGACTCTGCTACCCTAAAAACAAGAAATACCTGAAATAATGTGATGATGATGTCATCATCACATTCTTTCAGGTATTTCTTGTTTTTGGGGTAGCAGGATCCGTCAAAAGTATGCAGTATGGGTACTCGTTGGATGTATAATTTAATTCTACATCCAACAAGCCCTCCCACTCAAAATTTGATGTCAAGATGATAGCATCTATCACAGGAATTCCACTTGTAGGACTCGAACCAACGCCCTTTTTCATTGGAAAGGACCAAGATACAACTCTCGCCAATAGAATGAGGGAAAAATATGATATGGGAACAAGATAAAGAGGATTTTCCATTGCCTCTATTAACTACATCATTTTCAGTTCGCAGACAAGGTATTATCTATTAAGCTATTGCGAAAGATGTGACTAAACCAGTGTAAATCATGTACAAACATTGCAACAGAGAATTGTGCAACCAATGTCCAGATGAACTGGGAAACATATTTGTTGAATGAGTTAGTATCTGATGTCACGGATGCACAAGATAAAGGTAACTCCTTTAATTGCTCATGGATTTTAATTCTGATTTCATTTATCGAATGGGAAGAACCACCAAAATACCAAGGGGTAGTTGTCCACATGCCATGCAGAGGAGTCATATTATGGATACCAAAATATCTGTTTCAACAAGGAGAAACCACAACAACATAAATATAATAATATTGATTTTTATCTAGAAGCAAAATAAATCAGGAATTTTGTTAATAATAAATCGAGAATGACGGAGGAAACTATCAAACGGTTTTGAAACATTATAATATTTTCAGTCAAGGCACACCATATATTTTTGCAGCCCAAATAGGATCCCAAGAACTAGTGGTTAGCAACGTAATTTTAGCTATCCACTGAAGAAATTGAAGTCATTATTCAGGATTGGCCTAAAGAATGGAAAGAGCCTATCATAGAAGACTAAATATCTGTAGAAGAGGAACCATAACAAGACACCCCATCGAAGAAGAAGAATCGAGACTAGGGAGGAGATCCACTAGCTGAAGATAACCCACAAAGCTTTCCCTCTACTAGTAAAGATGAATCCAACGCAACCCCAACGGATCCAAAGTTGGGTGATAAGAGAAAGTGCTCATAAAATACTGAGATGAGTCATAAGAAAATTAAGGACGAAATATCATCTAGAATCGTCAGTCTTATAAATGATGATTATAATACGATCTTAGATAGAATGAAACAAGTAGTAAAACAAAGATGGGAGAATATGGGAGAAAATCATATAGAATTGGTGAGCATCATTACTTATTTACCGCAGATGCTTTGTACTACAGTATAAGAAGTTCAGGTAGTGGTTGACCAAGCACCCTATTCGACTTTGTCACAATACCAAGCTAGCCCATCTAAAGAGAAACTTGTTGAGACATTGTCGAAGACCACACAAACAAATATTCAAGTCATTAGTTAATCAATTAGCCTAGGAATGCCAAAGCACAATACTGTGGTCAAGGATATTGGCCATGTGACTTTTAATTTTTCTGCAGTGTTGATGTATCAATTGCATGTTATTTAGCAGGCTGTAGTCAAAGAAATGAAAACAAGAGAGAGGGCGATATTTGGAAAACTAAAGTCATTAAAGAAAACCATTTCATTGCTCAAGAAAATAGTCAAGAAGACTAAGAATAAATCAAAGACATGGAAAGATGACAAAGTGTGACTAGAATAAAATGCCACACTTACTTGTAGCAGTTTGACAAATGAAGGAATCACACCATAGATGTTTGCAGAAGCTAAAATCTTCATACTAGGTGAGGTTACTGAGAACCTCTACAAGAAAGTCACAGAGTTAGAATCAAATATGAATCCCATTACACTATCATAGGTACTGTAAGAGAAAAGGAAGGAAACAAGTGAGGCTGTACAAAACATGGAAGAGGTAGAAGTACTATGTGCTAAAGTGGTTGAACACATTTCTCAGTTATGGGAAGCATTGATTGAAAACACATAGTCGTAACATGTGACAGAGCAGTTTCATACTACCGAGGAAGATTTCAACTAGATAAAGAATGATTTGAAGAAGATATCGACGGTATAAAATATGGCTAAGTATACTGACATGAAGAAACTACAACATGTAGCCAGAGTGCAAACACAACAATAGAAAAGAAAAAACCATGTCGCATAACTTCAAGAAGAAGCAGAGAAAGTTACATGTATTATTCATCCTCTTCATGAAATTTGTGACAAGACTTTTGGTTGACAAAATGAAAACTTCGGAACATATTGGTTTCAAACATGGGGAGCAATTGAAGACGGTGTAAGAAGAAGTGTGACAGGAAACATAACAATTCGTGAAAACCTTTCAATTTTTTTAGATCAAGGTCTCACTGACTGATATTTTTTACTAATGCGGCTTGGAACGAGTCACATGTGAGTGTTGGGGGCTTGTTGTCCCTAGGAAAAGATGACAAGATATAACTAGAATAATGCTCGAAAAGATGAATATTTCAGTCTCAAGACAAGAAAAGACCCCAAGAAAAGGAGCTGTGAAAAAAGAGAAAGAAAGCAAGTTGAAACAAGGAGTCTAACTATATTTGGTAAAGAGTTATTTAGAATAAAATATTCCATTTATTAATATAGAATGATTGTAATCTCGGATGATAGTGCTGATTTTTAGATGTAATGGGATGGGTAAAATTAGAAATACAACCTGTCGACTGATAGTTGAGATTCAGTTGATGGTTAAATCAAGAAGTGTAAAAGAATAAAATCATAGATCCAACTTGTGTGTGGATCAACCAATTCATAGATGAAGAAAAAAATAAGAGTTGTAAAGCATAAAAGCATCGATCCAAGTTGTGTGCGTATTGACCATTTAGAGAGAAATAAATAAAGAGAGAGACCAAAAACCAGAGAGCAAGAGACAATAGAAGAATGCATGAATTGTAAAGCATATCAAAAGAAGAGTTTGTAAGTTGAGTGCGCAAAACAAACATGCTAAATCATTTCTCATGCGAGACGAAGAGCACCTTGTGGCTTTTCTTGGATGGGTTTCCATGTTAAATCTTGTGTCTATGTGTCTTTAATCTCTGTTTTTATGCCATATTCATATTTGTGTGAATGACTTGATCCAAATCTGTTGATCCGATATATTGTGAATGAACTTATATATATGTCACACGTCTAATGATATGATCACCTAGAATATTAGTTAATGTTAATTCTTTATGATTACATGTTGTAATGTATGTCGACAGATCAATATGCTATCTTCTTGAATGAATGTATGAGATAGAAGGCTATTTTTGGGTTTTAGTCGAAGTGACCTGATAAGGATATTATAAGGAAATCCCCTTCATAACTGCATAAACATGGTTCTAGAAGTTCCCATAAGATATTTAAGGTGAGACTTCATTTGTGTCGCAGATGTTGCCAACATAGTTTTGCTCTGTTGGGTTGATATCTTGGGTTTTGTTGATGAACAAGGATTTTAATCTGGGTCAACAAATAAACAAGCCAACACTAACTAATGCATGTTTATTTATGAACATTAAGCTCTTATTTACTTAAATGATTACATTCATTAATAGTTCAACCGATTCTTTGATTGAGGAATTCATATTTTACTGAAGCTTTATAACTTGAGTTCACTAATACATTTGAATGGGAAATTTGAATTCTCTTTATCTATGCTTTATCTCATTATCATTAAATATTTAATTCATGGCCCATATGTTTATTATTTATCCATGTTGTCATACCATACCCATAATAATTATTCCATACATACTAATGATCATATATTTTACCCTGTGCCATATAGTCATATGCTAAAAAAATTCAGTCATGGGGTAGCTAATCCCTAAAGGAAACTTATATCACTCAATGACCATGATGAGCAATATATCACATAGTATAACCACCTCAGAAAATGGAGGCCCAAAGTCTTGATACAACACACGAATTCAATATTCTTACAAAGCAAGATCATCTCCACAATTGGAGATCCACTCTCATAGGATACCGTCTATGAGAATCATTGACTTGATACAACACAAGTCTAGACTTGATATAACGCAAGTCCACAATCTTGATACAACACAAGACTCCAATATTGATACAACACAAGATCACAGTACATGCATCCGACCTCAAAACATGAGGAAATAGATAAGACTTGATACAACACAAGTATTGGAGAATAACTCATGATGTTGTACAATAAAAACCCCCTTCTCAGTGAGGGATACATTCTTTGATTTACTAGGAATTTCTTTCCACACCAATCTTATCTCGAAAGTATCTCAAATTCATAACTGATAGTGGCTTTTCCACAAATTTTCAATCTACTCTTCAATAGCTATGTACTGAAACTTCATTTTACATCACCATGAATTTCATGAAGTAAGAATTAATCTCAATGTGTTTTATCATATCACATAGGGTTTTTAGGAAATCTTGACTATTAACACCTAACACCTATAGTATCGAGTCTTTCACCCTAGTATGTAGCTTCCCAAGCTACACTACTCCTCAACAGGTAGTACTATCTTCAAACAACTTTTTATTATGTAGCACACTTTGACATACACCTTTCTTCTATATTACTAGCCATAATACTCATAACTAATTCCAAGCTATATAATAGGTCTAATATGTATCAAAATATAATAAAGAACCTATTCTAATGTACCTTAAAGGTACTTGAATATATTCTTATGCATATGAATAAAAAAAAGTACAACATGTCTTCTAAGTACTTTAAGAGATCAACCAACTACTTATTCAAAGTAGCATCATTTGGATCCAATCCATAATGCAGTTTCTCTAAACTCTAAACTATGGATTTCATATCCATCATATAAAACATATTAAATGTGTAATATCCCATAGAAAGAAAATCTTATCTTTTCTTTCAATTATCAACATTTGTTGGCTTCAAGAATCTTCTACCATCTGAAGAAGTTCTTAGTGAGCTTCCCATTCTTTGTAATGTTATTCAAGGCCTCATCACTTTCGTAGTTTTTTCATATCATAGTAACCTAGATAGACAACTATATAGATATCTAACCTCTCCAATAGGTTTAAGTGTTCTCTGACATTTCATACTATTACTATTCTAGAGTATCCAATAGTATCCAATATTTTGACCATGTCTCTATTTATGTGGATTCTTTCCACAAGATATACCACAACCCCTGGCTTCCCGAGTAATTTATCATGACTAACTGATTTGGGGACTTTTAATTGCTACTTCATGTGAGTATACATCAATCTCTCTCTTCAACTAGAGGAGTGTTTTATATCATACCAAGCTTGTTCCCGATAGAGGCTTAGTAAATGTGATGGAAATACTGCTCATCTGTGGATATGTATAGGAGTTACACAACTCCTTTATGTGCCATGTATTGGATATAACTAACTAATAAAATTTTTAAACACTACAACTAAACCATGTGATTAACGTCTCTTTTAGCTTCCTTTTCAGTGTCCACTATCGCTTTTAGTGTATTTTTCATTTTTTGTACAAAATGGATGCTTTTCCATGGGATGACACTTTTAATGGAGTTATTTGCATCCCTTTTTAAAAATTGGCACTATTTTGGATGCTAATTATAATCCCAATTAATTTCCCAATTAGCATCCCAATTAATGTCCATAATATCATCTGATATAATGCCCATATTAACCTCCAAAATAACACCAAGTATATCACCATATATTGAGCCAAAGTTTGCACTAGCAATTACGCCATGGATTTCTCCAGGAAAAACATCCGAAATAGCGCCAAGTATAGAGCCAATAATTGTGCCTAGAAAACATCCAACATAGCACCAGGTGTAGCGCTTGGAACAATGCCATAAATTTTGAAAGGGACCATGGTAGCATCTGCACCGTGTTTAGAGTTAGAATTGTGTTCGGAAAATGTTTGACATAATGTTAGATGTGCACCAAAATTTGTGCTAGGAAAATAACTAGGAATTTCAAAAGGAGTTGTGTTAGAAATTGCACTCGGCATAATGGTAGATATAGAGATATCTATATACCTAGACATATCATGAGGCATTGTTATAGGAATTTTAGAAGGTTATGTGCTATGAATTTACCCAGGAGAGGGGCCAAGCATAACACCAGGTATATAGCTAGGAATAGAGCCAAGAATTGCACCTAGAAAACATCTAACATAGCACCAAGTACAGAGGTCGGTATAGTGCCAATTATTTTGAAAGGAATTGTGCCAGGTTTAGAGGCAAGAATTTCAATCGAAAAACTGTCTGACACAGTGTTAGATATAGCGTTAGGATTAATGCCAAAATTTGCGCTAGGAAAATAGCCAATAATTACAGAAGGAATTGTGCTAGGAAATTCACCATGCATAGTTACAGGTATAGATCCAAACATAACACTAGGAATTGTGACACAAATTTCAGAAGGTATTGCACCAAGAATTCCCCCCAAAAAAGGGCCAAGCATAGAACTAGGTATAGAGATAGACATAGCACCAAGAATTTTTCTAGGAAGTTTGAAAGGAATTGTGCTAGAAAAAGTTCCAGGAAAACTCCAATGTTGTGTCAAGGATAGTGTCAGACATGTTGACATAAGTAGCACCTAAATGTCCATTTTCACAACTATGAGACCATAGTTAATTTAAAAAAACCCTAACATAATCCTACTGTCCCTAACGACATTAGAGTACACTTAACGACATGTTTTTGATGTTGATGATCCATATTGGCAATGATAAATATGGAAATGATGATTTCTACAATATTTTGTAGGATGTTGATGACAACGATGATATCAATGTTAATAATGATGATGGGTGTGATTATAGAACTATTTGATATTGAATACTCCTAACGGAAACATAATTCAACCTAATGCATTGAATTAACCATAATAGCCCCTAGATGAAGCTAATGGAATCTAATTGTCCCTATATTTAGGTAACTAATCACAATGTTTGTTGGTTCTCTAGAGTGATAACCTAGTTACTTGTTGTCTTCACCATCAACTAGTTCTCCAAACATGTAGGAAATTATGAGTTTTGGTGACGTTAATTTTCCTTACTAATGTAATTTGTAGTGTATCGGAGCCAAACTAATTCTATTTTCAATCCTTTCCTCATAAAATTTGTATCAGTATTTTTGATGATATTTCAATATTTTTTTCATATATTGCATTAACGTCACTTATGTGATTCCTATTTGACATTTATACTAATATATCTACATTTTACAGGTGTCGATACCATAACATTCATGTTGAATAGGAGTCACCTAAGTGACATTAACGAATTATAGGAAAAAAATATTGAACATGATACTATGATACTGTAGGAATTTAACCATGGTTTTAGGACACAAACATTGCACTCATGAAATAAAACTTAGACTCATTTGGTTGTTTGGAGATTGGTACATGGTACATGTGATGGATTGAGGCCCATTACCATGGCTTGGAAAATGACATGCATGGTACATCCTTGGCATGACAAAATTTGAAATGGTTACCATATCTTTCTCACTTGCCAAAATTTCCCATGCAAGGTCTCTATGGTGGATTGAGACCCCATAAATGGCTTGTGATCCCCAAACAAAAATATTATTAGCTAATATCTTAGCTTGTGTTTTGATACCATGTCCTTACCCCTACAAACCATATATAGTACACCAATTGAAGTATTAACCCAAATATTCACCATTTAGGGCATGTGTGATTGTATGGGGGCTCACAATAGCCATTGATCACAAAATAATTTTCTTACACTTTAATTATGGGTATTTTGGTATAAGATGTTTGCATTTCCATAAAGAAATTCCCTTGGTGTGCCAACACTCAAAATAATAATGATATCTCTCTCATGTTAAAGATTCCCAATCGAATTCTTATGTGGTGCTTTGGGGAACTTATGAACTGTAATGTCCATTTTTTTAAACTTTATTAAATGACCATTTTTTCACTTTTCTCCACAATTTTGACCTTAACTAGTTTTGATGTCTAGACCTCCGAATTGACCCAAATGCTCCCAAATTTTCTTAGAAGTTACATGACTGATATTATAAATTAGATATGATTTTTATGGATGTTTTATGACCACCCAATTAATTCTTAAAACTTTTTTAATTTTCTTTTCAAAGCAGGAGTCTTTACTAGTCAATTGGGGCTCCAATTCCCCTTGGGTAATTGTGGGAAATGGCTTCTCAAATGGTCCCAAAGTCACTATAATTTATGAAAATAGGAATGGGATGTGTAAGAGAAGTTTTTAAATTCTCATATGCATCATGGTTCATTTTATACAGGCTGTTATGACTCTTTCCAAAACATCTCCCAAATCATAATTTCGACCCTTGGGGAAAATGCACCAAATCTCCTCCCAATGCAATAAAAATGAGTAAAATGGATTACAATGCTTAAGTACTGAACATGAGACTTGAAATACACATTAATTATAGTTTATTCATCATATATTAATCATATATACATTTATCCATTCTAAATATTTAGCATTATCATAGCATACATCAATGTAGTGGGAAATGGTCATTGTTTGCTTATTAATAATCACTTTTCCTTACAACCATTTGATATTTCGACCTGAGACTTTCTGAGAATGAATAAAATATAACATTTAACATATTACAATCAGTAATGGACAAATAAAATCTCTCCCATTCAAAATCATTAGCATTACAATGGTACACAACAAGATAGTGGAGAAATGTCACTATTTCTTCATTGTTTTAAATTTTTACAAGAAATATTTTGTCATTTCGACCTGAGAGTATCATTAAATTGAAATAAAGAGAATTTAAATCAAAAAATAAAATATTGGAGCATTATAATCTTCCCCAAAGAGATCAATAGCTCACCCAAAGTGCAATCCCTCCATGAGCAAGAATATGCCATAAAAACTAGAAATGGTTGAGATAAAGTGTCACAATAGAATAATCCACATGCTTCCCTGTAGATTAAAACTGGAAATAATACTCCATTAAATCTCCATTAAATACTTGAGTGGCCTCTCCAAACACCAACTTGGATGGGAATCTTTCACCCTCGAAACTGGCTAAGGCAAGAAAACTAGTCATCCACTAGCTCTCACAATTCACAAATGAAAATTTCTCAAATGATAAAAATATATTCTCTTGGTTGATTCCTATATTCTATAAACATTCTTAGACTTCTAAGGTTACCAATACATCCAAAAAAATCAATCCAATTCGAATTTGTGTGTGGGATAAATATTTTCCATGTGTCCTCCATTTCCTAGCCTTCCATTCTCCCCCAATTTGAGTAGGAACCCATTGAGATTCCCCAAATCAAATGAGAGACCTATTGGATGCTCTATTTCGACATAAAATGTCAAATATGTCATATTTCAGCCTTCATATCTGATTTTTGTCATAGTTGTGATAGAGCTAGGGAATCTAGCCCAAGTGTCTCACTAGCTCCAAAATGCCTCTTCCTCTTCCATGAGAGTTACTCTTCCACTCCAATTCAACTTGAATTGATTCATGTCAATTATATTGACCTTCCAACTCATCCAAATACCCTTGTTCTTCTTATGGATTAGAAATGACAAGAGGAGGATGCCATGTGGCTTAGGAAATATAGCTTGTGTGGGTCCCACATTCTCCATGTGTCTTCATGACCAATTGCCACTTTGATTTTCACTTGTATGTATTTATTTAGATAATTTATTAAATATTTATTCCATTCTAATTTTCAAACATCATTTATTTCCCCCCTTATTCCAAATCCCAAAGCTTCCACGCCCAACCTAGGAAACTAGTAATTTTCCTCCTTGGCAATTATTTGGCCCTTAGAATCAATTTGACAAACTCTAATGAATATGGAAAATGTGATTAGGCCATTGTGACCCAATGCAAAATTTGGGACATGAAAAATCCTCCCTTCCCAATATTGCTTGTCCTCAATCAATTTAAAACATGGGTGTGGAAGAACCTGCTTTCTATATGATTCTTTGAAGTTTCCACTAAGTTTCCCAACTTTGAATCTTTGAGATTTCATGAATATTTGAGATACAAACCACCATGCTTGCTGCTGCACTACTCTGATTAAAATCACTTTATTAAGTGGGGAATCCATCTCCCATATTGCTTGTTTCCCAAAAAATTTGAAATCAATGGGACTAAAATCTATTCCAGGGTCCCATTGCTTGCATTATAGGAAATTTCAACTCAAAATGGGCCTTCTAAGAAAAATAATAAAATAATAGTTAAAATAATAAAATAAAATTTATTAATTTTGGAGAAAGAAAAGAAAAAAACTATTTACTCAAATTTCGATTAGGGGAGCTCATTGGATGTGGAATTGAATTTTGTATCCAACGAGTACCCATTCGGCATACTTTTGATGGACCCCTCTACCCCAAAAACAAGAAATACCTAAAAAAACATGATGATGATGTCATCATCACATTTTTCAGGTTTTTATTGTTTTGGGGGTAGCAGGGTCCATAAAAAGTATGCCTAGTGGGTACTCATTGGATGTGGAATTTAATTCTGCATCCAGTGAGCTCTCTCAATCGAAATTTGAGTTAAAACACAGGGAGATATGTCGAAAATATGAACAAAAAAGTAGTTTTTTTATGATACCTATCCCCAAATTTATATTAAAAATTTGTTTAAGACCTATACGGAATTTCAAATTTAAATCAATTTCATTGGATAACACATGATGACATGGAATTTGAATTTGGGTTAAAAGGGCCATTTTGAGTTGAAATTTCCTCTAATGTATTGCACTCCAACAATTACGAGTGCTCTCCAACCCATACCATTAGAAAACAGAATTCTGGGATCCCATTTTCTTGTATGCATTCTTCCACATATCATGAGTACATAATATATATCATCAAATTACATAAAAACATCAAGGAGGTGCCTCATAAAAAAATCATGAAAGTGCTTATACCTCCAAGTAAGTAGACCACCATTTTCCAAGTGCATACAAGCTTCAAGTGACCAATCAAATCTGCTCCAATGACATAGGTGAGGATCCCATGTCCTATAATACTACTTCAAAAGGATGTGATATGCATCAAAATATTCATCCATTTATTCTTTCATCCAGGAAGTGAATGAAGAATCTCCACTAAAATATGAACCAAATAATGAGCAAAAAAAACAAGGAGACTTCAAATGACTCAAAGATGTCTCACCCATACATCCATGAATGAGAGAATCATAAGGATATAACAAAGTATGTGGCTGGAAACAAAAATGTTCTCGAATCATAATTCTATTCACCCCAATGTTGGGTGAAGTTCCTCCAACATCAAATGAACCAAGTGTTGAGCAAGAAAAACCCTGAGTCCTCAAGTGACTCAAATGCATTTCATAGGTGCATCCATGTAGATGTGCATCATCATAAAGTAAAAAAGGATTCTGCTGCGAATGTGAATAATAATGTTCTTCAACCATGTCATCATAAAAAGTATATCTAGGAGCTCCATAGTCCTCACGTGGCACCATAAAAAAGAACCCTTTCACCCATAATTGATTGAGACTAATGCTGCAAAAAACGGAATTGTAGGATGTAGGAGAATGAACTAACTCACCAAAATGATCAAAAAGTGCAGAAGTTTCATCATGGAAATGGTCCATATGGTTAGTATCATGCAGGTCCTTCAAAAGTGTGAAACCTTTGTCAGAGATTGATCCCAATGTAGAGGAATCATGCCCTTCTTTAAAAATTGCATAACCTTCATCAAGAGACAATTCAAGTTCCTCTTCCACCACATCAAGTGTTTGGATCTCTTCAAGTTCATATTCAAACACATCAACCAAGTTCAATTTTTTTCATTTAGCATGATCCACCATGTCATGAGAATCCTCCAAACAATCTATAATTTCACAATCTGAAACATAGGAGGAAAAACAAGTATCTTGCAACTTTTCAAGAAGTTGCTCATTTTGAATTGTGAGTTTATTATTATCCTTATTATTATTAAAGTATGAATTATGTAACAATTCATTAAGCTCAACCAAATTGTTTCTATAAAAAATCAAAGACATAAAACTACCTTCAATGTTGCACATTGCTCTTTGAATCTTCTCCATGTCTTCAAGGAAGGATGGATCCTCCAATGAAGAAATTTTCCAACAAGAATTTGACACCAATGATTTAGTGTCATGTAGTATTCTAAGGGAATATTGGATCTTATTTTCATTCATCTTTAAGGACCCTTAAAGAAAATTAGGATCTTGCAAATGAACCTCCTCATCTTCTTCATTATTGCTTGGACCAACTTCATGAAGCTCAAGTGGCGATGGGGAAGTTGATCATGTTTCTTCTTCAACTGCTACAAGGTATTCATTTTCATGTTTACTAGAAATTTGGCTTGCAGCAACATTTTTAAATCTGATATCTATGTCACCAACATAGAGTTGTGAGCACCCATCAGTAGGTACCCCTTCATAGTTAAAGCATCCATCAGTAGATGCTCTTTGTTTCATTTCCAAGGTATAATGTGTCTCGAAATGATATTCAGTATTTCCAATAGAAACTTCTTCATATTCATGTGAAGTCTCTTCATATTTTTCATAGTCACTTGGGAGTGAATTTCGATCCTCTTGATCTACAACTTCTTCTACTTCACCTATTTTAGAACTAGGTGGTTCATGGGTCTCCTCCTTTTGCTCCTTCAACCAAGCTGATGCATTTTTCCCCTTGGTTTTCTTAAAATAAATATATTTTCTCTAACTTTGGATATCCAAAAATTCGAATCCTTTCATAATATTCTTGGTCATGTCTTCAAATATAGGTTCCATAATTTCTATAAGCTCCTCACCATCATATGAGGTTCCCTTTTCATCCCTAGTCATAGTTTCCTCTTCAACAAAAGGACTTTTGGGTTTCAATATCTAATGGCGGTCTTTGAATTATTGTCCTCATAAATATGAGACCACATCAGGTTCCAAGATCATTCTCTAATATCACTGTAATGTCCCTTTTTCGAAACTTTATTTAATGACCATTTTTTTCACTTTTTTCTCCAATTTTGACCTTAACTAGTTTTGATGTCTAGACCTCCAAATTGACCAAAATAATCCCAAATTTTCTAAAAAGGTACATGAATGATATTAGAAATTAAATATGATGTTCAGGTATGTTTTATTACCACCCAATTAATTCTAAAACTTTTTTAATGTTCTGTTCAAAGTAGGAGTCTTTACTAGCCAATTGGGGCTCCATTCCCCCTTGGGTAATTGTCAGAAATGGCTTCTCAAATGGTCCCAAAGTCACTCGAATTTATGAAAAGAGGAATGGGATGTGTAAGGGACATTATTAAAGTCTCATATGCATCATGTTTCAGTTTATACAGGCTGTTATGACCCTTTCCAAAACAGCTCCCAAATCACAATTTCGACCCTTGGGGAAAATGCACCAAATCTCCTCCCAATGCAATAAAAATGAGTAAAATGGATTCCAATTCTTAAGTAACAAACATTATGCTTTAAATAAACATTAATTTTATTCCATTGATCATATATTTACCAGATATACATTCCTCCATTCAAAATACTCAGCATTATCATAGCATACATCAATGTAGTGGTGAAATGGTCATTGTTTGCTCATTAATAATCACTTTTCCTTACAACCATTTGATATTTAGACCTGATAATTTATGAGAATGAATAATATATAATATTTATATTATTAAAATCAGTAATTTACAATGAAAATATCTCCCAATTCGAAATCATTATCATTACAATGGTGCACAACAAGATAGTGGGGAAATGGCACTATTTCTTCATTGTTTAACATTTTTACATGAAATATTTTGGAATTTAGACATGAGAGTATTATAAAATTTAAATTCATATAATTTATATCATAAAATAAAATAATTGATCATTATAAGCTTCTCCAAAGATATCAATAGCTCACCCAAAGCGTAATCCCTCCATGAGCAAGAATATGACATAAAAACTGGAAATGGTTGAGAGAAAGTGATTAAATAGAAGAATACACATGTTGCCATATATATTAAACCTGAAAATAATACTCCATAAAATCTCCAGTAAATACCTGAGTGGCCTCTCGAAACACCAACTTGGATGGAAAATCTTTCACCCTCAAAATTGGCTAAGGCAAGAAAACTAGTCATCCACTAGCTCTCACAATTCACAAATGAACAAAAGATATTCTCTTGGTTGATT
Source organism: Pseudotsuga menziesii (assembly GCA_001517045.1). Lineage (NCBI taxonomy): Eukaryota > Viridiplantae > Streptophyta > Pinopsida > Pinales > Pinaceae > Pseudotsuga > Pseudotsuga menziesii. The sequence continues at coordinate 22,235 of LPNX011132024.1, read as the reverse complement.
AATATATTTTATAAATATCCTTATAATTATAAATTTCCCAATCCATCCACAAAATAAATCCAATTCTAATTTGGGTGTGAGCTCAAGATTTTACATGTGTCCTCCCTTTCCCAGCCTTCCATCTTCCCCCAATTTGAGTAGGAACCCATTGAGCTTCCCCAACTCATGTGAGGGAAATCTTGGATACTATATTTCGACATGACATGTCATATATGTCATATTTAAACCTTCATATCTGATATTTTTCTTAGGTGTCAGCATCTTCATCATTGTTGTCATAGAGCTAGGGAATCTAGTCCAAGTGTCTCACTAGTTCCAAAATGCCTCTTCCTCTTCCATGGGAATTAATATTCCACTCCAATTCAAACTAAATTGATTCATGCCAATTATATTGACCTTACAACTCATACCAAGACCCTTTTTATTCTTATTAAGTCGAAATGACAAGAGGAGGATGCCATGTGGCATAGAAAATCTAGCTTGTGTGGGTCCCACATTTTCCATGTGTCTTCATGACCAATTGCCAATTTAGTTTTCCATTGTATTTATTTATTTAGATCATTTATTAAATATTTATTTCATTCTAATGTTCAAAAATCATTTATTTTCCCACTTATTCCAAATCCCAATGCTTCCACCCCCAACCTAGGAAACTAGTAATTTTCCTCCTTGGCAATTATTTAACTGTTAGCATCAATTTGACAAACTATAATGAATATGGAAAATGTGATTAGACCATTGTGATCCAATGAAAAATTTGGGAGATGGCATGAACCTAATTCATATTCACAAACATAAGTGACAATAAACTTGTAAACACAAGTGAATATACACCTACCCACACATCTCATTGGTGACCATTCTCCTCTCAAGTAAAATGTTATCATTTTTTAATAAAATTACTTAGGTTATAATGGATTAGGATTTAATAGGTTAGTGTTCCTCTAACCATAGGATGTGAATCTACTAGTATCCTAATACACTAACATACTATCCCATAACTAACGGTTAATGTCCCATTATAAAAACTGATCCACTAACCCTAACTCCTTTAAAACCTAACCTTATGCATGGAAACAAACACTACATCCTATTACCCATTTGAATCATATTGTAGGAACTCCTATCACATCACTACTGGAAATAAGATTATATAGTTAAAGAGATGACATAATGACAAAAATTATAAGGGCATAACTCACACACTAAAGTTAAGTAATGCAACCAACCTACGAAACTTATTGATGCACATAAACAACGCTCCTAAATAACACAAATCTTGCATATAATAAATGCAAAGAGACACACCTACTCCACACATATCATTGGTAACTATTATATTTATGAATTAAATGTTAATTCATGCATTAATTCAAATGGGAAAGGCATTTTCCCAAGCCATTGGTACAATGTCAATATAAGGAAACTTCAAAATAATGGGGACAAAAAATGTCCTAGAAACTAGCTAAGGACTAAAAGACATAAGAACACTTTTTATGGCATAATGTTATGGCTCTTCCCCTCATAGAGTTCCCATATATTAAAAAAAATCATTAGTGTGGCATTGCCTATATATTGAACCAACAACCCCAAGGGTCCCAATTCAAGGAATTTGTGATGGTTCAAGGGGCACACATGACTGTCATGAGCCACAAATGTAAATTTTATGACCTAATATATTTGGTTTTGGCTTTTTCTGATGCCGAGAAATGGAAATACACCCCACAAATTTTTATTACGAAAAAATCATGATATTTTTAAGATTTCGAAATTAAGCTCGCGCCTAAACATCAAGTCGCCTAAAAAAACCTTAGTTTTCTTTCATATGGTTAAGAGAGTTCATTTCCTAGATTTGTTATCTGGTGGAGAAAATAATTCATTACCTAGATTGGAAACCTCTTTCCAATGATTGATGCTTCTAATTTAGTCAGTTAATTTTATTATATCTGTATATGAAATCTCTTTGAATCTTTACCTCTGCGTTGGTTTTATTTTCTCCCTTTGATTTGAATGTGTTTAGAGTGGATATTCTAGTGGGGTGTGTGAAGAAGGGAGTAGAAAAGAAGGGAAACACACTACAATATTAATTATTTCCATATCTTTGTTTATCCTCGGCCTACAATTCAAGTGAGGAAGGAAGTGGGACAATTCCCTCTTGACTGACAAGATGAAGAAGAAAATTGCACTCTTTAGGCGTGATCTCTAGTTTGGAAAATGACATACATGGTACATCCTTGGCATGAAAAAAATTGAAATGGTCACCACATCTTTCTCACTTGCCAAATTTCTCATGAAAGGTCTGTATGGTGGATTCAGACCCCATAAATGACTTGTGATCCCCAAACACGAACATTATTAGCTAATATGTTATCTTTTGGTATGATAGCATGCCTTTACCCCTACAAATCATATATGGTACACCAATTGAAGTATTAACCCAAATATGTCCCATCTAGGGCATGTGTGATTGTTTGGGGGTCACAATAACCATTGATCACAAAAGAATTTTCTTATACTTAATTATGGGTATTTTGGTAGAAGATGTTTCCATTTACATAAAGACTTGTCCATGGTGTGCCAACACTCAAAATAATAATGATATCTCACTCATGTTAATTATTCCCAATGGCATGCTTATGTGGTGGTTTGGAGAACTTATGAACCTAATTCACATTCGCAAACATAAGTGACAAGAAACTTGTAAACATAAGTGCATATAAACCTACCCATTCCTCTCATTGGTGACCATTATCCTCTCAAGTAAAAGGTTATCATTTTTTAACCAAATTACTTAGGTTCTAATGGATTAATATTTAATGGGTTAGTGTTCCTCTAACCATAGGCCATCAATCCACTAGTATCCTAATACACTAACATACTAGCCCATAACTAACTGTTAATGTCCCATTATAACAATTGATCCACTAACTCTAACTCCTTTAAAATCTACTCTTATGCATGGACACAAACAATGCATCCTCTTACCTATGTGACTCATATTGTAGGAACTATCACATCACTACTCACAAGAAGATTGTTTAGTTAAAGATATGACATAATTACAAAAAATATAAACACATAAATCACACACTAAAGTTATGTAATACAACCAACCTATGAAACGTACTGATGCACATAAACAATGCTCCTAACTAACACAAATCATGCATACAAGCCATGCAAAGAGACACGCCTAGTCCACACATCTCATCGGTAACTATTATCTTTTTGAATTAAAGGTTAATTCATGCATTAATTCAAATGGGAAAGGCATATTCCCAAGAAATTGGTTTAATGTCAATATAAGGAAATTTCAAAATAATGAGAACAAAATATCCTAGAAACCCACATCAAGCCTAGAAGACATAAGAACATTTTTCATGGCATAATATTATGGGTCTTTCCCTCATAGATTTCCGATATATTTAAAAAGAAATCAGTAGTTTTCCATCACCAAGGTATTGAACTAACAACCCGAAGGGTCCAATTCAAAGCATTTGTGATGATTCATTGGGCACACATGGCCCATGAGCCACAAATGTAAATTTTATGACCAAATATATTTGGTTTTGGCTTTTTATCATGCCCACAAATGGAAATGCACCCCCACAAATTTTTAATAAGAAAAAATGCAAATGCACAACTTTTCAAGCCACCTAAAAAGCCCTGGTTTTCTTTCATTTGGTGAAGAGAGCTCATTGTTGGTGCAAGGAGAGTTCATTTCCTAGATTCTATTATTTGGGAGGAGAATTCATTACCTATATTGGAAACCTCTGTCAAATGATCGATGATTCTCATTTAGTGAGTTAATTTGATTCTCTATGTATATGAAATCTCATTGAATCTCTATCTCTGCGTTGGTTTTATTTTCTCCCTTTGCTTTGAATGTGTTTAGAGTGGATATTCTAGTGGGTTGTGTGAAGAAGGGAATAGAAAAGAAGGGGAAAAATATACATTATTCATTGTTGTTTTATCTTTGTATATTCTCATCCTATAGTTCATTTGAGGAAGGAAGTGGAATACTTCCCTATTGACTGATAAGATGTAGAAGAAAATTAGACTCTTGAGGTGTGATCTCTAGTTTGAGAGAGGCCACAGTTATTATCTGCCATTGAGGGCGTAGAGTTGTAATCAAAATAGACATGGTGCTCAAGGGTTTGTTGAGGAGTGGAAACACCCTACATTGTTTAGTTTTTAGGTGTTTCTTTTGTTGTTAAGTGGTTTGAGAGTCATTTTCTATAAAAAGGAAACCATTGGCTGAAAAAGTTTACTCATTCTCTGGAGGGTACACTCAGTCATCTATAGGGGGGTGAGTTTCTTTAGGAGAAATTTACAATGTTGTTTCACTAAAATTAGATCATTTGGGAAGGTTTATCAGGCCTCTTCTCAAGTATTATACAAGCTTCCATCATGTCTAGACTATGGTGGAGTTAGTGTTGAAATGTGAATTCTTCTCTTGCACATTACAATCAACCACAACTACAATATATGAATGACGAAGTTGCAAATGTGCTTTTCCTTTTACTTTGATAAGTAATTCAAGAACCCAGAGTTTATATTCAATCATTTTCCAATATCAATTTGGGTATTCTAGTAACTATTGTTCAAAGTCCTGTAAGTGGTCATATAATTTCGGTGATACTCATCTTGATTCCTATAGAACACATTTTTCTTTCAACTATATAGATTTTCTATGTGTATTTCTCAATGAGAAAGTACTAATTCAAGTTTTGAATCATCTATATCAGTATGAAAAGAAAAATAGAAATTTCTTTATGAAGACACAGTTAAATCTGATCACAGAAATATGGAAGTCTAGAACGGAAAGCACCATTCTAGACAGAGGGTGTTAGAACTAGTTTTTTGTTTTGTTTTGTAAACATAGAATTGTAGGATGAGCGTTATTGAAGAAAAAAGGTAATTAATCTCTAAGTGAAACTTCAAAGCAAAATAGAGAGAATATTTCCTAGATTGCATGAAGTACAAATTATATTTTTTACCTTCACCAATTTCTCTCAAGAAAAATTTGCTGAATTCTGAAGCATTGGCAGATTCATTGACAAAACCATGACTATTACTGTTATATATAGAAATTGGGTTAAGTTTCACGCCATTTTGAGAAGTTTGTATTTTGGCCAAATTTTTAGGGTTTGGATGATCGCTTTGGAGCATCCTATGAGTTACTTGGCAAGACCAATTTGAGATGCATTGGTTATTTTAAGAGACCTACGGCACGTTGGCCTGGAAATTGCATATTTTATTAGTTTTACTTAAATCCTAGGATCATGTTGTGAGGAAGCTTCCTCAAGCTTCTTAGACATCGTCATTTTTGTTGTTTTTAGCTCTGGAGGGTGCCCCTACTTGAGCATGAGTTTCTTTTTATTAAGAACCAATTCCATTTTAATTGACCTTAATTATCAGTGGGTCGTTGTTTCAAGATATTTTGTATCTATAAATGTTTCCATACTTGGAGCCAAAGCACACATGATGAGGACACTTGCTAAAAGCTTAGCATTAGGATTGAACAAAAAATAAATAAATAAATTATTGGAAGTATGGTGTCTGGTAATGTCATTGTAATTATCAACTGATTTGTCCATTTTTCAATTATTTTTCCTTTATGAACAAAAAAAAATAAAAGCTAAGAAACAAAGTGGCCATTTTTCTTGTTAGTAATGGTTATATTAGATCTTCCTATACAATTCTCACCATGTTAAAAGTAAATAAGGATATTAATATTATTGATGATTTTCTTGCAAAATTCAAATACTGTAATACAGACACTCCATGTGAGTAGCAAGAAATGAGAAATACAAAAGGATATGATGATTCTCTTTATTTCAAAAGAGGGTAGAAAAAATAGGGACTTCAAAACTGGCTTCAACTTACGCTGTTGCATATAGAAGTGCTCCTGAATATAGAATCTAGTGTTAAACCAACTTTTATGATGTGCCTCCCTTTCTTCATCATCACACAATCAACCCCAAAGATCAAGACCAATAAGTGTATGTGAGAGATACCATTAGAGGAAATTTCAACTCAAAATGGGCCTTTTAACTTTGATTCAAATTCAATGTCATCATGTGTTAGCCAATGAAATTGCTTTAAATTTGAAATACCGTATAGGTAGGTCTTAAACACTTTTTAATATAAATTTGGGGATAGGTATCATAAAAAAAACTACCTTTTTGTTTGTATTTTCGACATATCTCCCCGTGTTTTTACTCAAATTTCAATCGAGAGAGCTCATTGGATGCGGAATTAAATTCTGCATTCAACGAGTACCCACTCAGCATACTTTTGACGGACCCCGCTACCCCAAAAACAAGAAATACCTGAAAAACGTGATGATGATGTTAATTTTACTCTCTCTTAACCATAATTTCTCAAATTACAGTACATACAGGTTACTCATTAGTGGTTTGTCATTTCTCAGAATCATGCTTGACTGCCAGTTCTATGTTTCTAATAATTTCTTCAACATGGATTTTATTGGGAGCTATAGCAAAGTTGAGACCTATGCTCAACACCTTACATGTCATTTCATCTATCTGGTTCTATGAAATGTTGATGATAGTATTGTTATCCAAACCACGTCGTTGATCCCTTCCTGCATTCTCATGTTCCAGCCTAGTGATTTTTTTGTCTTTTATCTTCATGAATTTGCGGTGAGATTTCTCCTCTTTAATGAAGGTTGAAGCGTCCAACACTAGCCACATGTCTACTCTCATCGTAGTAGATAATTTCATGTGCAACTTTAATTTTTCCATCTTACACAAATTTTGGATCACTCTACTTATACTTTGATATTTTTAATTTTGCAACAAGATTAACTTACTGCAACAACCTACACTACAATTTCCCATTATATTTTGGACCAACACATTTCGCTGGTTTGGTAGCAGACCTTGTTGAAATATAGCTACAAATATTTCACCCTTGGATAAGATTTTGACCACTCTAGGTTTGCTCTCCTAGTTTTTAAATGAATTTTATCCCATTTTACATTTTTGTGAGCCCATTTTCCTCTACTTTACACTACCTTAGTTTTGCAACCACCGTGCTCCAAAAAGATATATGCAATAGTAAATAATTAGAAGAAACTATGAGCATCACCTTTAGAAAATTTTAATATTCATGCATTTTCAAATGTAACATTATTCTATTTATTCTTTGGGGAAGGTCATTCTCTCTATTAGTCCTCGTGATCCTTCAAAGGATCTCTAAGTTGTTCAGAGGGTTTCCCAGATGGGGGTTAGGGATACAGACCTTTACTTGAAGGGAGACAGATAGGGGTTAGGGAGCAGGACACAGGTTCTTTCCTTCCTCATCTAGGTCCTTTGGGGAGACAGAGCAGATTAATAGGGAGGAGAAGTCTTTCCTTCGGGCATGAGAGCATTTACATTTCTAGAGCATGCGGATTGGATATCATTGTTTTCCCGAATCAAATTGCACTTATAAAACCCTATTCTAATTGTGATGCATGAGTTTCACTTGTGATTATATATATTATGAAGTGACAGGCATCTCCTTTTACAACAAAACAACCAGGCCCTTAACTCTTCCATAGTTTAGAGTAAATGGTGGTTCTATCTCCTATCATGCTTGCTTCCAATCATATTAGAGTAACCTCCCAACATTTTAGGAATCTCTTTTAAGATTCTTTCAATGAGAATTTTTCTCATAGTCATCTCATAATCGATCCAGAAAAACATTGGTCACCATTTATTTCTTAAGAAGAAGAAGATTGAACGAAGTTGCAGTTCTCTTATTCACTAGTGCTTCCAAGCTGACAATGTCGGGCAGTACTATTGACATCAAGCCTTTTGATGCAAGGACACATCAAGGCTTCTGATGCAAGGACTTCTTTTGATGGAGCATGTAAGCACCTGCTTGATTTCTTAGTTTCAATTTTTTCATGGATTTTTTTAAGGAAGACTCGCTTTACCTGGTTAGCTGTCAGACATTAAGAATTAATATATTGGAAAACAGAGACACGATAGTAAGTATACCTTCTGCTTAAGTTTTGTTTGCTCAAGATGTAAAGATGTCAGCCCGTCCACTTCAAATATTCAATATTATAAATTAAATTATTTAAAATTATTCTTAACAAGGTGGAGTTGGATGTTGTTTATGTTGAATAATCCTTCGGGATTACATTGTAAATAATATTTCAGTTATTAGTTAGT
>LPNX011132024.1:0-14012 GCA_001517045.1 Pseudotsuga menziesii | reverse complement strand
TTAATTCCGCATCCAACGAGCTCTCCCGATCAAAATTTGAGTAAAAACACGGGGAGATATGTCAAAAATACAAACAAAAAAGTAGTTTTTTTCTTTTCTTTCCAAAATTAATAAATATTATTTTATTATTTTAACTATTATTTTATTAATTCATTTTAGGAGGCCCATTTTGAGTTGAAATTTCCTCTAATGATTATAGTTAATAATCTCGTTATCTAAATGTAGATAATAGTTTTCATATCCTTTAGATGTAACACTCATCTACGTAATAAGATATTGATTTGCTGAGGTTCTTCACGGTAGTGGTATCAGAGTAAGGCAACCTAGCATTGGTGAGAAAGAAGGATCCCGTGAAGGAGTAGCCAACAAAGGAGCTATCACCAAGAAAGGAAAGCTACTTAGTAAAGATTGTGGAAGAAGCACGAAGACTGCACATAAATTGTTCTGGTAATTGTTTTCAAGAATTATTTTCTTTTTTAAAAAGAAAAAAGAAGAGAGCCGCCATTTATAATTTCCTCCAATGGTTTCTTTAAATAAATTATCAAATCTTTGGGGAGTTCTTTTCAAAAAATAAAAGTTTTTAAACAACAATTTATATTTGAGTGCAAGGTTTTTTAAATTTAATTATTAAACCTTTCGGGAAATATTTTTAGAAGATAAAAAGATTTTAAAGAACATTGGATAAGAGGAAAAGAATATTTCAGAGTGTATTTTGTACACAAAAAAATTTACTACACAGTAAATTTCAATGAATTCTTTAATTTCAATCGTTGGAGTTATTTTGTCTGGAAAAGAAAATAATCAGGAATGGTTTCATAAAGTTAAAAATACCCTTATTTTTAATGATATGTGGGATCGAATTTGTGAAAATGAGAATTTAGAAGATAAGAAAGATGGAGAAGAAATACATGAAGTGGATAAAAGTGCACCAGTACCACCTACTAATGCCAAAGAGTTAGCATTAGTGGAAAATACATCATATGGATGTTAAAACTGCCTTTTTGAAGGGAGACTTGAAAAAAAAGATGTCTATATGGATCAGCATGAAGGATTTTCTATCAAAGGTCAAGAATAGAAGGTATGCAAATTAGTCAAATATTTATATGGTTTGAAGCAAGCACCCCAAGCTTGGTATAAAAAGTTAATTTAACATATTCTCAAATTGAATTATAAGCACTTCAATATAGATGATGCAACTTTATTTGTCAAGAAAGTTGGAAGATCAATTGCATATCTAGTTTTCTATGTGGATGATTTGCTTATCACGGGAAATAATGATGATTATATAGTATCTATCAAAAGAGAGTTGAAAAAGGGTTTTGATATGACAGATTTGGGATTATTACATTATTATTTAGGAATTGAAGTAGATCAAAAACCAAAGCAGATTTTCATTTCTCAGAAAAAATATGTTGGAGAGTTATTAAAAAAATTTGGTATGTAGGATTGTAATCTTGTTTCTACACCAATGGAGAAGAATATAAAGCTTACTTCAAATGAAGGTAGCACATTTGAAGATCCAACAAAGTACAGGAAACTTGTTGGAAGTTTAATTTATCTTACTACTACTCGTCCTGACATAAATTTTGTTGTAGGAATAATTTACAGGTTTATGAATCATCCCTGTGAAGATAATTTGAATGAAGAAAAGCGAGTGCTAAAATAATTTAAAAGGCACTCAATCTTTTGGCATCAAATATTCTAAAGTTTTAGACTTTCATCTTATTGGTTATTCAGATTCTGGTTTTGATGGAGATAAAGAGCATGTGGTCTCTACTTCAGGTTATTTGATGAACCTTGGATCAGCAGCTATCACATGAAGATCATGAAAGAAATCTATTCCTGCTGATTCTACAACTAAAGCCGAATATGTTGCAGCAGCTTAAGCCACAAAATAAATCATTTGGCTTTGTAAAATACTCGAAGACTTGCAGGAGAAACAAGTGACTTCAATGCATCTCTTTGTTGACAACACTTCTACATTTCAATTGGCCAAGAATCCAAAATTCCATGATCGAACCAAATATATCAACACTAAATATCACTTGATTCGACATCATGTTGAAGCCAAAACCATTCATCTGACAAATTGTCTTACTTCTGAGAAAATTGCAGATATCTTTACTAAAGCATTGGGATGTGAAAAGTTTGAAAAATTTAGAATGCAGCTTGGCATGTCAGATGTCCCTTCAGATTAAGGGGAGAATGTTGAATAATCCTTCGGGATTACATTGTAAATAATATTTCAGTTATTAGTTAGTAAATTATAGTTAATAATCTCATTATCTAACTATAGATAATGGTTTTGATATCCTTTATATGTAACACTCATCTATGTAATAAGATATTGATTTGCTGAGGTTATTCACGGCTTGTGTTAGTTTATGCCAGGACTTCTAGACAAATTCTCTTCTTATAACAATGGGCCAGATCACCAATATGTTTTCACTTCTAATGTTACTATTGGTGGAACTAAATAGATTTTCATGGAAGTTATTATAGGTTTTGGAACCTTTGGATCCATGATTACATAAATTGTGAGTTAGAATATTCATAATCTTCCACTTGTATAATTCTAGCACTCCCATCACTCATTAATACAAGGTTCACCATCGATTTTAGATGAAAACTAAGAATTTTGGCTTGCATTAATAGACAACCAATTTCTCCAGGATTGAAATTATTACCACGCGAGGATTGGGAATGCCACATGCTAGAGACCCAATAGATCAAATTCACTACCTCTGTCAATACTAATGCATTATTTTCCTCATGCATGGATCATATTTAGCTACACTAAAGGGAACTATAAGCTCAATGTTTCATTGTCATAGTGATTGCAACAAGGAAATCTATGAAATGATGGGAAGGATAAATGGATGGAAACCTACCATATTTGTCTCCCACAATTTGGAAGGGAAAAGCACAATTTAGAGTGGACAGTAGACTTGACAAGAATTTAGAGTGGACAGTCCACCTGATAGGACATGTGGAACAAAATAAGAGACATATAGATAAAATGATATCGCATAGACTAAGTTGTAGTTGACATAAGTTTTTTTTTGTTAAAATAATGTAACTTCAAAGAATATTCTATTTGCACTTCACATTATTATTATTCCTCCTTGGGGAGATGTCACTTGTCACTAATGTAAAAGGTCTTGCAAAATTCATGAGGTGAACCCTTCATTGCAAGTCGGGTCATGTTATAGTTGATTTCACCACTCTAGGTGAATCACACTTTGTATGGCCTTCCCGTGTCCCGCTGCAGAATCCTTAGACCCCTTGGACCATTTTTTGTCCTTTGATGTTTCCTTGATCATCCCTAAAAACATGTGAAAAATGATACACGCGACTTTTAAACCTATAATCGCGTATATACGCGGGTTTGACTACTAAAACCGCGTACATCGGGATGTGTACAAAATCCAAATCCTTTTGGAGTTTTCCTTGACATGGATCCGACTCACTTGACTCCTAGCCTTCCATATGCCTTGAGATCACTTGGATTCGACCTTTCATTACCCCTTTGAAAAGCTATATAAGGAACTCCTTGGTACATTGAAGGCATAAGAGAGAATTGAGAGCAAAGAAACTATAGTCCATTGTTGACGGAACTTATGCTTGATTCTGCATCCCTTTGTCCCTTGGAGCACTTTTGTGTTCTTCCCAACATTTCCTTTTGCTAGTGAGCTTGCTATCGAGAGATGGAGGATTGAAGTGGTGGAGGCCCAAGTGGGGGATTCAGTTTCTCTGATTCGCAAGAGTGTCGATAGAGGTTTTATCTATTGTAATCTCTGATTTATATTAATAGAAATATCTTTTCATGTCCAATAATGTGTGTTTGAATGAATATGTTATCCATTGGATGATTTCAAATGTTTATACATCGTTGATTATATATGCTAGAATAGATCTAACACCATGATATATAGTATGCTTGTATTGTTTACTTGTTGTTGAGGAAGTAATTTATCAATTCAAGCCAAAGTTGGAAAGCTCAACGAGGATCTACTTCAACCGTCTGGAATAAGGTACGAGGTCTGATCCTTTAGTGTTAGACATTTAATTTCTATTACATATTGGAAAGGATTGATTTCTAGAGTCAAGCTGTCTATTGTGGTACCCCAAGCCATAGGAATTTCTCTCCGTAACAGAATTAGCGACTCCGCTGGGGAGTTCCTAGTAGTTGTCCTTTGGGGGTTGTTCTATCGACATTCAATGAATTTGAATTGCTCTTTCTCTCTTGTTTCTGTGTCGGGTCTGGGGGAATGTTTTCCTAGTAGTGTCTGATTGGTGTGAAGTTTGTCTCAGCTGGTCTGTTTGCCTTGATTTTTATGCACCTTTCTTCCTGTATGCAGGTTTTTAAGTCACAGTCACGTATACACACGGGTTTCTCTGTGATTTCTGCGTATACATGCGGGTTTACTGCAAACAGTCACGTATGCCCTTAGGTTTTCCTTTCTGTGGGAGTTAAATGGTTGCTGGGTGAATTTTGATGACTGCTGAGTCTCCTTTGGCACTGCCTGAGTCTGTTTATACCTTTGTTTCTGACCAGAAACATTTTTTTTAGGCTAAAGTTTTTTTTTTAAGAAGGTTCTTGTCATGGAATTTTCGATTTTTTGTTTGGGATTAGTGCATTAGATTTCTTTTACCTTAGTGCTTTGCTTGAGTTCTGTTTGAGTGTGCTTGCAGAGTCTGGGGGTTGTAGAATCATTCTTTTGCTTTTTGTATCTCATTTTATTTCAAAAAATCCAAAAACATTTGCTTATCATCATGCATTGCATTTTCCATTTTGCATTGTACTTGCACTAGATTTGCTTTGGAGTATTAGTTAGGATTTTATATAGGAAAGTTTGCATTCATCATTTGAAGAAAAATTGTGCATTTCACGTAGTAGCATACCCTGTTTTCATGGTCAAAATGAATTTGCATTGATTGTTAGATGTGCATTTTACTTCATGTTGCGTCATAACACCATTAGTTGCACGACCATATCCCTCTTTTGACTAATAAAACCAATTAAAATCAACGCTTAATTAAAATGAACTACACTCTTTTCTTTTATAGGGTGCACCAACAAGATTAGGTTTTAGGATCTTGGAATAGTTCATTGTGAGTAAATTCTCCAAGATCACTAAACAACAACATGTATGTGTCTGTCCAGGTGAGTGTGTGAAATCCTTGGTATAACCAATGTTTCTCAGGATCCTCCTCTCAAAAGGAAGTTAAGCACGAGGCAGTGTGAGCGGTTATTGATTGGGATGACCCCTAGTCATAACTGAGTAGCACTAGAGATATTTCCAGGATTGTATTCATATTTGGGGGCTCTTTCGAGAGTTTCGGGCTTTGCTACCCTACCCATATGGTCAATCCCGCCTGCGACTGTCCGCCTGAGCATTGATTATATTGAGGTGACCTTAGTGGCCTTACCTAGGATATCGAGGGGGTACTTTGCAGGGGCTATTCTACGGGTGTCCCGGCCAAGTTGGGGTTGGACAGCACAGTCGTTTTACATGTTGAAGCTAAGGGCCACAATAATTGGTTACGTACCTCTACTTGTTGTGTATGGGAGTCTCAAGCCTCTCCTAGCCAAGACATACCTGCTTCATTCGGGAGCTCACTTATCCTGCCCTTGATTGCTTGCATTTGGATTTAGATTTTATTAGTGATTGCTCTGTGCATGATAGCTTGTCTAGGGTTTACGTAAATAGAGAGTCTTTTCTATTTTTTGAGTCATTGTGGATTCGGGTACGGATCCTCGCCGTTCTCGTCATTTAGCAGGACTTCCGCCTTCTACATCTCCTCCTCCTTTGGGAGAGAGACCTAGATAGTCCAAGCGGACTACTTTGCACATTGAGTCACACACCATGGGAGACCATTTAGAAGATATTTCTTGAACCACCTTCTCCCATTTGTGTAAACGATGGGGAGTTTACTCCTACTTACGATCCTTCACCCGACTTGGCTGAGTTAGGTCCTGTGATTTCTGAGATAGGAACCTTTCATGATAGACCTAGTCACTCTAGGGTTGATTCCCCATTGACGCGTTACTGGTATGGAATGCGGGAGGATGCCAAGACTCATTTTGAACCCGCAAGCACTAGCTATGGTAGTTATGGTATGTCTGGTTTTCCTACACATGATTTGGAATTTAATGTCGAATCTGAGTTCAAGCCTAACACTATGCATGGGGGCACTCTCATTCCTTACCATGCGGAGAGGTTTGGGAGCACTAGTCACATTGCACCTTCCATCCCAGTGGTGGAAGTTACATCACATGTTCCTCCTAGGTCTAGGGTTAGTGATCCCATTAGGATACTAGATCCGAGACGAGTGACTATAGGGAATAGTACATACTTAATCACACAGATCCCTTCATCCTCTGTCCCTAGTTCTTCAAATGTTCACCCTCCACCTCATTCACGTGGTCCTTCGAGTCAGAACATGGCTAGAGTCAGGTCTGTACTATGGTTACTAGACCGATTGTGTCTCAGGTTTACATACTGCCCATTGCTTCAAGAGGTTATGTTCATACTTCTAGAGGTCATGTTACTACTTTTGGGGCATATATCCCTACGTCCAGTATGTATATTCCCACTTCTGGAGCGTATCTTCCTACCTACAGAGTGTCTCATGGGACATCACATGCGATGACTTATGGACCCTATTCTGGGATGCAGTATGGATAGGGTTCTTCACCTTATGGGGGCAGGTATCAACAACCTGTTTACTCTCCAAATTACGGCTTTGTAGCTCCTACTAGTCAAGGTCCACCACACTATGGTGCTTCCATGCCACCCTATATGGGTCAAACAGGAGGAGGGCACTATGGCCAAGGCCATGGTGGTAATCATACCTATATGAATCAGGGAGGGGTCCATCGACCTCATCATCCTAGGCTCCCTTTCCTCGCGATGCTCAATCTTCCTGACTTGTCGAGATTGATGAATGATCCTATCGCTCATGACCCAGCTTGGCCGGCTGTCCCTACTAAGCTTCCCTCGGACATACCTAAGTTTGAGGGAAAATCGGGAGAGGATCTGAGCAAACACGTTACTACGTTTCACCTATGGTGCTCTTTGAATTCCTTACAGCAGGATTCCATTTGATTGCGACTATTTTAGTGCACCCTTACAGGGCCTGCTGTGAAATGGTATATATAGTTACCTATGGGAGCTTTCTCTTTGTTCGACGACCTTGCAATGAATTTTCTTAATCACTTCCAGCTACCAGTGCATTATGACGTTGGTACTGAACTCTTGTCGACATTTCGGTAGGATAAAGCCACACATATCTCAGATCATATTCAAGAGTGGCATAGATGGAAGAGGTTAATTAAAGCCTTTATACTGCCAGAATTCCTCCTCGAATGGTTCCTTAAGTCGTTATTTCCATATATAGTGAAGGATGTTTCTACATCCTGAGTGTAGATGAGGAATAAGTGATTTTTAGGGCATAGGAATTGGACTTGATTTATGTTCAATTCGGTTTGTTATATGAGATTATTCCCAATGATCCACATTCGAGTTTCGACCCCAAAGTCAAACCTGGACCACATGCCGATGGCATTGTGGGTTGTGCAAGCGCAAAACCTGTGGATTCAGTTGCAAAACAAGTTGGTCAATTGTCAATCAACCAATCTGCTTCGCGAAAAGCTATGGCTTTGTCTCAACCTACCCAAATGGTGAGTGTACTTTCGGTGGAATCATTGGACTAGAAGGGTAACCAGCAGCCCGGATGGAATAGAAAAAAGGGTAAGAATAATCATAAGGGTGGGAATAAGAATGAGAATGCTAATAGTAATGAAAAGAAAGGCCGTAATGCTAGGGGGGACAAGCAAGCTAAACGTAAGGTTAAGTTCCCTTGCAAGTTGTGTAAGGACGATCACCTCACTTACTTGTGCCCCTGTATTGAGGAAGCTTCGAGGTTCTTGGCATAAGGCCCAGCTGTGCTAACTAACCCTTTACTGCATAATCAAAATATGAAATCGAAGTCTTATGACCAGTTTGGTGGTGATCAAGATCCGTTGGAGGGTAGTGGTCATGGTTGCATTAATATGGTCTGTGCTGCAAATGTTGTGACCCGTGCAAAAGATTATGGTTCATCACAACCCAGCCTAGGAAAAGAGACTAATCCACCAGGGTCCCCTTTGCGTATTGAGAAACCTATGGATAAACCTGAAACTGCACCTCACATTCCTAAGGGAGTCCTTAAGCTTTCAGGGCACAATCCAAATGCCCGAGCCACCCAGAACTATTCAGTTGTCGAGGATTTGGGCCACACTCATTGTGTGATGTCTGCATTGGAAGTGTTTTAGAGTTGTCCTTCACAAAGTAAGGCGTTGCTTTCTACCCTTGGTGTGAATGATGATGATTCTTCCTCCATGATTAAATTTGAAACTACAGGAATTCAGCCTTGCTTTCCTTACTATGTGTCTCTTTTGATTCACGTAGAATGTCTTAATATGATCATCAAGTGCACTGTGATTGATGAAGGCATTGTCGCTTCTGTGATGTCTTTATCATGTTGGAAGGGTTTAGGTTCCCCTGAGCTGTCTAAATTAGCGACTATGTTAACTGTGTTCGATGGGAGATTGTTTAGGCCGCACGACATCCTTCCTTCCCTTAAAGTCCATTTGGGAGGGAAGACCGTTACGATAGAGGTTGAGGTGGTTGATGCGTCCCTTGACTAAAATATCTTGCTGGGTAGGAATTGGATGTACAGTATGCAAGCCGTTGCTTCTTCCCTATTTCACATTGTATGCTTTCCACATAATGGGAAGATAGTAATGATTGATAAAACAACATTCAAAAATCCGTCTGTTACTGCATCTTCGGGAGCTTCGATCCTGATCGTTGAGCACTCTCAGCCAGCAACTGGGAGTGTGGGTGTAGGCATGTATCCATCCCTCATGGGAAGCTTTAGTTGTCCTGCACCAATTCTTATGATAGGTTCTAGTTCTGGTGAGGCTTCAACATCTATGAGATCGGTGTCTTTTCGCACAAGTCATATGGAAGATCCTTGGATTCTTCCTACACCGAGTACTCCGAGTGAGCCCATCATGACGGACGTGCC
Organism: Pseudotsuga menziesii; assembly: GCA_001517045.1. NCBI lineage: Eukaryota > Viridiplantae > Streptophyta > Pinopsida > Pinales > Pinaceae > Pseudotsuga > Pseudotsuga menziesii. Next base: position 4,934 of record LPNX011132024.1, on the reverse strand, counting down.
ATTGCCTGCAACTATGATAGCTTATCAAGCTAATCTCGAGTGTGTTGCAGAGCCTGGTCCTTCCTCTTCGTGGACGGAGGAGGAAGACCCTTATGTGCTACCGAGATGGGCAGTATAGTCTTCTCACGTGCACGATTTCCTTGATACAGTTTTTCCTTCAGATGAAGCAATTATTGAGGCTACGTTAGGATTTGAGTCAGCATGGGAGGAACTCCATCATAGATCTTACTTTCTTCCCAAGCTTGACCGCTTGGAGCGTGAGGACTTTAGGGAGGTTCTTAGTTCGAGAGTTGGTAGTCCTATGGTTTCGGTAAGCTCTCCTGGTCAGATGGTTAATGGAAACATGGCGAACATATCTTCAACAATTCCTATCAACATCTCTCGCGATCCTGGCAGGATAGAGAATGTCTATATTAGGGCAGAATGTTCCCATGCTAAGATTCTAGAATACATCGAGCTATTTAAGGAATTCTGTGACATCTTTTCTTGGTCTTATGATGAAATGCTAGGTATCGACCCTCGTATTGTCGAGCACGAGATTAAGACTTATCCCAACGCTAAGCCTATTCGACAATGTTTGCATGCTGTGAATCCTAGGAAAGCACCCATGATTAAGGCAGAGATAGAAAAGCTGTTAAAATCCTGTTTTATCTATCCCATTCCCTTGATGGAGTGGGTTTCAAACCCCATTTCGGTGGATAAGAAGCAGGGAGCGATCCGCATATGTACTGTTTTCCGTGATTTAAATCATGCCTATCCTAAGGACAATTTCCCCACACCATTTATTGATCAAATTTTGGATGAGTGTGCGTGTAGCAAGGTTTTTTCCTTTATGGATGGCTTTTTCAGGTATAATCAGATACAAATTAAACCTGAGGACCAACATAAGACTGCATTTATTTGTCCTTGGGAAACTTTTGCATATCGAAAAATGCCTTTCGGCCTTAAAAACGCTGGAGTTACATTTCAATGGGAAATGACCTTGATCTTCCACGATCTCAAGTCAATTATCAAAGTATTTTTGGATGACCTTGCTGCTCATTCTCGTATGAGAATGCGTCATCCCTATCACTTGAGATTGGTATTCAAAAGATGCCGGCTCTATTTGGTTAGATTAAATCCTCATAAGTGCATCTTTTGTGTGAAGTCAGGTCATTTGTTAGGATTCATCATGTCTAAAGAGGGCATAAGAGTCGACCCTTTGAAGGTTGAGGCAATACTTCAGTTGTCTCCCCTAACGAATATTCGTCATCTTCAATGTTTGCAAGGCATGGAAAACTTCTTACGAATATTTGTTGTCAACTTTTCCAATTTGACTAGAGGCTTCATGCATCTATTGAAGAAGGACACCCCCTTTTGTTGGGATGAGCGAGCCTAGGAGTCCTTTGATGCACTCAAGTGAGCCCTAGCATCAGCCCCGGTGATTATTCCCCCAGACTATAGCCGTGATTTCCTACTTTATGTGGCCGCGTCCATGGAGACTATTGGTATAGTTTTGGTTCAAGAGGATGAAGAGATCCAAGAGCATGTCATATACTATTTGAGCCAGAAACTTATTGACGTAGATATTCGTTATTCTCATGTCGAGAAGCTTGCTTTAGCTACCGTACATGCGGTTCAACAGTTGAGACATTATATTCTCCTTCACGACCTTGGTTGTAGCCCATGTCAATCCATTTCAATTCATCCTCACTTGAAGGATGATTGGGGGAAAATATAATAAATGGATTGTCATTCTGCAAGAACTCGATCTAGAATTTATTTCGGCAAAATCGAAGAAGTCTTTAATTTTTGCAGAGCTTATATCGGATTTCCCGAGCGAGCCCAAGGAGTTGGTTTGTGAAGATACGTTTGTTGATGAACACATCTTCTTAATCTCAGCCTTAGACCCATGGTATGGATATATCATAATATATTTACAAACATTGAAGACCCCTACTCACCTCTCACAAGATGAACGGCAACGATTACATCACGTGTCTAAGAACTACCTCATAGTGGATAACACTTTGTACCGCCGTGCGGTAGATTCCATTTTACGATGTTGTTTAACTCATGAAGAGGCTGAGGTAGTGCTGAATGATTTCCATGGAGGGGCATGTGGCGGTCATTTATCTGGGCTTTCTACAGCTCAAAATATTTTAAGAGCGGGTTATTTCTGGCAGTCGATCTTTAAGGATTGTGTAGATGCGGTCAAGACGTGCCACCCTTGCCAGGTGTTCACACATAATATGCTCTCAAAACCTGCCCCGTTACATCCCATTATCACCGTCGGTCCCTTCACTAAGTGGGGGCTCGATTTTATGGATTGTAACCCAGCTTCGGCTGGGGGGCACCATCATATTATAGTGGTTGTTGATTACTTCATAAAATGGGCTGAGGCTATTCCTACAGTTAAATCTGACGGTGATACAGCCGCCCACTTCGTATTCAACTAGATTATCACTCGGTTCGGAATTCCGAAAGAGCTTGTCACTGATCATGGCTCACACTTTCAGAATCATATGATGGAAGAGTTGGCATCAAAGTTAGGGTACAAACAAGAGAATTCCTCCTCTTACTACCCTCAAGTGAATGGACAGGTAGAAGCAGTGAATAAATCACTCAAATTCATTCTCCAACGAACCATCGCACAAAGCAAGAATAATTGGCACATCATGTTATATCCTGCTTTGTGGGCATATAGAATCGCTGTTAAGACTGCCATAGGTTTTTCTCCATATCAACTTGTACATGGAGTGGAGTCAATATTGCTGGTTGAATGTGAGATTCCTTCTTTGAAGCTAGCTGTAGAACTCTTACCAGACACTTCACCTTTGGAGGAGCGTTTGGTCCACCTTGAGCAACTTGATGAGTAGCGTTGAGATGCCTTGGTGGCTCTAGAATTCAATAAACATCACGTAAAGGTCCAGTACGATAAGTTTGTCCGTCCAAGGAGGTTTAGTGAGGGAGACTTGGTCCTTCTGTGGGATCAACCGAAAGAACCCTTGGGGGCAGGAAAATTTAATCCCATGTGGCGTGGTCCTTACATGGTCAAGCGTGTCTTAGATAAGGGTGCTTATGAGTTAGTGGATTACAAGGGAACGACCTTGGCGGAGTCTAGAAATGGGATCTATCTCAATCAGTACTATGCATGATTTTCATCCAAGGCTAGTTATTGTATATTATTGTACAGTTTTGCATAGTTAGGTCTATTTCTTATCATTATCGGTTTTTTGATTAGTTTCCATTTCTTTTGGCAGATGTCAATGGAATCTTCCACCTATATAGGATTCACGGATGGTGTGATCCGTCACACTCAACACTTAGCATCTGCTGCTTGGGTGATTTATACTCCTATGGGTCGGGTACTATCTTTAGGAGGCGTATGTCTGCGGCCATCTTCCAACAATGTTGTTGAATATAGTTCCATTATTGAGCTTCTACGGGATGCCATTTCACATGGCGTTCTCTCTCTTGAGGTACGTCTTGATTCGGAGTTAGTAGTGTCACAGATTAATGGTTTGTACCATGTTAGAGATCCAACGTTGTTAAGAAGATTCTTACGTGTGAGATTGTTAGACCGGAAATTTGACAATATAACATATATACACATTTCAAGAATTAATAATCAAGTTGTTGACTCATATGCTAACTACGTGTTAGATTGGCATTTGTTTCATTCACAATAAATTCATCACAAACACAATTTTTACACATGTAAATAAATAAACCGATCACCATAAAACCTTTTTATATATACATCCAAAATGTGGTAATACATAGTGTCATGATACAAAATTGGGGCTCTCGAGCCATCAACATATAATACACGGTAGTACAAAATGTATACACTCCCAGGTATCTAATCCTGTGGAGGAGGAGGAGGGTTGTGATCATGGAAGGTCACTACGACTCTATCTAGCCATCGAAATAATCGCACCCATGCTCATGGTACACCCACCACCTGGTGCTGCATAGCCTCAGACAATTCCTTGACTTGTGCCATGGGAACCCTGTGTGTCAGCCTCACAAAATTGGTATGAATGCTCTGGATCGTCCGCTCCGCATCCACACCCTGATGTCATCTCCTCTTCCCCTCCTTCTATGACGAGGGAAGCCTTCCGGCCGCCGTGGTCCCACATCTGCACACAAATGGTAGATGTCACTATGTATTTTCATGCAAAAATATGTCTTTTGATTCCATATAATCAGAAAACACAAAAAAAAAATTAAATAACTCAAAAATTAAAAAGGAGAGGGTCGAGATTCGTTACCTATATCGCCATATGCTGATCCTGATGGTAGCGGCATGTCCGGGTCCCCTCGAAAATCTATCCTAGCATAGGGGTATTCATCGATGGCAACTATCTGGCGTCGCCACCATGGAAAGAAGTCAGCTGGATAGGGGTTGGCCACCCTACCTCCCCCCAGTCTGTGCATAGAATCTACCCAACGCTGTTGGGCCAGATCTCAAACCCCGTTGTTGGAGCAGGACCCCGCAGCTACAGAAGAAGCTGCTAATTTTGGTGGAAAGAGAGAAGTTTAGCGGAAAAAGGACAGGGCAGAGCTACGATGGTGTAGCACGTTTCCAACTGGAGAGCAGAGCCGGAAACCATGACTTTTGGGATAGAAAAGTCAAGGAGGCAACGGTACCAGAGCGGCCGAGAGAAGAAATCTCAACCACTGCATTGAAGGCAGCGGCGGAAGACAGGAGGGCTCAGCGACCCTCATAAAGAAGAAGGAGCAACGAGGCTCAAGCATTGAAGGCGAAGGACAGAAAGAGAAGCGGTGCATAGTACCCATGGTCAGTACCGGGAAGCATGGAAGACTGCAGAGAGCTGCAGTGTGACAGGAAGCAGCTACCTCAAGGACAGAGAGGACCGACTGTCACTGTTTAGGGTATGGGTTTACTGTTGGGATAGGCCCACAGTGTTGTAATGGCACGACCTTCG
>LPNX011132017.1:0-12126 GCA_001517045.1 Pseudotsuga menziesii | reverse complement strand
TGGAGGCCCAAGTGGGGGATTCAGTTTCTCCGGTTCGCAGACGTGCCATAATAGGTTGTATCTGTCTTGTAATCTCTAATTTATATTAATAAGAACTATGTCTTCTTGTCCAATGATGTGTATTTGATTGAATATTGTATCCATTGGAATATGTCAAATGATTTTACATTATTGATTATATATGCTAGAATAGATCTAACACCATGATATATAGTATGCTTGTATTGTTTACTTGTTGTTGAGGAAGTATTATATCAATTCAAGCTAAAGATTGGAAAGCTCAACGGGGATCTACTTCAACCATTTGGAATAAGGTACGAGGTTTGATCCTTTAGTGTTAGACATTTTATTTCTATTGCATATTGGGAAAGATTGATTTCTGGAGTCATTGATATCTGTTGTGGTACCCCAAGCCATAGGAATTTCTCTCCATAACAGAATTGGTTACTCCGCTGGGGAGTTCCTAGTAGTTGTCCTTTGGGGGTGATTTTCTTGGAATTCAATGTATTTGAATTGCTATTTCTCTCTTATTTCTGTGTCGGGTCTGGGGGCATGTATGCCTGGTAGAGTTTGATTGGAGTGAAGTTGGTCTCAGCCTGTCTGTTTGCCTTGTTTTATGCACCTTTTATTCTTGTACGTGGGTTTTTTATTTACAGTCGCGTATACACGGTTTTTTCTGGGATTTACGCGTATACACGCGGGTTTACTGCGAACAGTCATGTATACCCTGGATTTTTCCCTTTTGTGGAAGTAAATTAGTTGTTGGGTGAATCCTGTTAGTTGCTGAGTCTCCTTTGGCACTGCCTGAGTCTGTTTTGACCTCTGATCCTGACTGGAAGCGTATTTTTTAGCCTAATTTTTATTTTTTTTGGGGAAAGTTCTTGTCATGGCATTTTTGACTTTTTGTTTGAGATTAGTGCATTAGAGTTATTTTAACTTAGTGCTGTGCTTGGATGCTGTTTAGGTGTGCTTGCAGAGTCTGAGGGTGGTAGAGTCATTCTTTTTCTTTTTGCATCTCTTATATTTTCAAAAAATCCAAAAACATTTGCTTATCATTATGCATTGCATTTTGCACTTTGCATTGTACTTGCACTAGATCTAGATTTTCTTTGGAGTACTAGTTAGGACTTCATATAGGAAAATTTGCATTCAGCATTTGAAGAAGAAATTGTGCATTACACGTAGTACGCATACCCTGTTTTCATGGACACAATGCATTTGCATTGATTGTTGGGTGTGCATTTTACTTCTTGTTGCGTCATAACACCACTAGTTGCACGACCATATCCTATTTTTGAGTAATAAAGCCAACTAAAATCAATGCTAATGAAAATGAATTACAGTCTTTTCTTTTCTAGGGTGCACCAACAAGCTTAGGCTTTAGGATCTTGGAATAGTTCATTGTAAGTTAATTCTCCAAGATCACTAAACAACAACATCTAGGTGTCTGTCCAGGGAGTGTGTGAAATCCTTGGTATAACCATTGTTCTCGGGATCCTCCTCTCAAACGGGAATTAAGCACGAGGCAGTGTGAGTGGTTGTTGATTGGGATAACCCCCGGTTGATAACTGTGTAGCACTCGTGATATAGCCAGGATTTTATTCATATCTGGGGGCTCTTTCAGGAGTTTCGGGCTTTGCTACCCTGCCCATATGGTCAATCCCGCCTACGACTATCCTCCTAAGCTTTGATTATATTGAGGTGACCTTAGTGACCTTACCTAGGGTATCGAGGGGGTACTTGTAGAGGTTATTCTGCATGTGTCCTGGCCAAGTTGGGGTCAGACAACACAGTCACTTTACGCGTTGAAGCTGAGGGCCACAATAATTGGTTACATACCTCCGCTTATGGTGACAAGGGCCTCTCAAGCCTCTCCTAGGCGAGAAATATCGGCCACATTCAGGAGCTCACTTATCCATCCCTTGTTTACTTGTATTTGGCTTTAGATTTTATTAGTGATTGCTCTATGCACGCTAGTTGTCCTAGGGTCTACGTAAATAGAGAGTCTTTGCTTTTTGTTGAGTCATTGCAGATTTGGGTACGGTTCCGCGCTGTTCTCGTCGATTAGCAGGACTTCTGCCTTCCACTTCTCCTCCTCCTTTGGGAGAGGGACCTAGACAGTCTAGGAGGACTATGTCACACACTGATTCACACACCATGGAGGATCATTCAGAGATTATTCCTGAGCCACCTCCTCTCGTTCATATTGACGATGGGGAACTTACTCCTACATACGATCCTTCACGTGACCTATTTGAGTTCGGTCCTGTGATTTCCCATATATGAGCTTTGCATGATAGACCTACTCACCCTAGGGTTGATTCCCTGTTTCCACATTACTGGTATCGAATGCCGTATGATGCCAAGACTCAATTTCCACCCGCCAGCTACGGTAGTTATTCTACGACTGGTTTTCCTATGCTCGATTTGACATTTCATGTTGAATCCAACTTTGAGCCTAGCACTATACCTGGGGGCAATCCCATTCCTTACCTTGCGGACGAGTTTGGGAGTACTAGTCACATTGCACCTTCCGTCCCAGTGGTGGAAGCTCCATATTACCCCCCTCCTAGGTCTAGGGATAGTGATCCAATTAGGATACTAGGTCCGAGATGAGTAATGATAGGCACTAACACATATCTTATTACTGAGATTCCTTCATCCTCGGTTCTGAGTTCTTCAAATGTACATCCTCCACCTTATCCACGTGGTCCTTTGAGTCGATATATGGCTATGAGTCAGGTCCGTACTGCGGTTACTAGGCCGATTGTGTCTCAAGTTCATATACCACCTGCTGCTTCGGGAGGCTATATCCCCGCTCATAGTGGCCAGCTTGTTACGTCGGGGGCATATATACCTACTTCGGGTATGTATGTTCCCCCTTCCAGAGCTTATCTTCCTACCTACGGAGTATCCCATGGGACATCGCATGCGATGACCTATGGCCCTTATTACGGGACATAGTATGGACAGGTTCCTTTACCTTACGGAGGTGGGTATCAACAACCTGCTTACTCTCCTAATTATGGCTTTGTAGCTCCTACTAGTCAAGGTCCACCTTATCATGGTACTTCCACGCCATCCTATACAGGTCAAATAGGAGGAGGGCACTATGGCCAAGGTCATAGTGGTGCTCAAACCTATGTGAACCAGGGAGCGGTCCATCGACCTCATCATGATAATCTCCCTTTCCTCAAGACACTTAACATTCCTGACTTATCGAGACTTACGAACAATCCCGTGGCTCATGACCCGGCTTGGCCGGATGTCCCTACCAAGCTTCCTTCGGATATACCTAAGTTCGAAGGCAAACGGAGAGAGGATCCGAGCGAACACGTTACCACGTTTCACCTTTGGTGCTCTTCGAACTCGTTACATCAGGACTCAGTCCGCTTGCAACTATTCCAACACACCCTCACAGGGCCTGCTGCAAAATGGTATATAGAGTTACCAAAGGGATCCTTTTCCTTGTTCGATGATCTTGCGATGACTTTTCTTAATCACTTCCTGCTACCAGTGCACTATGACGTTGGTACTGAACTCTAGTCGACATTTCGGTAAGATAAAGCCACCCATATTTCTGATCATATTCAGGAGTGGCGTAGATGGAAGAGATTAATTAAATCCTTTATACCACCAGAGTTCCTTCTTGAGTGGTTCCTCAAGTCTTTATTGCCATATATCGTGAAGGATGTTTCCACATCCGGAGTGCAGAAGGAGGAACAAGCAATCTTTAGGGCGCAGGAACTAGACTTGATTTATGCTCAGTCTAGTTTGTTGTATGAGATTATTCCCAACACTCCTCATTCTAGTTTCGATCCCAAGGTCAAACCTGGACCACATGCCGATGGCATTGTGGGTTGTGCAAGTGCCAAACCTGCAGATTCGGTTGCAAAAAAAGTTAGTCAATTGTCGCTCAACCAGTATGCTTCGAGACAAGCTACGGCTTCGTCTCAACCTGCCCAAACAGTGAGTGTACTTTCTGTGCAATCGTCAGACCAAAAGGGTAACCAGCAACCCGGACAGAATAAGAAAAAGGGTAAAAATAATAATCGAAAGGGTGGGAATAAGAATGAGAATGCTTCCAATAATGACAAGAACGGTCAGAATGATGGTAGGGACAAGCAAGCGAAACGTAAGGTTAAGTTCCCTTGCAAGCTATGTAAGGATGATCACCTCACTTACTTGTGCCCTATAATTGATGAAGCTTCGAGACTCTTATCACAAGGCCCAGCTGTGCTAACGAATCCTTTACCGCATAACCAGAACATGAACTTGAAGTCCCAGGAGCAATCTAGTGAGAATGATCCACTAGAGGCTAGTGCTCGTGGGTGCATTAACATGGTCCGTGCTACCAAGGTTGTCACTCATGTGAAATATTATGGATCATCACAACCCAGACCAGAAAAAGAACCTGATCCACCAGGAACTCCTTTGCGCATTGAGAAACCTGTTGATAAACCTGAAGCTACACCTCACATTCCTAAGGGGGTACTTAAGCACTCGTGGCATAATCCAAATGCTTGAGCCACCCATAATTATTCAGTTGTCGAGGATTTGGTTCATACTCCTTGTGCGATGTCTACATTGGAAGTGCTTCATAGTTGTCCTTCGCAAAGGAAGGCTTTGCTTTCTGCTCTTGGTGTGAATGGTGATGATTCTTCCTCAATGATCAAATTTGAAAGCGTAGGCCATCAGCCTCGCTTTCCCTACTATGTGTCACTTTTGGTACACGTAGAATGTCTGAATATGATTGTCAAGCACACTGTGATTGACGAGGGCGCTGCTGCATCTGTGATGTCTTTGTCTTGTTGGAAGGGTCTTGGTTTTCCTGAGTTGTCGAAATCAGCGACTATGTTAACTAGTTTTGATGGGAGATCTTTTAGGCTGCATGGTATCATTCCGTCCCTCAAAGTCCATTTGGGAGGGAAGACCATTGTGATAGAGGTTGAGGTGGTTGATGCGCCGCTCGACTACAATCTCTTGCTGGGTCGGAACTAGATGTATAGTATGCAAGTCGTTGCATCTTCCATGTTTCACGTTGTATGCTTTCCACATAACGGGAATATTGTAACTATTGATTAGATGGCATTCAAGAATTCCCCTGTTACTGCATCTTCAGGAACTTCAGTTCTAGTCATGAACACTCTCAGCCGGCAACTGGGAGTGTTGGTGTAGGCATGTATCCATCCCTCATGGGAAGCTTTAGTTGTCCTACGCCGGTCCTCATGACAGGATCTTGTTTCGATAAGGCTTCATCTTCTACCACCTTAGTATCTTTTTGTATGAATCATATGGAAGATCCTTGGATTCTTCGTACACTAAGTATTTCGAGTGAGCCTGTTGAGACCAATGTGTCGCTTCCTGCAACCATGATAGCTTATCAAGCGAATCTTACGGATGTTGCGGAGCCTTGTTCTTCCTCTTCGCGAACGAAGGAGGAAGACCCCTATGTGCTGCTGGCATGGGAAGTACAGTCTTCTCATGCCCACGACTGCCTGGATATGATTTTCCCTTCAAATGAAGCGATTATTGAGGCTATGTCAGGTGTTGAGCCACCATGGGAGGAACTTCATCATAGATCATATTTCCTTCCACCGCTTGATCGTTTGGAGCATGAGGATTATAGGGAGATTCTTAGTCAGAGAGTTGGTAGTTCCATGGTTCCATTAAGCTCTCCTGGTCATATGGCTGACGGAAACATGGTGAACATATCTTCCATGATTGCTATCAACATCTCTCGAAATCCTGGCACCATTGAGAATGTCTATATTGGGGCAGATTGTTCCCAAGCTGAGATTCTCGAATATACCGATCTATTCAAGGAATTTCGTGATATTTTTGCTTGGTCTTATGATGAGATGCCAGGTATTGACCCTCGGATTGTTGAACATGAGATTAAGACTTACCCCAACACTAAGCCTGTTCGACAACGTTTACGTGCTGTGAATCCTAGCAAAGCACCCACCATTAAGGCAGAGATAGAGAAGCTGTTGAAAGTCGGTTTCATCTATCCCGTTCCCTTGACGGAGTGGGTTTCAAACCCTGTTCTGGTGGATAAGAAGCAGGGATCGATCCGAATATCCACTGATTTCCATGATTTAAATCATGCTTGTCCTAAGGATAACTTCCCCACACCATGTATATATCAGATTTTAGATGAGTGTGCGGGTAGCGAGGTGTTCTCCTTTATGGACGGCTTTCCCAGGTATAATCAGATCCAGATTAAACCTAAGGACCAACACAAGACTGCATTTATTTGTCCTTGGGGAACATTTGCATATCGAAAAATGCCTTTCGGCCTTAAAAACGCCGGAGCTACATTTCTGCGGGCAATGACCTTGATTTTCCACGATCTCAAGTCTATTATCGAAGTGTTTTTGGATGACCTCGCTGCTCATTCTCGTATGAGAATGCATCATTCGTATCACTTGAGATTGGTCTTCGAAAGATGCCGGCACTATTCAGTTTGATTAAATCCTCATAAGTGCATCTTTTGCGTAAAGTCAGGTCGTTTATTAGGATTCATCGTTTCAAAGGAGGGCATAAGAGTCAATCCCTTCAAGGTTGAGGCAATACTTCAGTTGTCTCCCCCAAAGAATATTCGTCATCTTCAGTGTTTGCAAGTTATGGAAAACTTCTTACGAAGATTTGTGGTCAATTTTTCCAAGTTGACTAGAGGCTTCATGCGTCTTTTGAAGAAGGATACTCCCTTTGAATGGGATGAGCAATCTGAGGAGTCCTTCGATGCACTTAAGTGATCCCTAGCATCAGCCCTCGTGATTAGTCCTCTGGATTATAGCCGTGATTTCCTATTATATGTGGCCACATCTTTAGAGATGATTGGTATGGTATTGGTTCAGGAGGATGAGGAGCTCTAGGAGCATGTCATTTATTATCTGAGCCGAAACCTTATTGATGCATAGACTCATTATCCTCATGTCGAGAAGCTTGCCTTAGCGACCCTACATGCGGTTCAACGTTTGAGACATTATATTCTCCTTCGCCAGACCTCGGTTGTGGCCCATGTCAATCCATTTCAATTTGTACTCACACGAAGGATGATTGGGGGAAAGTATAATAAATGGATTGTCATCCTGCAAGAGTTCGATCTCGAATTTGTTTCGGCAAAGTCGAAGAAATTGTTAATCTTTGCAGAGCTTATATCAGATTTCCTGAGCGAGGCCGAGGAGTTGGTTTGTGAGGATACATTTGTGGATGAACATATCTTCTTAATCTCAATGTCTGACCCATGGTATGGAGATATCATAATATATCTACAAACACAGAGGACCCCTACTGACCTCTCGCGAGATGAACGATGATGATTACGTCACGTCTCTAAGAACTACCTTATAGTGGACAATACTTTGTACCTCCATGGGGTAGATTCCATTTCACGACATTGTTTAACTCATGAGGAGGCTGAGGTTGTGATGAATGATTGCCACAGTGGGGCATGTGGTGGTCATTTATCTGGGCTTTCTACAGCTCAAAATATTTTGAGAGCGGGTTATTTCTGTCCGTCAATCTTTAAAGATTGCGTTGATGCGGTCAAGAGGTGCCACCCTTGCCAGGTGTTCACATGGAATATGTGCTCGAAGCCTGCCCTGTTACATCCCATAATCACCGCCGATACCTTCACCAAGTGGGGGATTGATTTTATGGATTGCAGCCCAGGTTCGGCTAGGGGGCACCATCACATTATAGTGGCTGTGGATTATTTCATGGAATGGGCTGAGGCAATGCCTACAGTAAAATCCGACGGTGAGACAACCACTCACTTCATATTCAACCAAATCATTACTCAGTTCGGGATTCCGAGAGATCTTGTCACTGACCATGGCTCGCACTTTCAGAACCATATGATGGAAGAGTTGGCATCCAAGTTAGGGTATAAGCAAGAGCACTCCTCTTCTTACTACCCCCAAGCAAATGGATAGGTCGAAGCAGTGAATAAATCACTCAATTCCATTCTCCAACGAACCATCACACAAAGCAAGACGAATTAACATATTATGTTATACCCTGCTTTGTGGGCATATCGAATCGCGGTTAAGACTGCCACTGGTTTTTCTCCATATCATCTTGTGCATGGAGTGGAGTCGATATTTCCGGTTGAATGCAAGATTCCTTTGTTGAAGCTAGCTGTGGAACTCTTACCAGACACTTCACCTTTGGAGGAGCGTTTGGTCCACCTCGAGAAACTTGATGAGAAGCGTCGAGATGCCTTGGTGGCTCTAGAGGTTAATAAATTTCGCGTTAAGGTCCAATATGAAAATTCTATCCATCCAAGAGTGTTTAGTGAAGGAGACTTGGTCCTTTTGTGGGATCAATCGAAAGAACCCTTGGGGGCAGGGAAATTTAACCCTATGTGGCGTGGTCCTTACGTAGTCAAGTGTGTCTTAGAGAAGGGTGCCTATGAGTTAGTCGATTACGAGGGCACAGCTTTGGCGGAGCCTAGAAATGGGCTCTATCTCAAAAAATACTATGCATGATATTTAGCCAAGGCTGCTTGTTGTATATTATTGTACAGCTTTGCATAGTTAGGTCTTTTTCTTATCATGATGGGGTTTGTGATTAGTTTACGTTTCTTGTGGCAGATGTCAATGGAATCTTCCACCTACATAGGATTCATGGATGATGCAAGCCATCACACTCAACACTCAGCCTCTGCTGCTTGGGTGATCTATACTCCTATGGGTCAGGTACTGTCTTCAGGAGGTGTATGTCTACGACCATCTTCCAACAATGTTGATAAATATAGTGCCGTTATCGAGCTTCTACGGGATTCCATTTCACATGGTGTTCTATCTCTTGAGGTATGTCTTGATTCGAAGTTAGTAGTGTCACAGCTCAACGGTTTGTACCATGTTAGAGCTCCGACGTTATTGAGAATATTCTTACGTCTAAGATTGTTAAAACAGAAATTTGACAGTATTACATATATACACATTCCAAGAAATGATAATCAAGTTGCTGACTCATATGCTAACTATGTGTTAGATTGGCATTTTTTTTCATTCATAATAAATTAATCACAAACATTTTTACACATGTAAATAAATAAACCGATCAGCATAAAACTTTTTATATATATCAAAATGTGGTAATACATAGTGTCATATACAAAAGTGGAGCTTTCTAAGCTTCCATCATAATACATGGTCGTACAAAACATATATACTCCTAGCTATCTAGTCCTATGGACGGGGAGGGTTGTGATCATGATATGTCACCACGGCTCTAGCTAGCCACCGGAATAAATGCACCCATGCGCATGGCACACCCACCACCTGTCGCTGCATGGCCTCAGGAAAGCCATTGACTTGCACCCTGGGAACCCTGTGAGTTAGTTGCACGAAGTTGGTATGAATGCCCTAGAGCGTTCGCTCCGCATCGACACCTATGATGTCATCCCCTCTTCCCCTCCATTTATGACATGGGAAGCCCTCTGGTCATCATGGTCCTACATCTGCACATGAATGGTAGATGTCACTATGTGTTGTCACCCAAAAACATGTCTTTTTGATTTCACATAATCAAGAAAATACAAAAAAATTAAATAATTCAAAAAATTGTAAAAAGAGTGAGAGTTGAGATTCAGTACCTATCTCTCTGTATGATGATCCTGGTGGCAATGGCATGTCTGGATCCCCTCGGAAATATATCCCTCCATAGGGGTATTCATCTGTCGCAACAATCTGTCGTCGCCACCATGGAAAAAAGTCACCTGGATATGGGTTGGCCACCCTACCACCCCCTAGTCTGCGCATAGCATCATCTCAACACCGTTGGGCCTGATCTCGAACCCCGTGGAGAGGAACATCCACTCTAGGGCTCAATCCTAGAACACGCTTGAAGAAAAATGTGCTCAATACGCTGCTGAACCCAAAGTTCCATATCCTACCTGCCTTACGCTCACTGAGCTGATGTTTCATGTTGCTTAGCAGTGTAGTACTCCAGTCATATATGGTCGGTCTCATACACTCTACCGCATAGTACATCAGTGGCCGCGAGGCCTGATGGAGTGAGGCTAAGCCTGCTATCCTGCCCAGCGTCAGTAGTATGGCCTTTAGGCTCATTACATGTACAGAATTGGTAGGGACTTGACTCCCCACCTTCTCAGTATCTGGGTAGCAGTACAAAGCTATGTACTCATCAATAGTAAGCCCACCACCTGGCCCACCTCGGGAATGAAGGTTCATCGCCTCCCCTCGTCTAGATAGACCTGTGATGAATTATATGTCTTCCACCTCTATAGTGAGAGACATCCCATCTATCCTGAAGGACTTTGAGTGTGGATCCCAATAGTTTACCAGCATCTCTAGCAGTCTTGGTTTGGCCCTCAAACCACCAAGGCACCAAAACTTGTAGAGTCCACATCTTCTTAGATCTTGTTGAGCCATTACGTCAGCCCTTACAGCTTCCTCTACTTCACCATGCTCATGCTCTCTCCATTCTAGCACCATCCTGCATGACAAATTACCCAATTGTCCATTAGATTCTTGTAAATCCATTTGTGCAGCGTCATACACGACTGTTTTACAAACAACCACGTATGTACGCAATTTCTAGCCCCTTTTTCGCATATAGCTAGCCCTATACACAGAAAAAGCTTCGATACCCGCGTGGGCCGCAGCGCTCATGTAGAATTGGCTTGAACTGCCTCATTTTACCATGAAAATCAACAAAAATTATATTAAAATGCATGAGGAGAGCATGAGTAACTACTTCGAGGAAACGGTTGTGAATTCCGCTGGCTGGATCTCCTGGAATTTGCAGTTGAATATCAGAGCTCCAATGGGTAAAAGTTTCAAATGATTTATATTTTTTACTATTTATAGAAAATATTTCAAATATTTGAAAATTTTTACCCCCTTTCCTATAGTTTGACAGTTTCTAACCATTTTGGACCGTTTCTGACATAATTTGTGATGTAGCAGACCATTTTCAGTGTCGTTTCAGCCTTTGGATTGACCCGTTCATACTGATCTCAGGTATAATGTCTACACTAGAATATAGGTTAGGTTCACCACCGTTTGCATTTTGCATGACCTTATGACCATGCCACCATAACCTTAGGTACGAACCCACTCTATTATGTCACAGAACCTTCTTGTTGCTATAGAAGTGGCATGGTGTGAGTGGTAGAGCCTCACCTTACATGGGTACCCTAGTTAGCACCTTATTTGAATTTTGTGCCCATGCCAATGTTTTCTCCTTTAGGGTGTGGGAGTCCATTATATAGTAATGCCATGACATTTCTCAAGAGCCTCATACTCCTCTTGATCTTATGCCGGCCTGTTTCCCTCCGACCTCCCCTTATGTCAAGTTGTGAATGCATTATCATGAGCTTTGCATGCCTTATTGAGCTTTATGGCGGCTCCCCTGACATTGTGTTTCAGCCATATAGCCCAAGATTGTCTCATGCCTAGCCATGCAAATCCATTTTTTATATCCTTCGCAGGTTGATTCCCTTTTTACCGGGAGGGGATTTTCCCCCGAATGTCGATATCCTACACATGTATCCTTGGATTGAGCATAGGTATGTTCCACTACTTGGAACTAGTTTGTTTGCCCTGATGACACTCATCTCCTCCTAGTTTGTAACTATAAAGCTAGTTTATTCTTTTTTCAAGCTTTTCAAATAACTGAAAAAGTCAAAAAAAAATAAAAAAACCAAAAATCCGGACAAGGAAAGATGTTATCTTTGGCAGCTGTCGAGTTGTGTCTCCTTCGAACAGAGCACTGTATATCACATCCATTGGATGGGTTATAGTTTGACTTAGGAGTTGTACTCATTTATCTGAGTTTATCTCCATCGACTGGTTAAGCTTCCAATCCCTATGGAGCCTCTGTTAATTGATGCCTCCTGTGTCACAGAGATGTCCCAGTTTGTATATCGAGTCTATGCTGCCTTCATTCAGTCACCATATGTCGTTATGCTCTTGTTCAAAGGAAGTTGAAACCTGTGTCGGCCATTCCTCAGTTATCTTGACTTTGCATATCGGCCATTCCTGGTACAGTTACTGGTTCATGCACTTTATGATCGATTCCTTCCACATTAGACAGCTTTGCTGAGTACCTCGTGTTGGATGATGGGGGATGCCTTAATGCCCTCCT
>LPNX011132014.1:4783-30147 GCA_001517045.1 Pseudotsuga menziesii | reverse complement strand
CTCTATTAAATTTGTAATACTGAACTTCAACATGTAAGCCCTCAAGGGATTTCGCATATTTAACTAGTAAGCTTGTTAACATTCTGGATGGGAGCAAAATTCCACTGAGAAATAATTTACAATGAAAAATTGGACGGTCATAATTGAATCTGCAAGGAAATCTACGGTGGGGAATGATTTACGCACAAAAAAAAGGGGAGATCCACATAACTGCATTTGGTTGTAGGTCAACGGGTAGGATTGAATCCACAAGGAAATCTACGGTGGGGAATGATTTCTGCACAAAGAAAAGTGAAGGTCTGCAATCCACATTAGATTGTAGATTGATGGTCAGGAGTGAACCCACAAAGAAATCGATGGTTAAATAAAAGAGGAAGACGGAAAGTAGAAGGAAGAATGCGGAAGATGAGAAATCAAAGTCTAAAATAATATGGGTTTCCGCAACCCAGAATCTGCCAATGGAATGCGGAAGGCGGAATGCAGAAGACAAGAAATCAAAGTATAAAATAATATGGGTTTTGACAACACCGTGTCCTCCAGCAGAATGCGGAAGGAGGAATGCAAAAGATGAGAAATCAAGGCCTAGAATAATATGGGTTTCCACAACTCGAAGTCCTCCAACGGAAGGCGGAAGGCGGAAAGAGAAAGATGGAGGATCGTGAAAATACTTTGGGAAGTATCACATATCTGCTACTCGAAATTTGAAAGATCGACGGTCTGGAAAAAATCCACACAACATCGACGTTGTGGAAAGTGGAAATATCAAAATGACATGTTGAAAATGTCACAAACCCTCAATCTGCAATACGGAAGATCGATGATCAAGATAGCACTTGAATGAGATCGACGGTGCAAAAAGATTGGTGCAGAAAGAGGAAATCGTGGAATGATATTTGGAACAAGTCACGTATCCAATATCTAATTTCCATCTCAGATCAACGGTCATAGAGAGCTCGAAAAAGATCAACGGTGCAGAATGATTGGTGCGAAAAGTGGAAATCATGAAATGATATTTGGAAAAGGTCAAATATCCACTATCTGAGTTTTATCTCAGATCTACGGTCAAGAAAAATCCGAAAATGAGATCAATGGCTCAGAATGATTGAGGAAATAGAGATCGCGGAAGAACACAACTGAAAGAATAAACTGTAAATTGATTAACAAGGAATTTTTTTATTTGTTTTGAAGAATCATGACGGAGGTAGATGACTCTACGACTCAGTGATAGAATGAGGAATTAATCTCTCATGAAGAGGTACGATCGAAGAATGAAATGGTGTAATGATGAAGAGATGCATTCGCAGGAAATGTGAAGGTATTTATACACAAAGGGATGAGTGACAGAAATTGTCTCTTGGGTCCAGATCATAGAAGAAAAGGCAGAGAGCAGTGAGTGTGATAGAGATTGAAGGGTAAAGGAATCTAGAATATTACTAAAAAAATATTAGGGTGGTAGGGTGGTGTTAGGGCAGGAAACAGGACTACAAGGGGTTGTAGCCCCCTTCCAGCAGAAGCTGGTAAATAGGGTGTAGTACCATCTTATTAGTTGTAGCTAACAAAATAGGGGGTTGTAGTCTCCTTCCATTAGTTTCCAATAAATAGGGTGTAATACCATCATTGTCTGTAGCAGTAGGAGAAAAATATTTGTAAATAACTATTTTTTTGTAATAAGAAGTATTTGTGGTTTACCTAATTGGGATTCCAAGATAAATTTGTGTTCTGTGTGTTCTTATTGATTATGTGTTTTAATGAGTAAATTAAAAGTGTATTAAATTGATAAAAGTCACAATACTGATTCACCCCCCTCCTCTCAATATTGACCAATATTTCAACAATTGGTATCAGAGTAGGTTCCTTCGCCACAATTTAACCACTGGAAGGAAGATCCTATTTAAAAGCCACTATGGATCAACAAGAAGGATTAGCCACTAACAGGCCTCCATTGTTCACAGGAAAAATTTATGCATAATGGAGTGTGAGAATGAAGTGTCATCTTATGTCCCTTGGATGGAAGGATTGGGCAGCAACTAAAAAATAATATAAAATAGGAGACTAAGAATCTACAGACCCAGAGGAACTAGGCCAATATGAGGGTAATGCCAAATACCTAAATGCAATCTTGAGTGGATTGACAAAAGTATTTACAAAAGTTATGCGATGCAAGACTGCCAAACAAGCCTGGGATAAGTTAAAAATTATCTATGAAGGAGCATATAAATTCAAAGAATCCAAGCTTCATACATATAAAGGAAAGTTTGAGAGCCTTAAAATGAAAGAAGAGGAAAATATTGGGGAATACCTTCTAAGAGTATATGAGGTTGTAAATGCTATTAGAGGTCTTGTAGGAAAATTAAAAGAAAGAGAATTGGTTAGAAAAGTACTAAGAAAATTTCTAGTGAAGTATGACTCAAAATTTTCCACTCTAGAAGAACGATATGATATTGATGACATGACAGTAGATGAACTACATGGGGATCTTCACTGCATATGAGATGAGGACATGACATAATGAACCCTCAAGAAAAGAGGCAACATTTAAAGCCCTATCCAAGAACCAATTAGAGAACCTATATTATGAAGAAGCTCTTTTCATTGGTAAATTTGAGAGAGGTACTAGGAAATACAAAGGAAAGCTACCCTTGAAATGTTTTAACTGTGGAAGAATTGGACATTTTTCCAATAAGTTTCGTTACCCAAAACAAGAGGAGAGTGATCATGAAGAATCTTGTTGTCATAAGGATAAAACCATGGGTAAGAAGAAGTTTAATAAAAAGAAGAAAAACTTCTATTCCAAAGAAGATAGTGATGATGAAAGTGAAGATGAAAAAATGCTATTTATAGGGACAACAAATTCATATGAGGAGTTAGAAGTGGACATAGAAGCTCAATACATGGTTGTTGTTGATGAAATTGGAAAATGTAGGAAAAGAAACAAAGGTTTGAAAGAGAAACTGTCAAAGTACTAAGAAGAAACAAATTAAATTAATATGGACTTGAAGAACCAGCATCAAGAGGCCAAGAAAACCAAAGAGTATCTAGTAGTTCTCCTCAAGGAGAGAAGCCAAGATTCTAAAAAACTTGAAAAAGAGATTATTCAACTTAGAAAAGGGGTTGATGAAAAATATATCAAATTAAAGTTTGATAATAGCTCAAGGATATTAGATGATATCTTAAGTAGCTAAAGACCATCAAATGATAAAACTAGTCTAGGATATGACAAACTAAAGGAGCCAGAATGTTCCTCTGTCACAAACCAAGGTGGAAATGAAAGAAGCTATGATGCACTAGAGAATCATGTTAAAAGGGAAGAAAGCAATAAATATGTCTCATCCTTTCATGACAAAGACAGAACTAATGAGGTGTCTATGAGAGCAATGACAAATAGATATCAGCAGATGTTTTGGGTCATTGTTCCTCTTGTAATAATTTTGGTCATAAAGCCTTGAAATGCAGATCTTATGGAAATGTTTATGAATACAAGAAGCATACCTCTCGTAAACCAAAAGGAAGAAATCATAACCGGTTTGAACCTCTTCAAAGATATGACATAGAGTGTTACAGAAGTGAAAACTTTGGACATATGGCTAGATAATGTAAACTAAGGAAGAGTGTTTCAGTAGAATCTCAGATGCAGTGGAAGAAGATGGAAGTTGTGAAGCAATAAGATCAAAGATTCCTCAAACATAGAGGGAAATTCTATGGATACTTTCATTGTTGTCATAAGTTTTGTCACAAGGCTGCTGACTATAGAACCAAGGGAAAAGATCAAAGTTTTAAAAGGAAAAAAGACACTCACAGAGAAGATGATAAAGCACAAGTAAGCAAGATACCTCATGGGAAGATATGGAGGGAAAATTCAGATTACGAGAACTTAGAAGAAACACAAATTTCAAACATCAATGAGGTCTCCAAAGATGATGATGAGCATAATAGTGCCATAAATCAGAATGACATCCATTATGAGGAAAAGCAAGATGGAGATGTAAAAGAATACACCGATGAAGATGAAGATGAAGGTGATGAAGAAGGATATAGTGATGATTGTGGGGTTCTTTACTAAATATCTCTCATGATTTAAAGAGAATCCTGAAAATAACATTCGTAGGGATCATATACTCAGGGGAAGTTAAATTCAGAAAATTCCAGTTGGTATCAAAAATTTAATTGGTATCTAATGTTGAAGTATGCTGAAAGCTATCTTCATCAAAGACAATAGATGATTAAGGTTAAATGAATATTGTTGTATAGTTGACATAGAGAAAGTGTAATACCTATGAAGTAACATAAGAACAAGTAAATGTGTGATTCATGAAGACCATGATGTCTAGAATCAAATAGAAGATAAAGATTTTATGTTCACTTAGAATTTGAAGTCATGACACATACAAATTATTGACAGTGGAAGAAAACTCAAGTCTGGTCTGAAAAATAAAAAATTCAGTCTATTGAAAAGTGCGAGAATGAGTAAAATAACAGTGAAGATTGTGAAGGAACAATGGGTATTTTAAAATATATATTTATCAGTTTAAGGAAGTTCTTTCTAAATTTGTCTCTCAAAATTGTAGCAAAGCATGTTGTTATCTCAGACCAAGAATTATGTGAAGACTTCTTAAGAAGAGAAATTTACAGTTAAAAAACAAAACAGTGTAATGTTGAGTGTAAAATATGTCACAAAATTGTTGACAAAGGAGAGGAGATATGATGACAGTTGGAGTTGTCAGAAAGAAGAAAGACAAGAAATCCTCAATGGCATAACAAGTTATCCTTTGCCATTGTTGTGAGAGGGGGATAATGTTTAGAAGTTTCCATCAATGCCAAAGGGGAATATTGTTGAGAATATAGTTGTCATTGATGTCAAAGGAGTTCAAAGGAATTCATGAATGACAAAGGAATAACCAATAGACATGTAGCAGGATGAAATCAGTAAAAGACAAAGGATCCATTACATGAATTGTCATTAATGTCAAAGGAGTTGATGAATATCAAAGGAAGAACCAATAGACATGGTAGCAAGATTAATTCAACGATGACAAAGGAAATCTACGGAGTGAGGAGTGAAGAGATAATGCAGAGACTGTGTGAGATTGAAATTGTCTGTGAAGAGCACTGCAGGAAGGAATTTATCATTCCACTAATCGATTCAGCCACAGATTTGAAGATGTGTATCTTAGATAGACCAACGGTGCATAATAGAGAGTTTAAAGAGTGTGTATAGATCCATGGCTGAAATTCATTTCTCTAGGTGAAAGAATGACTGAAATAAGCCCAAACTAATCGTCCATACAAATGGAGAGCATGCGGTGGATATTAGGCATGGCCGAAGATCAACAACTACGGAGCATTTCGCTAATAAAATTATGAGGAAGATTAAAGGTGATTTGGGATGTGAAATTTAAACTGATCCCTGGAAATTGGATCGAGATCGATCTTGGAGGAGATTGACAATGCACAATGATTTCATTTGGAGGATTTGAGTGGTCTAAGAAAATTTTGATGTGCGCAAAATTTCTATGAAATTCGCTTCATATTATTTGAAGTCCATCGTTGATTGGTGGGGACCCTGATCTAACGGTGCTAAGATCATTTATCTAGGTGAAGTGACAGGAGGTTAAGACAGGATGATGTGCAAGAAATTTCTATGAAATTCTCTTCATATTATTTGAATTCCACCACTAATTTGGTGGGGATCCTGATCTGATGGCCCTCAAGGGATTTTCTAGATTTAACTAGTAATCCTGTTAACGTTTTGGATGGGAGCAAAATTTCATTGAGAAATAATTAACAATCACAAATTGGATGGCCAATATTGAGTCCGCAAGGAAATCTATGGTGGGGAATGATTTCCACACAAAGAAAAGGGGAGATCCACAAATCCGCATTTGATTGTAGATCAACAGATAAGATTGAATCTGCAAGGAAATCTATGGTGGGGAATGATTTACGCATAAAGAAAAGTGAAGGTCTACAATCCAAATTAGATCATAGATCGATGATCATGAGTGAACCTACAAATAAGTCAACAGTTCATAAGAAAAGAAGAAGGTAGAAAGCGGAAGATGAGAAATCAAAGTCTAAAATAATATGGGTTTTTGCAACCCAGAATCCTCCAACAGAATGCAAAAGGTGGAATGTGGAAGACGAGAAATCAAAGTATAAAATAATATGGGTTTCCTCAACCTGGTGTCCTCCAGCAAAATGCGGAAGGTAGAAAGTGGAAAACTAGAAGGTGGAATGCAGAAGATGAGAAATCAAGGTCTAGAATAATATGGTTTTCTGCGACCTAAAGTCCTCCAAAGAAATGCAGAATGCAGAAAGTAGAAGGCGGAGAATCACAAAAATACTTTGGGAAATATTACAGTTTCGCTACTTGAAATTCGGAAGATCGACGGTCCAGAAAACATCTACATAAGATCGACAGTGTAGAAATATTGGTACAGGAAGAGGAAATCTTGAAATGACATGTTGAAAAGGTCACAAACCCGCAATCTGCAGTCCGAAATATCGACAATCAGAATAGTAGTCAAATGACATTGATGGTGCAGAAAGATTGGTGTGGAAAGCAAAAATCATGGAATGATATTTGGAAAAAGTCACATATCCAATATATGGTTTTGATCTCAGATCAACGGTCACGGAGAACTCGAAAAATATCAACGACGCGAAAAGCGGAAATTATGGAATTATATTTGGAAAAATTCACATATCTGCTATCTAATTTTTATATCAGATCTATGGTGAAGAAAAAGATGGAAATGAGATCAATGATTCAAGATGATTGTAGAAATAGAGATTGCGGAAGAACATAATTGGAAGAATAAATTGTAAATCGATTAACAAGGAATTGTTTTAGTTGTTTTGAAGAATCACGATGGAGGTAGATGACTCTACGAATCAGTAATAGAATGAGGAATTAAGATCTCATGAAGAGGCACGATCGAATAATGAAATGGTGCAATGGTGAATAGATGCATCTGCAGGAAACATGAAGTTATTTATACACAAAGGGATGAGTGACAGAAATTGTCTCTAAGGTCCATATCATAGAAGAAAAAGCAGAGACCAATGAGTGTGATAAATATTGAAGGGTAAAGGAATATGGAAGATTACTTGGAAAATACTAGGGTGGTAGGGTGGCGCTAGGGTAGGTAATAGGCCTACATTGGGTTGTATCATCCTTCCAGTGGAAGCTGGCAAATAGGGTGTAGTAGCATCCTATTAGTTGTAGCTAACAAAATGGGGGGTTGTAGCCTCCTTCCAATAGAAGCTGGTAAATAGGGTGTAGTATCATTCTGTCAGTTGTAGCTAACAAAATAAGGGGTTGTATCCCCCTTCTAGTAGTTTCTGGTAAGTAGGGTGTAATACCATCCTTGTCTATAGAAGCAGGAAAAAACTATTTGTAAATAAGAATTTTGCATTAATAGGAATTATTGGCAATTTACCCAATTGGGCTTCCACGATAAATTTTTGTTATGTGTGTTCTTGTTGATTATGTGTTTTAATGAGTAAAATAAAAGTGGTATCAAATTGATAAAATTTACAATACTGATTCACCCCCCTCTCTCAGTATTGACCAATATTTCAACACTTACTATATCTCCAAGTACTTTTTCATTTTCTTCAACACTTACTCATAAAAATCATAAGTAATACCACAACCCTCACAAATATGTTTAACCTATATTAATAATAACTCTATTTTTACCACAATAATCAAAAGTATGAGAACTTAACTCATACCTCTCATAATCACATTTTTGGGATTCATCTTGAATTCGTGTTTTAATACTTTTGACAACTTACTTTAGGAAAACTAAACCTTGCTTTTGTGATCTTATCATAGGTGGTGAATAACATTCCAATTGAGTTATGTACTACTATTATTTAGTAATTTATTAGGTATGTGGACAACTATTAAGAGTGATTAGGTGTGTATGTGAGTTGTAGAATCAAGATAATTTGTAAGATGATTTTTTATCCCATTGTTTGTGTATAAATAGACCATTCATAATAAAGAAATCAATGAAGAATTTTTTATGTATCTTTTTTCTTTTGTAATGTTGTGATCTTTGATTTCTAAAGCGTCGTATGGAGCTAGAATGGGCGTGACTCCCTCATAGATGTACCCAATAATAATGGAGAGTAAATAATAATAGTTGTACAATAGAGTAGAATATATTGGGATATTTTTTTATAAGTAGGGCTTGTGTAAATAAATTTGTGATTTGTTGCAATAGATTATATTTAATCATTTATGTGTGTAGAAAGTATGTTGTGGATGGAATCCTAATATAGTTCTAGTGTTAGAAAAGGGGATATAGTTGGTGTTTGTGCATAAATAGTAGAAGGGAAGTTGTTCTTTCATGGTGTTGGCACATCAATTTACTTGTTCTTAAAGGTATTTCGAATCTATTTGTTCTCATGTCTCTGCATGTGTGAGCCACCATATAGAAAAGTCAAATCACTTAAAAGATAGTCGGTGTTTCCCATAAATGGTTAAAATAATGCAATCACTTTATGTTTGCAAGAATTGTTAAGTGGTGGCTTGAGTGCCCTGAATTTATAGATTGGAAAGGAAAATCACCCCATAGGATATCTGATTAAATTGTTTTATCATATAATTGTAGATTGCATATTTCCTTTGATACTTGCATGCTGTTTATTTCTAAGAAATTAATTTGGATAGCCAAAATAATGGATTCAAATTGCTTTCTTGTTTGATTACAAGACAATTAATAGAAAAAAAAATTAAGAAAAAGTTAAATATTATTTAAGTTATTTGAATTTCCTAATGGGTGGTTTGTGTTTCTAAGAAGTTTATTAGATGTTTCCTATAATGTTATTGGAAAAAAAATTTCCATAGAAGAAAATTTTTAATCCCCTACAGAATTTTGTAAATGATGATAGTTAAACAAGAAATGATTTCATAGTGTAAAGAGTATGAATGTACAATGCAAGAGGGGGGTTTTCAATTTCAACTCAAGATGAATGGTTTCCTAGATAGTCTAATATGGTGAAGGATCAAAGAAACTATGTCTCGTTGGGGTTATGATACATGCATATGGGGATAGTTTTCCAATAGTTCAGGGGAGATTCACAATATGTAAGTTTGGTATTGACATACATTTGCAAGGGTTATGAGACATTTCAAGTGCTAGTGGTGTCCAATGATGCTAGGAAACTTGGATCATAGCTAGAAATATATACCTTTCACGAGAACAGGGAACAACTTGATGGGGTTCAGAACTAGGAAGATTTTGAAATGGTAAAAGAGTAAATTTTATTAAAGATGGAGACCTTTAATTATGTTTTTTAATCATTATTTTTTGATATTATAGTGTTGAGAAGGGGGAAGTTGGATAATAATGTTCCAATACAATTATATGTAGTGTTATGCTTTAATAATTTGTTATGTGTATGGAAAATTGAGTCATGAAGAGTGATTAGGTGTGTATGTGAGCTATAGATTCAAGCAAATTTATATACTAGTTTGTTATTCCTTTGTCTGTGTATAAATAGACCCATCCATAATAAAGCAATCAACAAAGTATTTTTTGTGTATCTCTTTCTTTTTCTATTGTTGCAATCTCTTATTTCTTGACATCATTTCCTCAATGGATTCTTGGATCCCTTTATCGTTCTTTCTAAGTTGCATATATTTTGTATCATGTCTTTATCATTAGATTCATTCCAATCCATTCAGTACACTTTTTGGAAAAACCAATAGTATTATTTGTAACTTCTATGAGAATAAATTATTTAGTCAAGGTTCCTACATCACAAGAGTTTAGTTTATCAATCTTGCATTGGTCATGATCTTTACGTAATAAGGATCATCTTTGTTTTTTACCATGTTTTGAAATTCTTCAAATTCAAATTCAAATTTTGTTAAGCTATCCTTTGTTACTATCAACTCTCAATTAAGTTTTATTCATTGATGAACTCTATGCTTCAATTGAAACATAATTTATCACCCTTTCAATAAGTTAATGTGATTTTTTTGATGACTAATGCATATCTTGATCATTATAGGTCTCACCTTCAAGTTTGTATTCGATTTGAATCTTGTTGTCTCAATTAGAATCGTTGGTGTAAAATGTACATGTGACCATTACCCATTTATGTAACATTCTGCAGTTGTAATTATGGTTGTTAGACACAATGGAACACTTAAAGGTGGGGGAGGGGGGGGGTGAGTCAGTGTGTTCTAAAACTTAAACCATTTTTAATATTTAAAGTATTATTACTGAGTTTATATTTATAGTTATGATAATGCAGCAGGTATAATATAAGGAATGATCATCATCAATCACATACAGATGATAGAGACAGACAAAAATCCATCTTTACTAGAGAACCTACTCAAATGGGGCTGCAACCTTTGTTTACAAATTCCTTCTTGTGGAGAGCACCAACCCTCATGTTTTTCTTAGCACCTACTAAAATAACATTCTCCAGCTACTACTGGATGGAAGCACCAATGTCCACTTGTACAGGATCCAACTTGTACAAAGAAAACAACATGTTTTCCCTAGCACCACCCCACCACCCTTTTTTATTAGATTCAAACATATTCATTAAAATATGGAGAAAAACAGAAATGAGAACTAACTCTGTTTTGATCTACTTCTATATTTTCTTATGTACTTTGGCTCCCCTCATTGTCTCTGTTCTGGATATTCTTGAAAGAAATCAGAGTCCTATGTCATAATGTGATCCCCACTTTAACGACGATCCATGCACCAGCTTCTCTACCTACAGAGAGCGCAACCATATATTCATCATGCACATCCTTTTGTACATATCTGCCCTTGAACCCTTTACCTGTTCATGTGCCTAACGGTCCATTTCCATAACTGATCAAACCATTCAATGCCTTATGAAAGACGAGTCCAATCGTTGAGTAGTCATGAGTTTCTACAACATATCTTCATCATTTGGATTCTTCTATAATTTTCATTTTCCGCAACAAATCAGAGTTTCCGCACTCTTGGTTCTGTAGTTCTAGTTCTGCAGTACTGGTTCCGCACCAATCATTCCACACCATTGATCTTCTTTGAGCTCTTCATGACTATTGATCTGATTTTTTATATCATTCCATGATTTCTACTTTCTGTCTTCCACACATCCTTTTCTGCATAATCAATCTGTGTCGTCGATTTCTTATACAACATTTCCCTATCGTCGATCTTAGATCAGGTGTGATATGCGGGTCCCGGGTCTTCAACATTTTGTTAAACAACTTCCGTACTTTTATGCTTTCTGCTTTCCGCATTCCGCTTGCAAAAATCCTTCTGTGTTGTTGATTTCTTGTGCACCCTTTCCTGACCATTGATATTAGATCCGGTACAAGATGCAGATCTCGGGTTTTCAACAATTGTTTGAACAACTTCCGGAATTTACAATTTTTGAATTCCGCTTGCAAAAAATTTATGTTTCGTCGATTCCTTGTGCACCCTTTCCTGATCATTAATCTTAGATCCGGTGTGAGATGCAAATCTCAAGTTTTAAACACTTGTTTGAACAATTTATATACTTTCCTCTTTTTGACTTCCGCTTTCAAAACTCCTTCCGTGCCATCGATTTCTTGTGTGGGCTCACTCCTGACCATCCGATTATCATTCAAACTTTGTGGATTTTCTCTTGACCATTTATTTCTTGTATGGGATCACTCCTGACCATCGAATCTATTCATCCGATTACCTTTCAAAATTTGTGTATTTTCTCTTCACCGTTGATTTCTTGTGTGAGATCACTCTTAACAATCGAATCTGTTCAACATATTTTCTTTCAAACTTTGGTTCTCATAATAATTTCGTGCTCATCCTTTGTTTTAACTCTCCTCCTATTTCAACGAGCTAAATGATTGATAACTGTTGGATCTGAATCCACTCAGATCTATGGTGGACTCCAAATGTTATAGAGAATATTACATTAAAATTTTGCTCCCATCTCTTGTAATTAACCTCCTTGCTAGTTCATAAGTGAAATGGAATAACAGTCGTAAGATTTAGATCAACGGTGGACTTCAACCAACATAGGGAAGATTTCATAAACTATTGCTCCTGCCAATATTTTCTTCCTTTGCGCTTGTTCACCTAGTGAAATGCCTCATAGCCATTGATTTCCTTCGGTATCAACCTGATCCGTTGAGCTCGATCTTGGGGATAATTTTAGGGGTGAAATTTAGCCCATGGGCTATTTTTAGGGGTTTTTCTCCAAAAAAATATTCGCCATTTTTCTTTTTTTAAAGCCATGTTTTTCCCAATTTTGATGGGTAAACTTTTTCCACCCTAGAAATCGCCAAATTATTATATAAACGATATAAAAGCCTTGGAATTTTTATTTTTTTTGTAGAATATCACCAAACATTTTATAGTTGATTTTTTAAGATTTGGTAAGATTCTCCAACATTTATACACTTTTAAATAAATACGGTTCCTTAAAATCATCCTTGCTCGATCTCCTTTACAGTGATTTGTTTCCGATTTCGCAAGCCCACCCCTCCTTTATCTTCCTCGCTATTCTGTCAGTGAAATGTCTTTACGGTCATCAATATTCTCCAAGATTCTTCTAAGTCTTCTGCTTATCTGGATCATATGCTTCGAACTATGTTGCCATCAATGACAACCAAAACCTCCAACAATATCCTCGTTTGGCATTGATGTCAATCTTCAACTTCTGGATGCATGTTGTAGTTGTAATCATCAATCTGTTTGTCATCTATAATAAACAACTTCCTCCCCTTTGACATCAATGTCAAAGAAGACTCTATATCATAGCTCCCCCTATCAAAGTGATCAATTTATTTGGCATAAGATATGATACCTAGCTTCTGGCGTAGGTCCTCAAACTGTGTCTTAGGTAAGGGTTTAGTGAAGATATCAATAATCTATTTTTCAAATCTTCTAGTGTCTAGATCATCTAGATTATTTGAGTACAACATGAGGTAGCAACAATGTATTCAACTTCTGTAGTGGATAAATATATCGAGCCTTTCTTCTTTGTCTTTCATTGCCATGTCTTCACCTTTTTGCTTGTTGGCTCATCATATTCAGAACTGATTTTTTTCATTGTCAATTTTCAAGAAAATTTGATCAACCCCTATGGTTAAGATCATGAGACTTCTCATATCAAGACATAGTGTGTTCAACGATCAATTCTTTTATACCATCTTTATCCCAATATAGCACCTTCAGCTACCTGAATTTAGAGATCATTTCTTTTAAGCAACATTATGTCTCTTCTTTATCTTCTCTAGTCTAAATTCATGCTTGGGGTTGTCTTCATAATTGATTCTTGCCAAGTTGTTATCATGCAATGTTCTTGTCATCAATTCTACTTCATCGGACTTATATTCAATATGTCCACAAACTTGTCTTCAATCTGTCACAATCAGGTCATCTTCTTGCCCATGGTCATCATCAAACTGCAGCTCCAGAAAAACAGAAATCACCACAGCCAAAATTCCTCAGTAATATGTAGATCTAAGATATTTCTTCAAAATCCTTCACAAAATTTGGCCTTCAAGAGTCTATTCAAAATACTTGATTTCTAAACTTTTGAGTGAAACAAGTAAAATCATATGTATTCACTGTGATTGCACGCAAAAATCAAAATTTCTCCCAATAGTTTCAGACGTCTCATCCTTTTCATCTAATAATTCAGTTTATTTCCTTGAACATGTGTCTATCATCTTCAATTTGTGTTTATACATAGGTCTGTTATATACTTTGGCTTCCTTGTATATTTTCAACAAATCTTCTCATGAAAATACTATCGGCTACTCTTAAGGAATGAATCAATCATCTAGTAAATTCATAAAGGGTATGCATGCATCAAAATCATCCCTTCACTTTATTTGTTTCAACTAGAGAGAGTCCATGAGATCACATGAAAATACTCTTACTCTCCTTATCAATTAGAACTCTTAATCTGGGTGCCTTTGTCTTGTCTGCTTCTATCAAATGCATCATCTGATATGAATCTTGGCTCAATGATTTGAACCTCTGTGCAATGTCTTCATACAAGCTTGTTGCTTCCTTTGTTGCTATGGAAATGACTTCTACACTTATTTGGGCTGTATAGGGTCCATTTTCATCATTGTCATCAATATGTTGTTTTTTCACTCCTTAAGGAACTTCTCAAGTATTTAATTTAATTCTTCACAAATGTGCATCATCGATCATGGACCTCGTGTTCAATGATTTATCCAGATCCAAATATATATCTACAAATTTAAAAAGGAAATCTTTTGGCCACTTGATAATGCTACTGGAATTTCTATATATCAAGCTCACTTCAGTCACCCTTCAGTTGTTATTAACAATAGTTGTGTCTTGTTCCTAAGTCTTCTACTCTAGTCACCATATTGTTCATATCTGCAATTAGATTTTATTTATATCAAAATCCTTCACAAACTGCATACAAACATTTTCATACTTCATCCTTCTTCTCCTAATTATCTTTCTTGCTGCTACAAAGATTCAATTCTACTCTCAAAATGTATAGTATACACCACTTCATGGTTCGAAGCTTGATATTAAACCATTGAATATTATAAGATACGCCTTCGAGTTGTTCCAACATATATACCTCTGATTTACCATACTTCATCCATGTTTTCCTTCCTTCCTTCTGTCAATGTTTGCAACCCAGTCTTAGGACATGTTATTTTACTTGGAGTAGACATCCAATTTCCTTGAGTCCATCCTCCAATTTCATGGGCTCAGGATGTGTCAAGGTCTTGAAAGAACTCAACCATGGCTTGCCATATGGCAGCCATCTTTCATCCACACCTGAGAATGTCTTTAGCTATGATCATTTGTCCTTTGGTCTTCACATCTTTCTGCATTGTTCTTCTTCCAATATTCATCTACTTTCCTTGCAAATGGAAATTAAATAATACTCATTGATTGTCTTCTTGGACTTGTACAATCTTGAGATTTATGACCAAATCCACCAGAGGTGAAGCATCTCAATGTGTGGCAGTTATCAACAAAATGCCCAATTTGGTTACATGTTAAACATCTAATTGTGTTACTTTGACTTCCAACACTTCCTCTTCCATGGAGTGGCAGTCCATAGCCCTGTGACCAAAACCACTACATGCATAGCAATAACCATTAAAATTATTTTCATACCTGGAATTATATAGTCCCTTTTGTAACATAAACCTTTTTGTTGATTGTGTCCATCTTGATCCTTGTTGACCATTTCTCTGCTGTATTTATGACTTCTAGATTTCTCTTCAATTTTTCCTTGAGATGGTTGGGGACTTTCTCCTTCTTCGGAATTCTTCTGTGACTTGTCAAATCCTATCCCATTCTTATCATGTGGAGATATCTGATGGCTGAGAATGTGATCCAATATCATAGAAACTTTTCCAAACTTTGGTGTAGTTATTAATTCATCATTTTCCTTGACCAAACTTTTTAAAGAAAGAATTTCATGGTCCTTTCTTTGGAATATTTCAAATTTCATATTGAGTTTCCTTCTTAGATCTTCTTCAAGGTTGTTTCCAATTTGTCTTATCAAGCCTTGACATTCCTCTTGATATTTTTGCAGTTGATCCTTTAAACAATGGTTTTCTTCTCTGATTTCTAAGAGTTCTTTCTTATTTTGTTCAAGACTTCCTTCATATTTAGCTACTAGAGTTTGGCACATGCTTAATCTTGTTATTTATTTTTTCATGGAATCAATTTCATATTTTTAAGTATTACATACCTTTTCTTTGTCATTTAATTGTCTTGACATGGATTATTCAAGTAGTTGTGCTGCTTTTCTTTCTTGACAGTTTTCTTCAGCTTGTTTTTTTATCATATTTATTAAGTCATCAATCTCTTCTAGCGCAGTACAAGCTCTACCTCACAATCCACAATACCTTCATCAACTTTTTCACTCATATGATAGAAATCGTCACATTTTGATTTATTACAGACATAGTGTTTAGGAGAGCCTTTACCTTCATGGTTGATTGAGTTCATCAAGTATTTGATCATACTGGCTTCAGTTTCTTGTCCTTCGGCTGAATATAGATCCTTTAGTTTGTCCCAAATCTCTTTAGCTAAGACACATTTTCCTACCCTTCCTTTTACACGATCAAATAATCTATCTAGTATAATTTCCTCGGCTTTTGAGTTGCAACTTTTAGCTTCTTTCTGATTTGTTGATTTCACTTTCTTTGGAGGGACATAACCATTTACAATTGAAATCCATAAATCATACCAAGCTGATTGCAAGTACCACTTCATATTTACACTGCATATAACATATACGTTCTCATCAAAAAGAGGTGCTCCATTTTCTAAATAATCCATGTGTCTAAGGATCTCCTTCAAGCTAGTTAGGCTCATGATGAAGGCCTCACTCTACTACCAATTTTTAGACACAATGGCACACTGAGAGGCAGGGGTGGTGAATCAGCGTATTCTAAAGTTTAAACCATTTTTAATATTTAAAGTATTATTACTGAGTACATATTTATAGTTATGATAATGTGTAGCATGTATAACAGAAGGAATGATGATCATCAATCACATACACATGATAGAGACGTACAAATATTCATCCTTATTTTGAGGACCTACTCAAATGAGGCTACAACCTCTCTTTACAAATCCCTTCTTGTGGAGAGCACCAACCCTTATGTTTTTCTTAGCACCTACTAAAATAAATTTTTGTAGCTACTACTAGATGGAAGCACCAAATTCCACTTGTACAGGCTCCAACTTGTACAAAGAAAACAACATGTTTTCCCTAGAACCACCCTATCACCCTTGTTCAAACATATTCATTACAATATGGAGAAAAACATAAATGAAAACTAACTATGTTCTGATCTACTTTTGGATTTGCTTATGTACTTTGGTTCCCCTCATTGTCTCTATTATGAATATTCTTGAAAGAAATCAGAGTCCTCTGTCATTCTGCGATCCCCACTTTAACAACAATCCATGCACCAACTTCTCTTCCTACAGAGAGTGTACCCATATATTCATCACACACATCCTTTTTATACATATCTATTTTTAAACCCTTTTACCTGTTCGTATGCCTGACGGTCCATTTCCATAACTCATCAAACCATTCAATGCCTTATGAGAGACAAGTATTCCAATCACTGAGTAGTCATGAGTTTCTGCAACATATCTTCATCATTTGGATTCTTCCATAATTGTCATTTTCTGCAACAAATCAGAGTTTCCACACTCTTGGTTCCGTAGTTCTAGTTCTGCAGTATTAGTTCCGCACCAATCATTCCACACCATTGATTTTCTTCAAGCTCTCCATGACCGTTGATTTGAGAAGAAAATTGGATATTGGATATTTGTTTTTTCTTGATATCATTCCATGATTTCCTCTTTCTGTCTCCTACACATCCTTTTCTGCATAATCAATCTGCATCGTCGATTTCTTGTGCAACATTTCCCTGTCTTGGTTCTTATATCAAGTGGGAGATGCGGATCCTGGGTCTTCAACATTTCATTAAACAACTTCCAAAATTTTCTGATTTATTCTTCCACTTGCAAAACTCCTTCCGCTATGTCGATTTCTTGTGCATCCTTTCTCGACTGTCGATCTTAGATCCGGTGCAGGATGCGGATCTTGGGTTTTCAACATTTGTTTGAATAAATTCCAGATTTTTTTTATTTTTGACTTCCACTTGAAAAACTCTTTTTGTTCCATCGATTAGTTGTGCACCCTTTCCCAACCGTCAATCTCAGATCCGGTGTAGGATGTGGATCTCAGGTTTTCAACATTTTTTTGAACAATTTATAGACTTTCCTCTTTCCAACTTCATCTTGAAAAACTCCTTCCATGCCATCAATTTCTTGTGTGGGTTCACTCCTAACCATCGGATTTGTTCATCCGATTATCATTCAGACTTTGCAGATTTTCTCTTGACCGTTGATTTCTTGTGCGGGATCACTCCTGACCATCAGATTTGTTCATCCGATTACCTTTCAAACTTTGCATATTTTCTCTTGACCATTGATTTCTTATGTGGGATCACTCCTGACCATCGAATATGTTCAACATATTTTCTTGCAAACTTTGGTTCTCACAATAATTTCACGTCCAACCTCTATTTTAACTCACTTCCCATTTCAACGAGTGAAATGATTGATAACTATTGGATCTGGATCCATGCATATCTATGGTGGACTCCAAATGTTATAGAGAATATTACATTAAAATTTCACTCCCATCTCCTGTAATTAACCTCCTTGGTGGTTCATCAACGAAATGGACTAACAACCATTAGATTTAGATCAATGGTGGACTTCAACTAACATAGGCCAGATTTCATAAACTATTGCGCCCACCAGGATTTAATTCCTCTGTGCTAGTTCACCCAACGAAATGCCTCACACCCGTTGATCTGGTTCAGGATCAACCTCATTTATTGATCTCGATCTCCTTTACAATGATTTATTTCCAATTTCACAAGTCGACCCCTCCTTTATCTTCCTCGCTATTCGTTAGTGAAATGTCCTTACCACCATCGATCTTCTCCAAGATTCTTCCGAGTCTTCTACTTATCTAGATCATTTGCTTGGAACTATGTTTCCATCAATGACAACCAAATCACACTCTGATATGTTCCCACATGACCACAAAACCTCCAACAATGGTTATGTTCATATTTTATTTCATTTGTTGTTTATGTTTATGGTTAACTCAACCCAATTCAGCCTTGATATATAGGCTCGATAACCATCTTTTGTTGTGTCCTTGTAATTTGGTCCCATAATCCCTCTTAGGAGGATACCTCAGTTGATTTATGTATAAATAAACAAATTCATGTCTCATTTGCATAATCTCATCTCACAATCTTCTTGATATATTATACAAAGTGTGTTTAAGCATGGGGGCACTTATATTTTACATTCTTCTGCTTGTAAATTGGAATTTTTCTTGGGCTCACTTGTGAATGTATATATTCATAAAAAAATTTCTTGGACTTTGTTCTCTCTACAGTGCACCAAATGTATCTTTTTGTAGCCCACTTATGAGGAGGTTATTTCAGAATTATGGTGATATTCTTTTCTATCAATAATATAAGGTTTTATTTTGCCCAAAATGTATCATATTTGAAAAAAGACCAGAATATTCCAGGAATATTTCGTATTTTGGGCATAGCATTTTGCTCGTAACTTGGAATTGGGAAGACTTTGGACCACTGGAAAAGCATTGAATTTCTTTACAAAGTTTATGTTTTCATTTTTCCTAATTCCTTACCATTTGTCTGGGGAGGGCATTTTAGCAACAAAGCACCTTTTAAAAGATGATTTGTTAGTAAAACTCCTGCCCTGGACAAACGATAAGGAATTAGGAAAAACTAAAAACAAAAAATTTGTATATAATTTCAATACCTTTCCAATGGTCTAAATTCCACCCAATTCCGAGTTACGAACGAAACGTTATGCCCAGAATACAAAAGATTCCAAGAATCTTTTCACTTTTTGTTAAATAGGATACATTATAGAGTGTAGAATGTCATATGATTCCTGTGTTTACTGTTGTAATTATAAACTAATTTTGGAGATGCTCTTAATGTTCCAACTCTTGGACCAAAATTTATTTCTATTTGCTACATTACACACACTAATAAAAAGGTGGAATTTTGTCCAAATCACTATGTTGTAAAGGGAATGAATGATGTTTCAAAGTGGGTGCATCTAGATATGTAACACCTCGATTTCGACCCCATTTGCATTAAATCGTATATGATGTAAATATTGTATTTAATCATGGTATGGAGATAATGGAAAAATCCCCACCATTGACTTAGTGTTTTATGTTTCGACAATTAAAATCGATGCCAATGGTATTTCGTGCTATCCGGGCACATTATAATTTTGGACAACATGTAAAAATGCAATTTAATTAAAATACCCACAACCAGCTATGTCAATGCAACATTAAAGAGATGGGGCATGATTTCATAAGGAATATGGGGCAAATAATTCAAACCCTTGAGCCAACAATGTTTAACCAAATGTCAAAGGGAGAACCCATCAAAATCTCAACCACCCATTTTTGTCTTTTGTGCCTAATAATTTATTTATTCCAAAAATTGGTTGAGTTAGTTAATGCATGGGGATGGGAAGAGTATGGAAATCAAAATTCGAATTTGAGAATCCATCAGATTTTGGAAAACATGTTTTGACTTCTTGGGCAAGTAAAAACCCACAAATGCATGGGCGTCCTCCTCTTCCTCACCTATTTTTGAGCTCTTGGGTGTTTTTCTCACCCATATTCCATTCGCGTTGGGTCTCTCTCAAACAGCTAGAGCTTCCTGTGTGTTTTCATTCACGTTTTTTGTTTTTTTCTTCATTTTCCCCATCGTCGGGTGGTATTTTTTGTAATGCTCAATGGTTGGGTTGTCTCCCTCACTAATTACTATTATTTCTTTATTTTCCCCATGCCCAAAAATCCATTTTTGGTGTTTTACAATAAATGGGAAGATAGATCCATGATCTGAGGGTTTGTAGAGGTTGTTTTTTCCCATGTGAATCCATTAAACATTTCTAAAATCGAATTTTCTATCAGAGGGTTGTTTTCCCCTTGTTCCATTTTTGTTTGGGCTCTCAGGATGTTTTTCCTCAAACCTAGAACTTGCATTTTTCCTTGTGTGCATCCCTTGTTTTGTTCTAAACTAGTTTGGAGTGGAAGAGGGAAGAATTAGCTTGATAAACCTAGTGTAGAAAGGAACCACACATAGAGAATAAGAGGGGATGGTTATTTCTTTCTTGCACACCCTGAAGAGTACTGAAAGGGAAGGCATAGCCTAAGGGACTCTATAGTAGAGAAGGGGATACTTCCTTGTGTTGGGTGTGTAGGTGTTTGGAAATCCAAGCCAGATCTTATGTAGGTGTCCATAGCTCTGTGGTTAAGTTCACTAGCTTATCAATTGAACCATTCCACCTCCTTAGCAGTCTGATAAACCCAAATGTAGTTTTGGCTTGGTTGGATTTTGACATGTATTTGGCTATGTGTGAACCTGATGTTGTTCCCTTATTCCTTATGGGAATCATTCCTAGCTCGGGGGTGGTAGTGATGTTGAGAGATTGATGAGAACACTGGTTTATGGATTGGTGGAACGTTCCAGTGACATAACCGGTTGCTAGACAACTCTTTCTCAAGATAAGTATTTCTTGTGTATTTAAATTTTGCAACTGTATTTGTTTTAATGAATTATATGAACACGTTGAATGCTTGAATGAAATGTATTTTCTTCTGCTGTAGATTGCATGCATTATGCATCCACGTATTTTTTTTATCTCCAATGCATTTTTACTGTTATGTTCATGGGACTTAGATCCCCTCTTAAAGGATAGCAACACTACACAGTCACATCCTTTCGGAGGGGAGGGGAAGTGANTGGCTCACTACATCCTTCAATCCACAAAATTAAGCTTTCATCTAGAAAAAGGCATTTGTTTGTGCAACTCATATCATCAATAAAACACATACTCTTGATGTTACAAGTTTGAATCCTTATGATAAATGATATGGTAGCAATCCTTCTATTAAGTATTCAAAATGTTTGGATCTAGTGCATGGGCCAATTCTTTTAGTGAAAGAATAAACACAACATCATCTCTAGACTTAGAGTCTTACAAAAATATGGTTAGCTACAGTAAAACATTTTAGGGATACAAATTTTAGGATTCCACCACTCACATAATGATTAACTTTAAAATGGTTTTTTTTAACAAGGTTTGTGCTCGACTCGCTAGGATATCTCTCTTTTAGCTAGATCTCAGTGTGCTTTCATGGATCATGCTTCATCTATTCACCATGTAGTTCGTTATCTTATAAAATATTCCTTCCATGTTTTAATGGACCCTTATTTATCGTAGTATAATATTGGTGCTCTGTCTACTTTTATTTCAAGTATTCTCTCAAGAAATCCTTCTATAGTAAATAGGAATAATTGTATATTTGATGTGAACCTTA
Source organism: Pseudotsuga menziesii (assembly GCA_001517045.1). Taxonomy (NCBI): domain Eukaryota; kingdom Viridiplantae; phylum Streptophyta; class Pinopsida; order Pinales; family Pinaceae; genus Pseudotsuga; species Pseudotsuga menziesii. The sequence continues at coordinate 8,181 of LPNX011132014.1, read as the reverse complement.
TTGATAATTTATCTAATTTTATTGTTGCATATGCATCTTCATTTTTTTAGGATACTCTTGTTAATGACTCATCCAATGCTCATGTTGCAGATGCTTTTCAGAGTTCGACTCCATTATTTAGTAACAATGGAAACACCTTAGATGATTTACCTATCCTAGTTACTCTTCACTCTGATAGGTCATGGTATATACCTAAGTGGGTTCTCTCCACTCTTGTTGATGTGATTTTTTTTAGATCGAATGCATATCAGGAGGAATCCCCTCCACCTCAGGTCCTTCTTGCTCATATTGTTGACTATTTTTAAGATGAATATGTTGAAATTAATTTTCTTGTTTATTGTTTATTCCATGTTACCTTTTATGTGTTTCATTAAGTTGCTTTCCATGGGATTAATTTTGAGAGTTGGGTCATCTAAATCTGACTTTATGTCTTAAATTTTAATATCCCCGTAACATTTTAGATTTGTTCTTTGAACACATGAAGCTATTTTTATATTAATTCCAATCAACATTTTATATTTGTTCTTTGAAAACATGAACCTATTTTTATACTAATTCCAGTTCATCCTTCTTGCGATACCTGGTAATGTGCACAAATTTCCTATAAAAAATAATATCACCTAATGTGCAAAAAATTCATATAAAAATATTAATAAAGTATTAGGACAAAGAATAACTCTTTATTAATAATATTTTAAAGAAAATATTATATAATCGTAGATAGAGGCATCACCCACACAAACAAAATGAGATAGGATGTGTTGCTACTTTGAGAACAGAGGAAAGAATTTGTATGATTGTGTTTCCTTAAAAAGGTGATAAACCAAGCATGATTAAAGAGGCTATGGAATCCTTAGTTTTGAAGGCATCTATCTTGTTAAAAATAGAACATGTATTCTCCTTTTATATGCATTTTCATTCATCACATATATCATTGATTAGTCACATAGATATGCTTAAATTAAATATGTTTAACATATTTCAAAAATGAGAAATTTTTTGTATTAAACAAGTATACAAATTGCTTACAGGTTTGCTTATAGAAGTTCAAAAATTAAAGCTAAACAAGATAAGTCCACGATAAATATTCCTCCATTTAGTTCTTTGCCAATATGAAAAAAAAAAAGAAAAAAAAAGGTTTCTAGTCCCTATATTCTTCCTCTTATAATATATTCTTATATGTTTCAACTCCATGATTTATCCCATCATTCTTCCCCATGCATCATCCTCTATAACCATGAATGTAGGTTCTAAACTATCAATAGATTTGTGCCTTTCCTCACCTCCTAAAAATGAAAATATAATTGAAAGGGGTCTCCAAACTTCAAAATCCAACCTACTCTAACTCATATGACAGATTTTACATATCCAAAATACAGCCCTTCACATGGTTTAGCACGAGTCCAAGGGTGGAAAATGAGATATCCAGACTTGAGATTTTAATGCTAAGTAAGAACCAACTACTTTTCCTTGCAATAAACCACCACGATCCCAATCCTTCATTGCGGTGGTGCATGTTTCCTTTAGAAAGTGTGAGTGGGAGCAAGTGGGAGCAAGTGGGCCTGACACCCCCAAAATCGATCTTGAGGTAAGATGTTTTGACTATCCTCAAAGGTTGAATGAGTTGACCAATTTTTCAAGCATGGATACATGATATCCTATGAGTATAAGGTTGAGAATGAATAACACTTATAACTCCTTGTTCGAGCCTTGAACCTATATTGGAAAATCTATCAGTTGTTTGATTGTTCTATTGCTTAACATGAATAAATAAGACTTCGGAGAGGTCTGATATGAATATTAAAATTCCTTTTGGAATCTTTTAACTTAGTTTTTTCTTCTTGCTTGAATGTTCCGTATCTTTTGGATAACAATCCAAGGGTCTCCAAAGACTTGATAATATCTAATATCTAACTTTGTCACTATTTTATTCCTTGCATTAAAGAGGCCCATTCTACTTGATTATTTGTCCTCTTACCCAAACCCAAAACATAGCAATGGATCATTTTTCTTCATAGATCAAATATGACCCCACCTGCACCTGCCTCCCCTTAAAAATGTTTAACATGTTAATTGTTATTCACTATTCTGATTCAAATGAATGATATTTTGAATTTGATTTAAATAATAATTTCAGTTCAATTCAAACTGATTTGCAAGATATGAGATGTTCTTCCCTCATTTCCATTCAATGTAGCTTAAGATGTTGACTTTCTATACCTAGGTTTATTAGGGATCTTCAACCTTATATTTTTTCCTTTTTCACACGCTATTACATTATGTTTTTCATTAGGTTTGCAATGAATTCATTTTGGGTTTTTTTTTATATAACAATATATACACCATATGCTCAAAGATTAAATAGCCCCTTAACATTTTAGATTTCTCTCTTCATTTTCTACCTTTCGACCTCAATTGTTCGAAACATTTGTTTGAATACTATTATAAACCCTAGAGCGAAAATAAAAAAATGAATCCTAAAAACCTAGGAGCTAACATGGAAAAAGTATAGCCCTAAGAAGTTGTGGGAAAATAATAGATCAACTTATCGTGGTCATACTTCAACATATGAAATATGATTTATGTTCATGATAGCTTGTTGGAGAGGTCTCAAATATAAGAATTTAGAGCTGACAAAATATTTTACTGTGTTAGTTGGAATGGGGCATGAAAAATTTTGTTAGGGCCCAAAAAGTGCATATGAAGTTCAGGAACCAAGAACTACCCAAAATCAATTTCATTTCTAATATGGACTATAACCTATTCACTGGTGGGGAAATGACAATACCCCTCTTTTCTTTAGGGTTTCACATTATGAATATATGGCATAACATGTTTGTTCATAGGATATTAAAGAATACCCAAATTTCACTATATTAAGGAATTCCTACAAAATTTGTTTTAATGAACCCTCCTCCCAATAAACATTTCCAATTTAAAAACCCCTTATTTTCACTACATATCCTAGGTATCCATTTTTCCATGACATTTTTAATACCCCTTTTCATTTTTACCTTCAGTGGGATGGCATGAAAAAAATATCACAACCCTTGGAAACATTACAAGGAGAAATATGAAATATTAGTTGGACAAGATATTTCAATATGGGGAACAACACCCTAAACATAGGCCACCTTCATACAAAGTAATTCAAATCAACTTCACGACAATGCCACTCACAAATCATACATATTCAATCATCACTCTAATTACATACACAATCAAATTCACACCACCTTTAGACATAAATCATACTCATTCAAGCACTAATCTAACATCACACATACTACGAATCCAAACCAAATTCAAATGTATAATTTCTACTCAAACCACTAACACTCTATTCAACCCCCTAGATACATAATTATAAAACCCCCTAATATCTATATGTTTTTTAA
>LPNX011132008.1:219454-309256 GCA_001517045.1 Pseudotsuga menziesii | reverse complement strand
TCAATGATGGCATTGCACGATTCATGTAAGTGCGAAAATTTGATATTAGATATTGATCAGTGATAACAATTTATAGATATAAAATTATAAATGCTTGATACTATATTTTTGTCAATGATGATAGGCTTTCAAAGTTGCAAAACTACATGAATTTTTGATAGTCAATAGTGGTCAATGATGACATTAAGCAAAGTTGTATAGGTATGAATGTTTAATGGTAGATATTTTTCAATGGTGACATTGCATTTGATATTGGGGATTGGTCAATGATATATTTGTTGCTACAAACAAGGGTTTCTATGGTTTAGCATACAAACTAGGGTTTCTATACTAGGATATGCTTACAAGAAAGGATAGGTTTACATGCTAAGCTAGGTTATTCTATGTAGTTTAAGTTTAGTGTAAGATAGTATTAAATTAGAGTGGTTTAGGCCAATGTATGGTTGCTAAAAGTAGGTTCATTGGTCTTATAAAAATGGGATAGGTTATGTTTATTATGTGAGGTTGGGGTAGTTCATGCTAGATTAGGGTAGGGTAGGCTATTATAGGAATGGATAAGCTAGATATTCTATGTTTGGGTAGGTTTGGTAAGATAGGTTAGATAGTTGAGTGGTTTAGGAGAAAAGGACATTATTGTAAGCATTATTACAATGAGGACATACTACAGTTTACACATGGAATCTTTTTAATACTATGAAAATACCTCCAACTATACTTCATATCTTGTATATTCGCACACATAGATTAGGTTTCTAGGACTAGATTTAGTCACTACTAATGTATATGAATTCTTGATAGTAGATATTGTTCAGTCGTGACATTGCATTTGATATTAGTTACTACAAACTAGGGTCTTTAGGGCTTTTAATACAAACTATGGTTTAGGCTACAAAATAGGGTTTCTAGTGTTTAGAATACAAACTAGGGTTTTATACATTGGTCAAAGGTGACATTGCAAATTTGATAGTAGTCATTGGTCAATGATGGCATTGCATGATTCATGTAAGTGCGAAAATTTGATATTAGATATTGATCAGTGATAACAATTTATAGATATAAAATTATAAATGCTTGATACTATATTTTTGTCAATGATGATAGACTTTCAAAGCTGCAAAACTACATGAATTTTTGATAGTCAATAGTGGTCAATGATGACATTAAGCAAAGTTGTATAGGTATGAATGTTTAATGGTAGATATTTTTCAATGGTGACATTGCATTTGATATTGGGGATTGGTCAATGATATATTTGTTGCTACAAACAAGGGTTTCTATGGTTTAGCATACAAACTAGGGTTTCTATACTAGGATATGCTTACAAGAAAGGATAGGTTTACATGCTAAGCTAGGTTATTCTATGTAGTTTAAGTTTAGTGTAAGATAGTATTAAATTACAGTGGTTTAGGCCAATGTATGGTTGCTAAAAGTAGGTTCGTTGGTCTTATAAAAATGGGATAGGTTATGTTTATTATGTGAGGTTGGGGTAGTTCATGCTAGATTAGGGTAGGGTAGGCTATTATAGGAATGGATAAGCTAGATATTCTATGTTTGGGTAGGTTTGGTAAGATAGGTTAGATAGTTGAGTGGTTTAGGAGAAAAGGACATTATTGTAAGCATTATTACAATGAGGACAAACTATAGTTTACACATGGAATATTTTTAATACTTTAAGAAAATACCTCCAACTATACTTCATATCTTGTATATTTGCACACATAGTATATCATATAGCTAATTGGAGCTGCTCAACACACTACAACTTAAGGTGATGGAGAAAGATCTATGAGCAACATATAAACTATCAAATTTAAAAGTTACATTAGGAATCTTGCATGAATCTTCCTCTACATGAGAGGGAATAGGCTGCGAGACAATAGACTCTTCCTGGGCAACCTGCACAAAACATGTCAAGTATCAAAATTAGGATACATATTGAATACATTACAATCTATAAGTTATAAATATATATAAATAAAATTGACAAATTAACAAGTATAGAACTCTTACCCCTATTGGCGAAGAACCAAACCCATAGGTAATATTGACAGCCGCATCAATGTTCTCAACATTGATCGACGGACTATGCGACTGTGGTGTGCCATGGGACACCAGCTGTACATATTTGTTCACAAATGTTGTTAGATAATTAAATACAAATAAAGTGCGAAACAATTGAAGATTTTGACATGAAACAAAGTATAATATTAAAATAATGAGTTTTACTTACAAAGCGAAGTAATCCATCATCTCGAAAATCGGAAGCAGGGCCATAGCATATGCCTCCACATGATGTACAAGGGTGTGGAGTAACACAGCACTCTGAAGACTCTGCATCTCCTCTGTGATCTGTAGATCGGCCCGCCGTAGAAGTGCCAGCCCCTTGGTCTGCATTGCCTTGGACATCAATCCCATGCTCAAGCAATGTCTCTGCCATGTCAAGTAGTGCCTCCTGTGTATACTCAATGACAGGACCTGCAGGAGGGTATACCCGAGGGGGTTTTGGTGTGCGTGGTGGGCGTGGCACACGGTTGGGATCTCTCGTGGATCCTTCCCTATCTTGGGGCATCCCATGACCAACACCCTAGTTTCCTAAGATATCAAAGTAGTTAACATGTTTCCCTAGGATGAATTCTGCATACAGCTTCCTAAGGAAATAAAATGGGATGTCCCTATTCCCATGGGGGTCTTCATCGAAGACCATATACCAGCGATCCATCCAATTATCCTTTATATTTGGTTCAATGCACCATTCTATGGAAATGTGTGCTCGACTGGTTGGTGGAACCAATCCGGTGCTGGGGTCCCGGAATAATGAAAATATTTGGTCTTTAGTAATTTTAAGGTCTTTGATGTCTTTATGTGTCAATCCATTAGCATAGTATCACCTCCTAGATTCTCTGTACGAGGTAATGTTGTACAGAGCTCCTTGGGCACTGGAAATTGTGTTTGTGATTGTGTCCAATGCATTGGCTAAAGAATTTCTCAAATGACCCCCCCCTCTAATGGATGAGCTAAGGCGCCTCAATGATGCCAGGCGTGCAATAATTTGTGTGTTTCTATCACTTCCCCCTCCGGGTCTGGGTTTGGTTGTGGGTTAGGTTGTTGTGGGTTATGGGAGGGTGGGTTTTCCACATTCTGTTGTTCATTTGTGTTGTCTGTTTTAAGATTTAAACATAAAATTGCAAGTTAATTTACTTATCTAATCATTGTTTGATTGTTCACATTCAATTATTTTTTTAAATTTGTTCAAAATAATTCTATAAACAAAGAAATTATGAATAAAATTAAACAATGGAAGGTTTTAAATGAGGAGAGAACTAGCATTTAAATACCTGCCATTGGAGTGCCCACCTCGGTGACACCTCGAACTCGGCCTCAACCTTGAAAAGGTAACACCCAAAACGCACCTGTGGTTTTTCGCTACTCCGTTTTATCGCTGCTGCGTTATTTCAATGTCCCGATATTGTGAAAATGAGATCGCGGCCACTGTTTTTTTTGTTTTTTTTGTTTTTAAATATCGCATATGCGATATATCGCACTTGGGATAAGGTTGAAATGGATATGTGGGAGACCAATATAATTAGTAACAACCATATTATTAAAACAAATTAATAGGTTGAGAATATATATAATTTAAGGATATGTTATAGTTGAAATTAAACTAATTTGAAATTAAGCTCATATTTGTATCTTATTGGAGATATGTTAATAATTGTATTTATTAATTAATTTAAAATTTCATATAAAGTTATTGAGTTAATATAACAATTTTGATCTATTTTGACTCATAGCTTCCAAATGGACTTGGAATAAGTGTTATGTACATTAACTTGACTCCCCATTAGGAGATGGAGTTCTATTGTCACATAAGTTGCACATTACCATGCCATTAAGTGCAGTTATCCCATGAGTTCAAAGGAATTTATGAAGAGTTTAGAGGAGTTTATTAGGAGTTTGACTAAACCTTGTGCACATTAGGTCGACTTCTAGCCACTAGATGGATTTTCATTGTCACATAGACTACACATTACCATGACATTAAGTTCAGTTTTCACATGAGTTAATTTTTTGTCTTTTTACTATTTTTTTCTAACTACCATAAAGTGTAGTTATCACATGATTTGTTTTCAATTTTTTTACACTTGCTAATTATGGATTTTGAATGACGTGCATAGATTAAATGTGGATAGTACAATTGTCTTGTTCTTTTCCATAGATGAAAAAGAATAGATGGTAGTCCACCTCCAAATTCTATGAGATATTCCTCTTTTGACATAATTAATATAACATTATAGTAAATAATAATAATAAATTAATAATAATAATAATAATAATAATTATTATTATTATTATAAGTATGTATAATATATTAATATGGATTACGGTTGAAAATGATGGCCTTGGTTGACCTTGTCAATACTTCTTTTGTGGTCCCCTTAAAAAAAATTAACATGTTACTCACAAAAAGTATAATTCCTATGAATTTAATCTATATCTTCTTGCATATCTTGCACCGAAAACTCATTAGTATAATATTCTTCAAAACATGATGTTTCAAAATCAACTTGTGAAAATAAAGCAACATTTACAGTCTCACCTCTTGGATTTTCTTCGTGTGCCAAGCTTCTCTAATAAATTTCATTTAGGCTTCTTACCTTCCTTGTAGGACTTGTACATGAAATTGGAGAACTAGATGAGGGGCTACTTGGTGTATTTACAAAATTTGGAACTAAAACATTAATGGGTTTCTCATGATTAATATCATCAATAATATCACTATTCAAACCATCTTTTGACTTCTCAACATGGTGTTTTTTATGACCATAAACTCCCCCTTGATAAAAAAAATCACATCCCTAGACACAACGATGTTATTGGTGAGAGGATTATACAACCTATAAACCTTAATTTTCTCACTGTATCCACAAAAATGCATGGTTCACTTTTTGTATCCTACTTTTGTCTCTTTTTATCAACTACATGAACATAGGATAAAAATCCAAAAACCTTGAAATGATTAACATTAGGATTTTTGTCATACCATGATTCGTAATGAGTCATAATTTCAAGTGCAATTGTGGGACTTTGATTGAGAATGTATATTGTTGTAGAAAATTCACCTCCCCAAAAGGAATTGCTTAATTCCCTGGTCTGTAACATAGTTCTTTCCATTTTCATCATTGTACGTTTCTTCATTTTAACTATCCCATTCTGTTGAGGTGTATAAGTAGTGGTGAGTTGTATTTTAATGCCATTCATATCATAAAAATTCTAAACACCTCTTGAGAAAAACTCTCATGATCCATGGTTAGTACTCATCCATGTGTTGAGTTTCCCTCCAACTCAACCAATGCACATTTTGGATGTTCCTTGTGTTGCCTATGAAGCTTGGAACAACTATATGCTACTAGTACTTTCTTTGGGTCAGTTTGGCAGGCCTTTCATCATCCCACCCAAATTAATTTGTATTTGGGAGGGTTGGATGTTTATGCTTGGATGTTTGAATATTGCTTTTATGCTTGGAGAAAGTAGTTCAAGGAGTTGAGTCGGGTGTAACCAAGACCAGGTTGGATAATATTTAACTTAAACCAATTAAAACACAAATGTGACCACAATTTTTTATTTATATTTATGTGTTTTAATATGTATACATGTTTTTCTGAAGCATAAGGTGTTTATACATGTGTTTCTAATAGGAAACAATCATTTGTAAGAAAAAAATTAGTTTTTAGAAGGGTTTATCATTCTTTTGTGTGTGCAAGAGGGGTGCAAGGAGTTTTAAAAGCATTAATCATTCTAAACATGATATATGTATGAGGTCATAAGAGAAGATGATGGCTGCAATGCATTAAAAAATGGACTAGAAACTTGATGAGTGTACTAGGATAGAGTGCACCAAAACTAGATTAGAAAAGGAAAACCAAACAAAAACAAAGTATTAGAAACTCTCTTCCCAATATATGCATATCGACGCTCAGGTGTAAATAAGAAAGGACTTAGAATCAACTATACTACATATCCATTATATATAGAAATAATGAATCATGTCCTTGAAAAATATACATAGTGGATTGAATGTCAAAAATAGATCATAGCCACAAACATATACACTATGGATCTATTTCGTAGTATATAATATGATAACAAATAGAACTTGAAGTGGGTGTAAAATGATTCTCCATGTAGTACAAATGTTATATGACATATGGTATAGTCTTGCAAAACTCAAGTAATTGAAATGGTGAAAGAGTTACTAGAGACTAAGGTCTTCAACCAAAACAATTGATATGTATGTGTTTTTACCATGTGAATAAATAAGTTGAAAAAAACATGGTGAACACCGATTTATTACCACTCGTTGATCTATATTGTTAACAAATGCAAGAAAACACATTGATTATTGTTATGCGAATCAAGGTGCTAGTACATTATAGCAAGTTTAATTAAGGGAGTTGTCACCAAACACTTGTACAATTTATCAATTAGGGGACATTGATGATTTTGCACTTTCAATAGAGAGGGATATTTACATTGATGAATACATTGCCTAACGTAGTAAAAGGTATCTAAATATATTTCCCATAAAAAAATAGTTGACATTGTTGGGAAGATATTTGTTGGAAGGGAGGCATTATCCCCCATCAACCAACATTAAGAAGTGTCATGGACTTATTTGTTTTATAAATGAATTGGAAAATTATCTATAGGGATATACAAACAAGTATTATTATCTCATGCACTAGGTGTTAATAACACACAAAATAGGCCCTTTGAGCAACAATTGATTATGAAATTCATTGACAAAGGAGAGGACCTCCACAAATGATGAAAATGTAATCGTTTTCTAAATGTTGCATATCGCACTTGCGATATATCGCATATGCGTTTTGAAAATTTACATATCGCCTATGCGATATATCGCATATGCGTTTTGTAATGTTACATATCGCATATGCGATATTTAACATTACAAAATGTGAATGCGATATATCGGATATGCGATATAGATTTCCACGAACCTTAGCCTTGTGTTTGGGCTCGGATTATTCCGAACATACCATCAATAACGCATATACGTTCTTGATTTACACTTCGGAAGTGTGTTTCTGATTTCCTAAGTGGCACCAAAAAATGGAACCAACTTCGTGCGAGCGCCCAGGAGAAATGGAGGATGTTCTGATTCACTTATCCACAAATGAGAGGGTATATCAGTACATCGACATTGTAGTAGTAGACATACCAGATTCTTATGGAATGATGTTGAGCCTAGACTGGTCAACAAGGTTAGAAGGATATTTTGCATTGAATTGGTCACATTTGTGGTTTCCTTTTAAGGGAAGTCCAAATCAGATAAAAGTGTTACGAGAACCTCAAATGAAATACAAAGTCACTTAGTTAGAAGGAAAAGATGAACCAGCAAAATCGGTATTGGGAAACTATTCATTGAATTGGAACCGAGAAATTACCAAGCTAAAGAATCCAACAAGATACCTGATATCCAGCCCGATCTCCTTCAATTTTCATGGGCTGATGAGATTGACTATAACATAGTAGATTTAGTTTCAAATGTAGTCTGTAATTCAAATTTAGTAGAGGTAGATAGTTTTTGGACTCTCTATTTTGATGGTTCTAAAACATTGGAGGGATCATGGGATGGCTGTGTCCTGATTGATCTAGGCAAAAATAAACATTTTATTTCATGTAGGTTAGAATTCGAATGCACAAATAACACAGCTGAATATGAAGCACTAGTTTAGGGACTTAAAAAAGCAATAGAACTAAAAGTAAAAAATCTAAAAGCATATGGATATTCTGAAATCGTTGTTAAGCAAATTTGGAACAAAATAAAATGTATTTCACCACATTTGAAAGATTACCAAAATAAATTTTGGGATTTTCTTATAAATTTTCATACATTCAATATTGTGTCCATTCCTAGATTAAAGAATGCAACAATTGATTTACTATCTACCTCAACAACAAGATTAGTACCTTCAAATAATAGATGCTCTATTGAATTACTTTTCAGGCCTTCTGTTCTAGATATGATCACAAATCTATGGGTTTTTGATGATGATTAGCAAATTTTGGAGTGTTTCATGAATGACAACACTTTCAAAGGAGCAATAATAGACGATGAAGGACATCAAGCAGAATTAAAATTCAGGAACTTTATTCCTAAAGGAGTTAGGACCTTAGAATGAATGTTTGATTTAGATAACAAATTCAAAAATCCAGTGAATGTCAAGACTCATAGCTCGTCCTTAAAATTCGAGATGATAAATTTAAGGACTGAAGCTGAACCCAAATATGTAAATTTGGGGAAGTGTTGTTATCCAGGTGAGACGAGTAAGTTCATCAGTCTATTCAAGTAGTACAAGGATGTGTTTTCTTGGACCTATGAACATCTAAAAAGTTATGACACAAAGATCATACAACATGTTATCCCAATGAAAGGTGGAATCAAGCCTTACCAACAACCTTTGAGAAATATGCATCCTAAGATGGAACCTTTAATTCAAAGGGAGGTAAAAAAATTGTTGGATGCTAAAATCATATTTTAATTCAGACATTCGAAATGGGTTTCTAATTTGGTGTCAGTACAGAAAAAGTCTAGAGAAATCAGGCTTTGTGTGGATTTCAAAAATCTTAATCTTGTATCAGATAAGGATTATTATCAGGTCCCACCCATGGAGCAAATACTACAAATGGTTTCAATTTCTAAGTTGTTTTCATTATTAGATGTATTTTCCAGTTATAATCAAGTATTAGTAGCTGAAGAAGACAAGATTAAAACCATGTTCAAAACCAAGTGGGGAACTTTTGTGTATAGGAGGATGCCCTTTGGACTTATTAATGCTAGAGCTACTTTCCAAGGGGCCATGGATATAGTCTTCCATGGTATGATTGGTAGTAGTGTTGTGGTTTATCTAGACGATGTCACAATTGTCACATGCCCCAATTTGCAAAAACAATTTAATGTTATTTAAGGAACATTGTGTTAAATTTTATGCTAAGTTTGTAATTGATGACCTAGTGGGGTCAAGAATATTTAATGTAATTAAGAATATTTTATTTATAAATAAATAAATGATGAGACAATAGCTCAGGGAAGCTGTTAAAAGAGTGTTTACTGCTTAATTGGTGGAGGAGACTTGATGGAGAGTAAACTGACAAGTGGCATCATCCTCAAACCACTTCCAACCATTGCAGGTGGCAACTTCCCTATATTTGTGGTCATGATTCCCCAAGAAATTGGAATAGGAGCAGGTGGCTCATTAAGTGAAAACTGACCCAGAAGACCTAGGCATCTCTATAAAATTTCTCATTGAAGACAGCTGAGGCTGCTCATTATGGAGGTGATCATTTAGGGTGAATGAATTTTACTCAAGAGAAATTCAATGGAGGGGATTACTGAAGTGTGTTTGAGGTATTAACTACTGAGACTGAACTTGTTGTAGCTTCTAGGCTGAAGTTCATACTCCTGAGAGCATATTTTATTTACTGAGGTAATTGGACTAGTCAGGTGACAGAGGTCTTAAAGTTGTATTCTCCACCCAGTTCTCTACCAAGAAGACCAGGAACAAGCTCGGGGGTCCTAAGGAAGCGTTGTCTAAGTGATCTCGAGGATTTTGGTTGGGAGGAACAGCCTCCTTAAGCTGTTGTTGTCTTGTTATTAATAGGTTCTATTTGTCTTTATGTTATTTGTTTACTGTCTTCAGTAAAATATTTATTAGTTTCTAACTACAGGCATGTCAATATTTTAGGGTTTATGAAGGAATGAGTAACTGTGTAATGTTAGACTTGGTAAAATTACAGATTATGTTAGAAATAAAAATGAATATGTAAATTGTTAAATAGATAGAATTAGAATTCCCAATCTATGTTTTTCCACACCTGACTCAGGTAGTACTCTAGCACAGCGAGGTGTTTAGGTGAATGAGATGATTCATTTACTTGAATGAAAACTGTAATTAGATTTACTTCATTTGCTTATGATTGCTACTATAAATAAGTATTAAATATTATCTGTATTTATTTACTTCAACTAAACTAAAAGATAGGTATGTAAAAGAATAGTAATAATATTATTATAGAAGTAATTCTAGTATTAGTATTATGATAAAATATAGAGACTAGGGTTTAACAATTAAACATAAGTAAAGTAAGTAGGCTAACATCTAAAAACTAGGTAAAAAGAATTTGTAGAAACATTTTTATAACATTGGATTCTAGACGTTGTGTGTCTCTGTCTAAAACAGAAGGATTCTACTAAATCTATTTAAAACCACAGAAGTCTCTACAGTAATATACCACTTAAAATCTGAAAGATAAATATTTCTTTTTTTTACTAGTATGCAGCATGAAAACCCTAATTATTTATTAACTAATAATTAAAACAAACTGTAAAAATCATTAAAGAATTATTAAATAAACAGAGCTAGTATCGAACTAATATCTGTAGGTAATACTATTATCTATTACCTATGATCAAACAGAACTAAGAGTTCTTTAAGTACAAATAAGGCTATTATTAAACTATAGGGTTTATACAATAATTAACCCTTTAAAAAGCCAAAACCAGAATTAAAATATCATCCTTAAAAACATAGTAATCTTCCCATAATTAGTGCACTGAAAATCATTATGATACAGGGTAATAATGAAAACATTACATATACAATTTATAGATTAAAATATTCCAATAATAATTAAACCTTTTGCAAATACAGAATCCTTTATTAAGGAGTGGCTTATAGCCTTAGAGTTAAAGGGTCGAATCTGCTAATAAAACCAAATATGCACAAAATCCTTATATTAAACAGTAACAAAATATTTTTACTGACAAGAGAACAAAATATTGTTCGTATTTACAACCTGACTGTTTCACATTCTTCCATCACTAAAATTTACTGTAAAAATTGAAGTAACACTAGACAGAGGTTGAAAAGCCTCTCTGAGTTCAGAGCTAGGCTATTTTTAAAATAAAAACAAAAGCATTTACATTGCTCAGGCCGTAAGTCTTAAAACATCTTATAAAAACCATTTTACATCACAGCTTCAAGAGCCTGCTACCCTGCACAAAGTACCCATAAGGGTTTCTAGATAAAAACATTGATCTGTAGTAAACAAGCTTAAAACATAACTAACATAGAACTGAGGCCATGCATTCAACCACAGGAACCACTTCCAACAACCATGACCTCATGTAGGAAGAACCGTCAATCGGACCGGGGCTTACTAGTTGGAAGCTCACGAAAAGACTCGAGCATGACCTCGTTTTCCACCCATGGTTTTGGAGCCGATAGTAAGAACCTACAAGGCCACACCAAAACATTTTAAATATTGTTTGCATAAATGGTAGAAACCCTCGAAGCATAAACATTGAAAAGAAAAACTAAGATAGAAAGGTTACTTGTTAACATGGAATCAGAAACTGAGAAGAGATGCCACACCAATTCACGTTGGCACCGAACTGGAAGGAAAGAACCCTTGAAGTCACCTCTGTGACAGAGAAAGCAAGAAAACTGACTCAAGATCACCATGCAGAAGCTATGGGTGTGTAGTTGCAAGATTAAGACAAGTACAGACTTCAGACCTCTCATGGTCGTGATCTCACATATTGGACAACACGGAGGAGAACCCTCGGTCTGAAAATGCAAAGGAGTAGGGTTTGCAACATTATAAGTCAACCAATGAATGGAGGAGATCCTTTCCACATGCCCTTCCAAAAATCTCAACAAGTGTGGTTCGAAACCTTAAGTCACCGGTGCACAAATTTTTTTAAATCTATCATTGCAAATAACCTTGTGACCTATGATTGCTAATGATAAGCAACATGCCATCAATATATAATATGCCATGGAGATTAACATAGTATAGGATTAAAACTTTATAAGTTTTTTTTACCATCATTTCAACTACGTCAGTGTAGTTGTTTGGTACGTAATACTACCTTAAGTTATAAGTTAACGCAGATGTTATAATTTAAAATACTATTAGGTTATAACTTAACATAGTTTTTATAACTTGAAATACTAAAGTACTATAGCTATAACTGGAATACTAGGGCTACAACTTGGTTACTATTTTATCCAAGAAGATATTCATTCTTGCAAACAAGTTGATTAAGTATGGAATAGTTATGACATAAGCTTATGACTATTGTAAAATGGAAAAGCCTTAAACTACTCAAAACAGAGTCTTGATGCTATTAAAGGAGGGAGTATTCCATAAACTGAAGACTAACATTATTGGAGAATTTCTCATAAAGAGTCTAATAACTCATTATTAACTTTATAATTGAAAAACATAGGAACATGTTCATGCTTAAAGAGAAGGACACATTGAGTATTAAAGTGAAAATAGCTGCAAGATCATTAATCAGTTGAAGTAAACTTAAATAAAAACCATGAGCTCTATGCTCTCTATGGGAAGTTATAAAGAACCAATATTGTAAACACAAGAAAGCTAACGATGTACTATAAAATTTTGAAAGATAATCATCATACAACTGAAGCAACTTTGGTAAGTACTTTCTCTTGTATTTTAAACCATTGTTTATGATTTTGATGGAAATTCCATATGGAGTTAGTTATAAATAATTTCATAGATTCATAGCAACGAAAGAGAATTCACATTACCTCCTAGAAGACAAGCAACTTATTTAAACTTTTCTTATACTAGCATCTTAACATGCTTTGAAAGTACTTTTCTCGACGTAATTTAAAATAAACACCTACAGGATCTTACGCTTACCTGCTAAACATGTAAGAACAAGTAGTCCATTTGAGTTATCAGAACGCTAAGTAAACCCCGATCTCAAACAAGATTTCTTACCTACTTGACAAAAGTAAATTTTCAGTATATCTAGCAGCAACTAAATGCAAGTCCTTTTTATAACTCTGATGAAATTAAAGCTGTTAAGTCATTAATAAAATTAACACAGATGTTTAAGATTACGTCCTTAGTTTACAGTTTCTTTTAATGAAACAAACCCTTAACCGTTTATAAACTGTTTCATTTATCCGCTAACCGTTAGCAGTTACTTAGCTACGACTTTAGACATTTTATGTCACTTTAAGAATTTTTAATTTTTACGAAATTTGGGTTATTACAACAATATTTTCGAAAAAGAGAGAGGAGCATGCATTTCATTTGAAACAAATTTTTGAGCGTTTCTGGAAGTATGGTATTTTAATAAATCCCAAGAAATGCGTGTTTGCAGTCACAGAAGGAAAGCTACTGGGTCATGTTATTTCTAAGAAAGGGATCTCCATAGACCTAGAGAAGATTAAATCCATAGAACAAATCCCTTTACCCCATAATAAAAAGGGTATGCAATCATTTATGGGGACAATCAACTTTGTGCGAAGGTTTGTACCAGACTTTGCTCAGATCGTCAAACCTTTGCAGAAAATCGTCAAACAGAGTGTGTAGTTCAAATGGACTGATTTGGAGAAGAATGCATTCAACAAGATAAAAACATCTGTCGCTCATGCACCATCACTAAAAATTCCAAATTTTGAAAAGGATTTTATTATGTACACTTTTGCATCTAATGATTCGTTAGCAGCAGTTGTGCTTACATAGAAGGAAGATGGGGGAGATGAGTACCCCAGATCATTTATGAGCACTAGTCTACAGGGAGCTGAATTGAATTATCCAGTAGTTGACAAACAAGATTATGTAGTTTTTAAAGTGGTAAAACAATTCAGGCCATACATACTTAAGAATCGCACCAAAGTAATAGTTCCACACCCAACTGTACGATCTCTTTTTGTGCAAAAAGAATTAGGAGAAAGAAGAGGCAACTGGGTGACTTCTTGAATTCAAACCAGAATCCATAGTTAAAGGACAAGGATTGTGTAAACTAATGATTGAAGGTCAAAAAAATGAAGAAAGTAGCTGGGATAATGAAGTTGAACTACATATGGTGGATGCATGTCCTTTGTTTATAGCTCCAGACTCCTGGTATCGGGACCTAGTCCATAACCTACAAGAAGCATATTTGCCGGAGCATTGGATTCCTAAGAAAAGAAGAGCATTATGTCTGAAGTCAGATTTATATCATATAATTGATGGGGTATTATTTAGAAAGAAATGCAATGGAGTTTTTCTCAGGTGGTTAGAACAAGAAGATGCAAAGAAGGTTGTAGAAGAATTGGATGATGGGCCTACTAGAGGTCATTTTTCCGGAGACACAACAACACATAAGATTCTCAGAGTTGGATATTACTGGCCTACACTATTTAAGGATGCTCATGCTCATGTTAGAAAATGTGATGTTTGTCAGAGATGTGTTGGAAGACAAGCTAAAGCAGCAGGACCATTAAAACCAGTAATTATATCAGAACCATTTGAACAATGGGGAATATATATTATTGGAGAAATAAACCCAAATTATTCCTTGCAGCACAAGTATATTCTGATAGCAACTGATTACTTCACCAGATGGGTCGAGTCTATTTTGTTATGAAAAGTAAACGAAGATGCAGTTATGGATTTCTTACAGAATCACATTATGACTAGGTTTGGGGTTCCAATTTACCTGGTTTTTGATAAATCTACTTACTTTTCTTCTATTAGATTAATTGCGTTTGCTAATGAAAGAGGAATCAAGTTGCATTATTCCGCAAATTATTATCCACAAGGAAATGGGTTGGCGAAATCCACAAAAAAAAATCTGATTAGAATTCTAAAGAAAACCGTAATAGAAAATAAAAGGAGCTGGCATTTAGCATTACCTAATGCTCTCTGGGCTGATAGAGTCACACCGAAGAATTCCTTAGGTGTGTCACCATACACTCTTGTTTATGGAAAAGGAGTTGTCCTTCCTCCTAATATTCTATTGCCATCTTCCATAATATCCCAAGAATCTAGGGGTACCAATAATGAAATTCTACAAATCAGATTCTATAATCTGTTGAAGTGAGAAGAGTCTAGGTCCAAATCCCAGGAAAATTTTAAGCATCGACAAGAAGTAGTGAAGTGTTGGTTTGACAAGCACAAAGCTGGGAACAAGGAATTCGAAGTAGGAGATCTGTTTCTTAAGTGGGATCACCCACACGATGAAAAGGGAAAGCACACCAAGTTTCAATAGTTATAGGTAGGCCCTTTTCAAATTGCAGCAAAGGTAGGCCCCTCAACTTACAAGTTGCAAGACTTACAGAAGTGGGAAGAGAACTTACCAGTAAATGGTTTAGTTCTCAAGCCTTATTTTTCTTGTTTTTTTTTTTTAATTTGGTTTTCTTGTACATAAATAAACATTTGGTTTGTTGCTTAC
This sequence comes from Pseudotsuga menziesii, assembly GCA_001517045.1. NCBI lineage: Eukaryota > Viridiplantae > Streptophyta > Pinopsida > Pinales > Pinaceae > Pseudotsuga > Pseudotsuga menziesii. Next base: position 293,967 of record LPNX011132008.1, on the reverse strand, counting down.
TTTAGCGTTTTTTTAGTTGTTTGATTGTAATTCTTGTTTTGCTTATGTTTAATAAGGAAGCACTACTTTTGGTTGCATGGAGTTCATCAGAATTCCGGGTTAACTAAAATCTTTGACTATAAGACTGTGTACTATTAATTCATTTAATATTTGAAAAAACTTCTTCAATTTTAGCAGTTTTCCTAAATGGTTATGAACACATTGAAGTCCTGCTTAATCCTTGTGAAATAACTCAGGATAAAAGGGTCCAGAATACTATTTTGAGGCTCCATTCATCTCACATTAAAAAAAGAAATTTTTCTAGGGGGTGACAACAAAAGACCCATGGAAAGGAAGCAAGATAAATAGTGTATTATATTTAAATAATTCCATGCCATAAATTGGAAGCGAAAAGGAAAATAAGAGTCAAAATATCCTTGGAAAAGCAATATGTATCAAAGCAAGTACTGAACCATATTACTATGTATAATATTGCCAAAGTTATTCTTCGTCCGTGAGTTGAAATTTAAATATATCTCTCACGCAAAAGGACACTATGGATAGAGGATCCTGAATTAAAATTCAGAAGAAAGGCAAGTAGGAGGACTCAAAAGAGGACAAAAGTCCAAAAGCACAAAAAGTGCAAAATGGCATGGGAATGAGGAACAAACGGATATATCTGTTTACCATATGTTACGATCCTGTGGTGTCAGGTTGGAAACTACTCAAAGACAGAGGTAAAATAAAACTCATACTCTTGCCCTAAAAAGATTTATCTAGACTTTCAAATCTTGGTTACCCTGTTTCTGAACTTGGACTATAATCAATGATTAAAGTGCATACATCTTACATTTTGGGAAATCCATATATCTTGAAGAATTTAGCAAGTTGGTGTTGTCAAAATAGTCTGTTGATCAAAGAGTAAATTGTTCAGAGATCTTTGTTCACGAGGTAGTCGCCAATTGTTGCAGCTGGAACTTTTTGCCCCAAAATTTTCAAATTTAGGGCCCCCCTTTTTTATTTGTTTTTTATTAAATCTGGCCTAGGAGTATTTTGTTTTCACCTAAGCTGCCCTGAGTTTAGTTTTTCCTTAAAAAAACTTGGTCTATTTCATTTTTGTATCAAAATATTAGTCGACCATCCTTCCGATATCAGAAGGATAATGGACTATCTTTTTGATGTTGCAGAAGCCAAACCGTCTAGCCTGCCGGAGATCTTCTGGATTCCCTCTCCGATACATCGGAGCTTGTTTTCTATTCTCCTCGGGTTTGATTTTCTGAGCTTAGAACTTAGTGGTCCCGATATCCGATAATGTTTATTTTACTGTCAGGATGTTTGACCAGATTAAGCTAGATTCCTAGTGTCTATCATTGCCTACGTTGTGGAGGAGGATCATTTTGGGTTTTGAGCATAGCGGTTAGTAGTTCCAATGTCTGATGGAATTAATTTATCTCGGGTCTGTAGTTCTTTTTGTGCCTGCCATTGTGGCAGTCCTCTAGTCTATCCTTCCTATTGTTTTAAGTTTGTTCACCGATAAGTTTCCTGCTAGTCATTATATATATAGAGGCCATGTGTTATATTGTTTTATTGGAATTGTTACTTGTCATTCGCATTGGATTTGCCATTTGCATCATGGAAGAAACCCAGAGAAGTCGCACGCGCATAGCTATCAAAACCTGGTTTGTTTTCTCTGCACTTATGGATTTTCAGCTTGTCCGATCACTCACATTGCTCTTGACAGGTAGGTTTACCCATAGCCCTTTCACTTTGGATAGTATTGGTTGATTTTTGAACCATTAAGTGTGTTGGAAGTTAGGTTTTGAGTTTTCTGGAGGTTAGGTTTTCCCAATTAGGAGGATAGGAATATTTTTTCCTCCTTACGGTGATTTCATGGATGTTTTATAAGTGCAGAGGGATTTTAGCCCATTATTGAGTTTTCAGTTGGTGGGAGTTCTGAGTCTATATGCCTTTGAAGCGTTATGGATGTGTTTACGTCAGCGCGAGTTGCTAGGGCATGATGTAGACAGATGTTTCACTGTCTGCACCACCCTTTTCTTAGTATTTTCATGATTGGACGGGGGTTAGTAACCAGTTCTTCTTGCAGTGATTCTTTCCTGTGGGACGCAAGAGGGTTTTTTCTCAAGGATGATTGCTGCGCAGGGTTTAGTATTTTTGAGATTGATATTGGTATTGAGATCCAACAGTAGAATCAGTCTGATAAGCACCTGTGTGAGATAGAGGTTGTTCTGTTGATTAAGGTTTTTGACATCGTGGAGCTTAGGTAAATTTTAGGGAGCAGTTTACATGATTTTTTTTCTTGTTAAATTTTTCATTTACAAAGACTGTGTTCAACCTATGTAAACAAGTATGCATGCAGAAGAGGTAAATAAATAAGTATATTTTCTTGTGTTGTTTCTATAAGCACTTTCTAAGAGTTTAGTTAGCCTAAAACATGTTTTTTTGACTGTGACAGGTTGATTGCTATAACAACAACATGTCAAAGAGGCAGAAGAAAAAAGCTCAGATGGATGAAAGAGAGCCTGAAGTAGAAATAATCACCAAAGTAGAGTTCATCTATGAAGATACCAAAGCAACCACTGGAGTTGAACCAGACTACAAGTGTGGAGAAATCTATAGAATGATCTCCAACCAAAATGTACCGGATGTTGGGTTTGAGGAATGGAAATCTATGCTAACATTGAGAAGTCAACCCTAATGAAAGTATCCTACGAGCCCCGAATTATTTCCCTGTTCAGAAGTAATAGGATGGATTCTGCCCAGGGAAAATGTGACGACAATGATTTTGGAAAACACTGGAAAGAAAGGCTATGCTACATATAGCCCTGCATATGTCTCCATGGCATACCATTTACCTTCACCATAGGTCTACCTAACAGAAAGTTGGCTGAAGGAGATAGCTATGGACCTGGTAGAAACTGTAAAGAAAATCAGGATACAAGGAAAAAAAATTGAACTAGACCTTCCAGAGAATATGACACCTCTACTCTCCCTGCTACCTATAGGTTTATTGCATTGATGCTCAATAGGATTTTTGGTAGAGCACATGGGAAGAGCTTCAAGATAGGTTGGATACCGATTATCTTTTATGTGGCTACCTAAGGAACCATCTTCAACTGGGAAAATATAGTGTTGAACAACCTCTCTACATGTATATTAACAGCTTTAGGAGGAGTACCTCAAAGAAATCAGAATTTTATATGAGCTCCATCCTAATTGATTGCATATTGTGAACCAAAGCTTTTCCTGCTTTGAGATGTAACTAAGAGAAAGACAAAACCCCAGTATACACAGCCTATACATTATTGTGGGCACATAAGTATCACAGTTATTACAGGGAAATTTGCAAGCATTTTATTATGCCCTTATATACCCTAATTTTCCTGATTGAATGTAATTACATCTCTGAAGAGGAATTTAAAGTCCTACAAGAGTTTGGATATTATTATTTGACGGAGGATGGATTATATGTAAGGATGTATGGTGACTCTAGAGCTCCTTCCCTACTCCCAAACTATGCCACAGATTATGTACTCCATAAGGAGGTAGTCAGACAACTATACATTGATGGAGTAGGCAATTTTTTGTTTGAACATAACAAGGCAACGTATCCTACAGTGCCCTTCTTACTTGGAAGCTATAAGTTTTCAAGGGTAAAGCAGGCAACAGAATTTGTTAAATAGATAGAATATTTTCTCTTCAAAGAGGTGAGTTTTCATAGAAATGACTCCCATAACAAAGTAGCTGACTACTGCAAAGAAGGAGGAATTCATTTTGAATATACTAACTTTTGGGACAAAGATGAGGAGACATTCTGAAATGCAAAGAACATAACTGCCCTCAAGAAAAGATTCAAGCAAAAAATAATTACTATGGGTGGAAAAGGCAAGATTTCAAAAAAGGCTAAGAAGTTAGAAGAAGAAGAGGCAAAGAAAAGGGAAGAAGATGCTAGAAGATTAGCACAGGAAGTAGAAAATTGGTTAAGAATTGAAGAGGAAGAAAAGAAGTAAGCTGCAGAGGAAGAAGCTAGGAAAGAAGAAGAAGAAAGAAAAAGAAAAGAAGAAGCTGAAATAAAGAAGAAACAAGAAGAAAGTGAGGGTTTGAGACTAACAGAATCCCAAAAGGATCATTAGACTACATAGCAAGTTGATGCACAAGGAGTACAAGACCAAATTGATCAAAAGCAAGGACTATCTAATCCTGATCCCTCGAAACCTACTGTATCTTCTGGTAGCACATTAGGAAAAGCTTCAGGTTCAGAAATAAAGTTGATCCCTTTCATGCCTACCGAAGGGGAGGAGGTTCCTGATTTTAATACCATTTTTTATGACAAAGAAAAGAATTGTTAAAATAACTGAGAAGAAGATAGATACTGGGCCATAGTTAGGAAAAATGGTGACAGACAAAACATTCGTACATGGTACACGTAAAGATCCATGTTTGATAGCAAGAGCTGGGGTATATATAACCCTAGCAACCAAAGACAACGTGGACAGGATCATGAGTGATCTAGAGGAGTCACAGAAGAATGCGACCTAGCTAAAGGAAACATTAAAGAAGGAAAGAGATGAGAGCCAAAATCTAAAGAGAAAATATGAAGATATGATGGGTGAAGTCAAGACTTCAAGAACATAATGCCAAACTCTGCAAGCAGATAAGAATTCTCTAGCATTATCTATAGAGAACACAGAGAAGAGTGCTCAAGTTACCTTACTGAATTACAAAAGCTACAACTGGAGCATCAGATGTTAAAGAATGAAAAGGATAATCTTCAGTTATCATATGGAAATTTAAGTGAAGAGAAGAACAAGTTGGAAAGCAAGGTTACTGAGTTTGAAATGGAGAAGGCTATTGTAGAGGAAAAGGATAAGCAGTATCAGATGCAGGTAGCAGCCTTAGAAGAGCAGAAAAATTCATTGACTGCATCCCTTAAGGATGCTATGGATAAGAAAACCAACATCCAACCTTTGAAAGAGCATGCTCTGATTCAAAGAAAAAGGATCCATCAAATACAAATACGGATAGAAGATGAAAGGTGCAAAATTTTGCAAATAGATACCAGGTTAGAGGAAATTATAGATACCACCTCATATTTCCTGGATAGGTCTCAGGATATTTTGGAGATTCTAAAAGGAAGAATGGTCCAGGTAGAGACCAATAAGGAATCTCTCGTAGACCTAGCCATAAAAGATCAGCAAATGTTAAAGCAGGAATATGAATTACTGGAATTTGCAATTAATGTAGCAGAGGAATTTAAGAAAACAATGAAAAAGACAAAGGAAGCATATGCTTAATTTTATAGGAGAATTCTCTCCACATACAATCGATGTCAAACTTCTACAGAAAAGAGGTTGAATGTGCTCCCTGAGCATGAATTGTTTCTAAAACATTTACAGGACAGGTACCAAGAAGATGAGAAAGAAATCTAGCAGGTCAAGGACCTAGATGAATGGATATTGAAAAATGCAGTAGCACATGCAGCCGCGAGCACACATTTATTAGAAGACCATCTGTGCCTAAGTCCTGCTAGGATAGAGGGGGTAAAGACCCAAGCTGCCAAATACGAAATTAATAATCGATTTTTGAACCTTTAGGGTTTGAAGGCATAGCAGCAGATGCTCATGCATGGAAGAAGTTCATCAGTGAGCAAGATGACCCTTCCTCATAAAATGTTTTGGAAATATTGATTTAAAATGTAATATATTGTATTAATTATGTGCACAATCTATAGGACAAAATTTTGGAAAAAGAAAGGTTGGGGAAGCTCAGGAGACAATGTGGGGCAACCCAAGAGTTTTGTTTTTTGTATAAATATTGGAGAGTTTTAGATAGAAAGGACCTTTTTTCCAAACTATCTTGAGAAAGTATTGTAAGAGGAACTAATTCATTTTGCAATAAAGAGTTATATGTTTCTGCTGGAAAACGTTCTGTGGATTTTCAAATGTTTTCTATGGGCGAGTTGGATATGAACTACTTCTTTTTCAGCTTGTTTCCATTAACTATGAGATTGTTCTAACTTATTGAATTCTTTCATGTTATGAATGTGCTCTAGTTTATTTTTTTGAAATTTCCAGATTGAGTAATGAATGTTTAAATAACAATAAGCTATCTTGTTGTTTATATTTCTATTGATATTCATGTGTTCAGAAACGTTAATAGCTATCTATGACTTTTCTTTATGCATGCGGTACAATACGTTACTCACCATTAATGATAGTTTTTCTCCCTAGGGATAGGTTAGTGAGTCTTAGTTAGTTTCTTGTTGTTTGTGATTTAGAAGCGAGAGAGGTAAGACGAGAGGTAAGAAACTGCGCATCACATCGTGACCCTCCTCATTATCTCTATCGTCTACATTTAGTTAGGCACTTGCACATCATACCTAAACATAAAAAAACTAAAAACATACACGGTGGATCAGGCCATAACTGGTAAAACACTTTAATTGTTTCTTGACCTACGATAGCTGGACCGTAAACCAAACGGATTCCCCATACCAAACAATAACAAGATAATTGGGAAAGTTTATTGGGGAGAATCCCTACTGTTGTTACCTACGATTTTCCAGGCATCAACACTTTCATACATGCTAAGCATTATATCTTATAGTTACTGCAAATTGCGGAGGGAAGATAAAAGGATTTCTCATACACACAATGTTGACATTGAATCCAATAAGTCAAGGAATTGCGAACGACAAAGACGAGTAGATTGCAACTGGTAGATGCTAACATCTATGCGGCCTAAGCTTTGAATCGTGCAAAAATAAAATAAAATAAGTAAGTAAATAAATAAATTTAAATAAACGAGTTAAAACATAAAATAAAGTTGTTTTTTATTTCATTTAGCCCTACTTTCCACAATTAAGGATATATATAGTAGAGACTATAAATTTTATGACATTCAGATACATGAAAATGGATTTAATTTATTTTTTAATTTGTTTATTTAACTTTATTTATTTATTTTATTTTATTTTTACTGGCTTCAAATACGAGGTCTTAGAGACATCAACATCTATCGATCGCAGTTTACCCATCACTGTTGTCTACAATGTCTCAACTTATTGGATTCGTTGTCAACATTTCCATTTATCAGAGTTCCTCTTATCTTTCCTCCACAATTTGCAGTCAGAGTAAGTTATAATTCTTTGCGTGTATGAAAGTTTCTCTTATCTTCTTTCCACAATTGACTAACCAAGCTCTCACATTCTACACTTGATGCGGAATTAGACATAAAATTTTTATCCTAGGAATTAGTTGGATAAATAGAATATCCTATATAAATCAATATTTATCACATTGTTCTAGTTCTATGGGGAATTATAACATAGTTGGAATTTGTCACTTAAGTATTACTTTGTAACTGTGTAACTATCCGATCTTATCTTACCTAAAGTGGAGGATAATCAACTTTAACATTTAGATATTTGTTGAGTGATCATGTGTGGAATCCGGCGTCTGCTGCAACTATTCTAACACTCAAGGCCATCAGTCAAAATTATGGATGGCTCGGATCATTTCGCGCTTGATTAATGCTCAGTCCTTTCACTCCACTTTTTAATTATTATTATTAAAACCTTTTCCAGTTTTACCTATATTAGTTATTAAGGGGTAAATAATGTCATATCACCACATAAGTTCACTATGCTTCCTATTTACCTTTACTTACTTGCATATATCTGTTTACTAGACTTTACCACTCCAACCTTTGATATCCCCCAATTAGCATTGCACCAGATTCAAAATTTATGTTAGGTTCTTAGTAGGGACAATGAGATAGAAAGATAAGGTATCACTAGCAACAACCATATTATTAAGATTAATATGTTTGAAATAAGCCAAAAGATATATATTTGACACATTGATAATGTTTTATTTCCTAAATAATGTGTCAATTACTTTTATCTAATAGTTAACCTAATATAACACCCACTTAATTTAGGGGTTTTAAGCTTATAGTTAAGGTTAAGGACATAGTCTATCATCATTGGAATTAAGCTAATATTTTTAACTAATAATTTATTTTAAAAGTTAAAATATAGCTATTATAGTTAATATAAGAATTCCTACTCTCTTAACCTCGACTCCCAACTACGTGATGTAGTTCAATTGTTACATGAGCTCCACATTAACTAACTTATTATTCTCGATGCATGGTCATTGGTGTTAGGTAATAGCTTTATTTAATAGTTAATCTAATATTTATACTATCCTCCTTTAAAAAGATTCGAAAACCTAATTATATCTCTATGAAAAACCTAAACATGTAATACTAAATGTATATTAGCTATATGCCCAACTACCAGATGCGAGAGTTTATTAAGAGTTTGGAGGAGTTTATTACGAGTTCGAACTATTATTAGGAGTTTGGCGTTCGAATCTTACATGAGTGCACATTATCTAGACTCTTAAATGCATTTGGACTAAGCCTTAAGTGATTATAGTTGAAGTTAAGCTAATAATTGTACAAAAAATTGGAGTTAGGCTAATAGTTGTATCTAATAGTTAAGGTAATAGCTATCTAATATAATAGTGACTAATAGTTCTAGAGTTGGAGTTAAGTTAATAGTTGTATCTAATAATAGATGGATTTAAGTTAGTAGTTGTATCTAATAATCAAATAATTGAAGATTAATTTTAATTTTTATAACTATCACTAAATGTACTTATCACATGTCAATTAATCTTTTTTTTTGTTTGAATTATTAATTATTAATTTTGGACCATGGCCATAGAATCAATATTTACAATACACTTGTCTCATTCTCATTTAATCTTGGATGATGCCCATAGAATCAATCTGGACAATACACTTGTCTCATTCTGGTCGATAGATGAAAAAGCATAGATGGTATTCCACCCCAAAATTCTAACATATATACGCCTATCGACGTAACTAGAAAAAGACTTATCGAAGGAGCCACATGAGCATAAAAGCAAAAATAGAAACATAAAAACAATAATTCCCAACTCAGAATTCGTATCTAGGCCTCTCGCTTTCTTCCTTTTATTCTGGCGTCATTATGCCAAATTGAAGACTGCAATAGTATAAAAGTACTAATCATGGAACATATTCTTATTGAAATCCTTCATTAGAGGAAATTTCAACTCAAAATGGGCCTCCTAAGGAAAATTAATAAAATAATATTTATTAATTTTGTAAAAAAAAAAGGAAAAACTATTGTTTTGATCGTAATTTTTATGTCATCATCACGTTTTTTCAGGTATTTCTTATTTTTAGGGTAGAGAGGTCCATCAAAATTATGCCGAGTGGGTACTCGTTGGATGCAGAATTTAATTCCACATCCAACGAGCTCTCCCGATCGAAATTTGAGTAAAAACACATGGAGATATGTCGAAAATACGAACAAAAAAAGTAGTTTTTTTATGATACGTATCCCCAAATTTATATTAAAAAATTGTTTAAGAGGTGCTCCATCTTTTAATTTTAAATCATTTTGATTGGCTAACACATGATGACATGGAATTTGTATTATTTTTGGAAGGCCCATTTTAAATTGAAATTTCCTCTAATGGCACTCTAATTATTCAGAATTGGTGTATGCAACTACAATATAGCTATATAGTGAGTTGACATAATTGAGGCTTGAGCATAGCGAGTTTAGGTTATCCCTTTCTTGTCAGGTAGGGTATAGATCGATTGTAGTTTCCTACACACCTTTACCATCGACCAATTCTATGAATGAATGAATGGTAAGTAAGGGAGGGGGGGGTGGTGCGGCAGGGGAGGTATTTCCCCTTTCATGCTTTACATCAATTCTCCAAATTTGAACTTTCTAATTAACTCCAAAAATTTGTTACGATCGTCAATACAACCTTAATGCGTTACATTTTTTTAACAATTATCACTCGATCTCCACTACTAACTATCACTCGACGAGGTTTCTTTTATTTTCTTTTCTTTTGTATATATATAACCACGCAATCATATTCCTTGTTTATAGAATATATACCCACCTATATATATTTTATTGTTTAAAATGGTGTACATGAGTTAGTGAGTATTTGATAGTTAGAATAATAATAAAAGTAATTATAACTTCATCTATGTTTTATGTTTGTGTAGGAATTTTAAACAGAGTTTGGAAATGCATCACAACCATGGAGTTACAGGGATAAATCTTAATCTCTAAGTAGACTCAAGATTCTATAGTTTTAGTTGATTTTTGATTCCTAGATTTGTAGCCTTAATATTTCTATGTTTACACATCATATATCATAATTTCATGTATATTTTTTGTCTAAAATTTATTAGAAAGAAACTTATAGGTTGTTTTTAGTATAATTTTTTATAGGAATTCTAGGTGTGACAAGGCCCTAAGGTCTGAGAGAATGAACCTACTCTGATACCATGTGTAGTTCTCTACCTTCTAGAAGGGCACTAAATTAGTCACTAGGTCAAATTTGATGTACAATAGCTCATTTAGATATTGGTTTAATAATAAATTGAGTTTTTTTTGCATCAAAATTATGGTACAATTTTTGTCTATTTTTTATTTGCATTTGTATCATATTATTCTAAATTTTCTATAAATTAAATAATTATAGAAGATCTCTAGAATTCATGTTTCATATGAAATGTTTCCTCCATGGTCTATTTTTATATTAACATTTATAAATGTAAATGAATAAATCAATTTGTATAAGTAGAATACGTGGATAATGTAGGGTTGAAGGTCGTTCATTTAGCTCCCGTAGTTCCTTTTGAGCAAGGCTTAGAGATCAAGTAGATAAACCACCCTACCGACCAACTCTTATCATGCTGTCCCTAGGAAACTAATGGGTCTCCTAGCCCCGAATCCCAAAAACTGATAATCCTGAGAGCAGCTTTCGTTCGTGAAATTATCCAAAAATTTCCATTTTCATAGATAAATAACACAATTTTCACAAACAAGTTCCCTTTGAGTTTCCCACCTCCTTCTTGGAGTCCCCCCCATCCTCCAAGACTGAAGTTCCCCCCCTCCTCATAATACTTCCACTTCAAAAAAATCCAACTTTCCCTCACCCCTCACTCCAAAATAAACCACCCCTCAATAATCACCAAACTCTTGCCTATATACCATTTTCCACCTTCGTTAGCCTTCTGGATTTCTCAACTACCCTCCAAAACATTCATTACGATGGCTTGTTTTATAGTCTATTTCATAAAAAAATATTATTCATTATGTACTTATTTTCTCGAGTAGTTCAATGGTATTATGACTAGTTAAGTTGAATTCAATGGTTTGAATGTACACCATTTAATGATTCTTGATTTTTTCAATTTAGGACCTTCATGAGGTGATGGATCAATTGTTAGTCTTATCATTCATTTAATATGTTGAATAAAATAATAATTAAATAGTTATCATGTCGACTCTTTCAAGTTTGAAGTGGTGGTTTGATTAAATTATAAAATCTAAATCCGTATTATTTGTCTCACATGGGAGTACTTTATTAATATATATATTTTAATGAGTCCTATCTTTTTTTTGTATACTAGAGGAGTAAACAACGACGTCGGTATCATACTTGCATGACATGGGGTTGAATCCCGATGGCTACCACTATAACCTCTAGACGAGACCAGGGAACCCCCCCGTGACCTGCCCACGTGTCTCCCCTGGTTCAAACCAATGACTTGCACAATGGCCCACACACCTTAGCAAAACATGCGGTGGCCAACTGGCCTACCCCGTGGGGGGCTAATGAGTCCTATCTTAACTTACTCAGTACATTAAATATTTTAATAATACCTTTATAAATTAATAATTTAATAATACCTTCAATAAAGTAATAATATCTTTCGATCAATCACCTTTATAATATTTAACTTAGTAATTGAACAATTCGACATTTTCACTTATGATTTTCGTAATGGACATATTATTATTATAAATTTTATTTTAATAATAAACATAAACATAATAATATTAATTAATTATTATCATAATTAATAATAATAATTGATGGTAAATAACAATATCAACATTTATTTATTTAATTACTAAGTACCCTAGCACTAATCTAGTACACTTTTATCAATAATCAAGGTAAGTTTAATGGTTTAATTAATCACGATAAACTGTTAAATTAATACAACTTTCCAAAGTTATTTTTTATTAACAATTCTTCATTATGAAGACACTTCTCTTAATTCCTTATTACGATGTTTACATATAATTAATGAATAACTTAATTGACTTGTTTTACACATATCCTCTAACTTAGCATTCATTATCTGAATTTGATCAATGCCTAATTAACACATTTACATACTACAACTTATTCAATTATTCAACATATTAAGTATTTGTATATCGATACTAGCTTATGTGTGCAAAGTGTGCATGCATGGCCAACATTTGCATACGTTAGAAACGCACTATGAGAAAACATCATCTCGCCTAATAATAATCATCCATGCAAGTAGAACACACATAAATATAACACAATTATTTTAGTATCCCCAATTATTTTAAGAGTTAACCCATTAATATTTCATATCATTTTCTTTGTGTTTACATTAGTTTAATCAATCAAGTACAAGCAAGGGTACCTACTACCACTAACTCAATATTAAGGAATACCCAACCCTCAATAGTACTGACTAACATATCCTCCCATCCTAACCTACATTTGCATCCTCCTTGTCCTTCCTCTACTAGTACAAATTAGATGTCAATTATATTGACCTAACCACATAGAACCTGAGAGCGGTAGCATCGACCAACTAGTAGACCCAACCTCTCCTAGAAGGCATATAAGTGTTGTCATAAAAACAACTTGGGGAGCGTTCCTCACGAAAACCCTCCCATGACCTTGGGTATCATAGAAACATAGCATGGAACATACATCCATCCCTCTCAACATCCTGGGTCTATACCTTATAAAAACACATATTGTGTTTCTATCAAGATTATTGTAATGTGTCATCGTATGATCAATTTGGTAAATAAGGGTGTCTATAAAATAAGTACTAAAATGCGCTTCACATCAAGTATCCAATTATTAAATAGCCCTTGTGTACTACATATTAGTACTTTGCAAACATACATTTATAACAATATCTCCATTCAATCATTAGTTGGTCCATGTTATCAACATCATCTCCTTTCATAAAAAAAAATGATTAAGTCGATCATATCATGGGTCAGTATCCATGTACCGCATCATATATATCACATTTCATCAAGGACAACAATTAAACATACACCGTCGTTATGAAAGAAAGGAATCTCATGATAACTGCAACATAGTAACTGCATAAACATAATCATAGTATCATCATAAGCATAGTAACATCATCAACATAGTAGCAAATTACAATCCAGTCTAACATGATGAAAATATAATTTACTCAGTCTAGTGGATTCCAATAGACAATAAGAAAATATAGTGCAATCACAGGAAATTTCAACTCAAAATGGGCCTTTTAACTTTAACTCAAATTCCATGTCATCATGTGTTATCCAATGAAATTGATTTAAATTTGAAATACCATATAGGTCTTAAATACCTTTTTAATATAAATTTGGGGATAGGTATCATAAAAAAAAATACTTTTTTTGGTTTGTATTTTCGACATATATCCCCGTGTTTTTACTCAAATTTCAATCGGGGGAGCTCGTTGGATGCGGAATTAAATTCTGCATCCAACGAGTACCCACTCAGCATACTTTTGACGGACCCTGCTACCCCAAAAAAAAGAAATAGTTCTAGTCAAAATATGGGGTGTTACATACACCCACACTTCGGGAAACTTGTCCCGAAGTTATGGTCAAAATAGTGAGGGAAAATATCGATGCATAGTGTTTGCATCCTTCCACGTTGTAGAACCGAGGCTCTACTTGTGTGATTGTACCTTTACTGGATTACACACAATGATGTTTACTAAAATTTACCCATTTTATCATATGTAAGTGTTTTGTTTTGCTCAATGTGTGCATAGGTTGTCGATTTGACCTATTCAAATTTCATGACTATACATAATCCATATAATAATTAACATCCTTGTTAAATTACTTTGTATTTCCTTTGATATGATTCATAGGAAGAAAATGTCTTCTATTTATGTTTTAAATTTGATTCTGAAACATTGTCACATCTCTTTCATAAATAATTTCCTCATACTTTAACTTGGAAAGTGTGTTTTATCTCCTAAATAAATCAATTTTCGATAGGTCCACTCAGACAATTTATTTTTTGCATAGTGATGAAGATTTCAGGGCATATTATGAAGCACGTTTGGGTGACTAACAAAGTTGGAATATCTGTTGTTTTGTTTTTTAAGAAATTTGAAAGTTTTAGCTTTCGGTGGCTTAGGCAAACTTTCCAACAGTTCATTTTCCAATGAAAATCCCAACTTTCAGCAACTAACAGTTTCAATGCAGGACCACGATTAACCACCGAAATCCTGTTGATCACGTTTTTTATAAAATCTAGGAAAGGAGGCTTTCAGTGGCTTAGGCGAACTTACCAATAGTTCATTAGCCAATGAAAAGCCTTGGTTTCGGCGGCTTAGCAATGGGTCCAAGAAGACATTAAACCACCAAAAGTGCATTAACTTCATTTTAAATAAATTTTGGAAAGGATAATTTTGGTGGCTTAGGCGAATGGACCAACGGTTCATTAGCCACCGAAAGGCCCAGCTTTCGGCAGCTTGTGAATTAAACCCTAGATTCTCTTAGCCACCGAAATTGGCGTTTTATTATGAAAAGGCATCATTTTAAAATGGTTATTTTGAGGATTGGAGAATCATTTTGCAAAATGGTCAGAGGTTTTTGTTTCTAACATGTCAGAGAACAATAAACTCTCTTAGTTTTCTTACTGGTATTTCTGATTAGGAGAATCGAATCCATCTCAGAGCCCTAATTTTCAGATCTTAGAATTTCCCTGTTTTACAATTGTTTTTGAAATACAGATCTTGGGAAAATGAAAATGAATTCCAAAAAAATGAGAGAGTTTTTTTCTTAAAATAAACCAATCTACAAAAACCTCTTTTGGTTTATACATGGGTGTCACAATTTTGAAGGACCAAATCCATCTCTGAGCCCCCGTTTTTCAACAGTTTAGCCAAATTTTTAGGGAAAAAAATGACCTGTCAATCCTCCATGTGGCATTTTCGACCTCATCTATCAGTCCATGAAGATTTGCTGTAGATACAGAAGAAGTTTTAGCACCAGACATAAACATACTCAACCTACCTTACTCAGACTTTGAAGATTAAGAACAACATGAAGCTGGAAACCCTATCAGAAGTGGAAATAAGCATATTTGGCCTAGAAGCAGCCTGTGAGATTGCTTCCAATCTAAACCCTAGGCAAGCTACAGAAACATCAAAGAGATAACACCAAAAACTCTAAAACAGCAAGGCAAAGAATTCAAACCCTAGCTCTCAAGCTTACTTTGCACTAGAAACCCTAGTAGAGGCAACAACAAGCTTTCAGGATCCTGAGGCAGCTCATGATGATGATGCTCTGTCAAACTCTATGCAAATGGAAGAAATACTGAAAGGATAGAGGTAAAAATTGTAAAAGGTTGATTTAAAGGCTAATAAATTTTGCAGAAAACAGAGCTTTCGGTGGCTTAGGTGAATGCAGTAGTTGTTCATTAGCCACCGAAAGTAGAGCATTCGGCAGCTAACAGACCCATGATTTTTCTTCTTTAACCACCGAAAGCACAAAAGGGTGCAAAATGATATGTTTACACACAAAACTAGTTTTGATGGGTACAAACACCTTAAGGGTAAAGTATGAATCCGGGGATTGATGAAAAACACTAGTGGAGGAGAGTTGTTCTAGTTTTGAAGGCGCAATCAAGGAGAAATGGGTCACAAACCCTATCTTCTTTTTACAAACCATGGCTTATCTATGAGATAACATGTTATAGCTCCAATTCAGTGATCACTACATTTATCAAAGAGTTCAATGAATAAACAAAGTGTTAGAGTTAGATAGACTAGCACTGAAATTAGGGTTTTTGACCTAATTTTGCAAAAACAGTTTCTTTTTCTATTTTTAATAAATCAAATCCAACTTTTCAGGATCTGAATATTTTTGTAAAGGATATAAAGCCTAAGAATTATGTTAAAGCAAGGGTTCAACTTTGGGGACCTTTAGACCATTATTATTATCAAGCTTCTCATATTATTCATGACTTAATATAAGCTCTTTTGCTGTCATGTGTTCAGCTTCCATATCTTTTCTACTCCATGCTTGTGCTTGAATGTATAATTTAGGTTTATTCATGTTATCTAATGTGTGATAGTTGTCATCCTATCTATATGTTGATGAGTTGAATTGCAAGTACTTTCCTTGTTGTGATTAGCCATTTATATGTAATTGTTTTATATATGAATCTGCGAGCATATTAAGTTCTCCATCTTTTCACCCTATTATCAAACCTTTGAACAGTGGTAGTTAGAAGCCTTATCCTTGATTGATTTTTATGCATGTCTTGAGAGTGTGAGGTCATGTAGGCCATATGACTTGATCCATTTAGAAAAACCATAAAAACATTTACGTTACCAGGCATCCTCGAGCTGCAAGCTAGAGGAGTTTCCTTGAGTGATAACAAATTAGCGTTGTTGCTGGGGAGAGGAGATTGAAGCTCATATTCCCTAGGAGATAACATAGATCCTACTTTGATGATAGACAAAGTCTAGACACTATTCTGGTTGTAATCATCTATCTAGAAACTTTATTATCGAATAAGGTGGCTTCGAGAAGAACAAGTACCAGATCAAACCCTCAAGGGCCACTAGTAACACCTGTCTCAAATCCAGAAGAGATTCTAAGAAGATCTAGGGTTTCACTAAGACAGGCCTCTAGAGCTGCAAGGGGAACTATATCAGGTATTTCCAGAGGTATTTTTGTTGTTATATCAAATAGACCTCCATTTAAATCTTCTTATCTTGAAGCATCTGGTTCTCAGAAGTTTATAAGTAAATCAGAAAATTTTAGGGTTGAGGAATCTTCAAGCACTGTCGCTTGTCAAGATCTCATACCTGGCAACTCCATTGAAGAAATGTGGCTCCAAGAAGGGCTCATACTAGAGCAAATCAAGAGAGGCCATCAGCAACACCTGTTGCATACCCAGAGCAGATCATCAGAAGAGGAAGAGCTCTACAAAGGAAAACTTCCAAAGCAACAAGGACATCTAGATCAGATTTGTTTGTAGAGGGAGAAGAAAACCTAGCCCTACTGCTAGGGCAGATTTACAAACACTTCTATTTCCCTGATCCATCTGAATTTAATAAATCTCCACTGGGGAGGACCTAGTTGATAAAAGATGAAGAGGCTGAATTCAAAATCCGTTACCATTTCATCAGTTTACTTTATGAACTACTGTTATTTTTTATCAGCTCCTTTATAATTTTCCCTTCACATGTTAAAAGAATTATCCTATGTTTTATATATTCTGAATATTATCATCCATCTTTTATAAATCCATCTTTAGAAGAACATTTGCATCCTGCTTCTATTGTAGAAGGTGAATTAGTCTTTGTGCCGCAACTCATTTATAAAAATGACCTATGTATCCAAATTCCTTCTAAATATGATTAGCCATGTAACCTTGAAGAAACCAAAACTGATTCAAAACCTATGCAAAGCTCAACACTTGTTTCCAAAACCTTTGAACCTTGTTAGTAGATTGTTATCCCTCATGATCAGCCCACAAACTTTCAAATCAAAATCAGGATGAAGATGTTTAAGCCATTAAAACTGCCCTCTCGTGTTCGTCCTTATCCTCTTGACTGTTATGAATATCTCCCTTGGTTTTCTGGAGAGAATCAAGCTTCAGCTGAAAGGCACTTGGAATTATTTTGAAGATTTTATTGACCTTTTTCAGATTGTTCATGAGGATGTAATTATGATATTTTTCTCTAAATTGTTGATTAGACATGCTTCTATATGGTTCAATAGTTTAAGAGCTGACTCCATTGGCTCTTGGATAGAATTCACTGATTCCTTTTTTAAGCATTGGGGTGAGAACAAATCTCTTGATTTGTATCTTGCTTATTTCTATGCTTTGAAGAGAGAGAAAGACGAAACTTTGCCTATCTTCAATCAAATATTCTACAACACTTATCATGATATGCCTTTGGAGATCTGACCCATAGAGATAGCTACCATGATATATTATGTGATCGGATTACATTCAAAACTTGCCCTTCTTTTGTTAGAAAGGAAATCTTCATCATTAAGCATTCTATTTGAATATGCTTTAGAGGTGGAGGAAAACATTTTTGCTTCAAGGACAATCCCAGAGCAGTTTGATTTTGAAAACCATCATCTACCTGAGCCAGATAAACATCAGTATGATTTAGATTTTGAACATGAATATTATGAGTCTGAAGCAGATTTGGAACAAAAATAAGCATGTGAGATCATTTCATATTTAGAATCAGATTCTTAAGTGTTTGCAAAGTACTCCCAAGACAGGTATGAATCTAGGTTTTATGATCAGTTTGCAAACCAGGATGAGCCTATGATAACTGATGTTTGTATAGCCAATTATATGTTTTCAACTGATCTTTATTCATATGATGTAAACCATGTTCTATAATCCTATTGTGAGCACCATTCTCAAAAGGAAATTTTAATGATTGATGATCAAGATCTGATCATCAGAGAACAAGAAGGTTCAGATCAGCTATTGAGCTTGCATTTTGATCTGACAAAGGTTGAGCAGTCCACATTCAACATTGACATCAGTGAAGGAAAATATTAGTAGCATAAAAAGGTATTTTCTACTGGATTTTATGACCCTATTGTTGACTATCTGGAACTTATAAGTAGCATAGATATCAAAATATTTTTGTCAGATGATAGCTGGTTCCTTCACCCTTTGAAACTACATTGCTGCATGTTATCCATGAGTAGGAGCCATATGTTATCTCCTAAATAAATCAATTTTCAATAGGTCCAATCAGACAATTTATTTTTTGCATAGTGATGAAGATTTCAGGGAACATTATGAAGCATGTTTGGGTGACTAACAAATTTGGAATATCTGGTGTTCTATTTTTTAAGAAATTTGAAAGTTTTAGCTTTTGGTGGCTTAGTCAAACTTTCCAACAGTTCATTAGCCACCGAAAATCCCAGCTTTTGGCAGCTAACAGTTTCAATGCATGACCACAATTAACCATGGAAATCCTGTTGATCATGTTTTTAATAAAATCTAGGAAAGGGTGCTTTTGTTGGCTTAGGAAAACTTACCAATAGTTCATTAACCACTGAAAAGCCTTGGTTTCAATGGCTTAGCAATGGGTCCAAGAAGACATTAAACCACCAAAAGTGCATTAACTTATTTTAAAAAAAAATCTGGAAAGGAGAATTTCAATGGTTTAAATGAACAGGACAACAGTTCATTAGCCACCGAAAGGCTCAGCTTTTGGTACCTTGCGAATTAAACCCTATATTCTCTTAGCCACCAAAATTGGCGTTTTATTATGAAAATGCATCATTTTAAAACGGTTATTTTGAGCAACTGGAGAATCATTTCACAAAACGCTAGGAGGTTTTTGTTCCTAACATGTTATAGAACAATAACCTATCTCAATATTCCTATAGGTATTGAATATTGGGAGAATTGAATCCATCTATGATCCCTAATTTTTGGATCTCATAATTTCCCTGTTTTACACATGTTTTTGAAATATAGATCTCGGGGAAATGAAAATGAATTCCAAAAATTTGAGAGAGGTTTTTGCTCATAACAAACCAATATACAAAAATTATTTCTGTTTATACACAGGTGTCACATATTTGAAGGACCAAATCCATCTCTAAGCTCGAGTTTTTAACAGTTTAGCCAAATTTTAAGGGCAAAAAATGACCTGTCAGTCCTCCAGGTGGAATTTTTGACCTCATCTATGAGTCCATGAATATTTTCTGCATATGTAGAAGAAGTTTCAACACCATATAGAAACATACTCAACCTACCTTACTCAGACTCTGAAGATTAAGAAGAATAGGAAGCTGGAAACTCTAGCAGAAGTGGTAATAAGCATCTTAATTTGGCCCAAAAGTAGCCTATGAGACTGCTGCCAATCCAAACCCTAGGTAGGATATGGAGACATCAACAGGACAACACCAAAACCTCTAAAGCAACAAGGAAAATAATTCAAACCCCAGCTCTCAAGCTCACTTTGCACTAAAAACCCTAGTAGAGGCAGCATCAAGCTTTCAGGATCCTAAGGCGACTCATGATGATGATGCTTTGTCAAACCCTATGCAAATGGAAGAAATGCCATAAGGACAGAGGAAAAAAATGTAAAAGATTGATTTAAAGGCTAATAAAAATTTTCAGAAAACAAAGCTTTTAGTGGCTTAGGAGAATGCAACAGCTATTAATTAGCCACTGAAAGCAAAGCTTTTGATAGCTAACAGACCCAGGATTCTACTTCCTTAAACAACAAAAGCAAAAAAGGGTGCAGAATGATATTTTTACGCACATAACTAGTTTTGATGGGTACAAACACCTCAGGGGTAAAGTATGAAGCTGGGAATTGATGAAAAGAAGTAGTGGAGGAGAGCTGTTCCAATTTTGAAGGTGCAATCAAGGAGAAATGTGTTAGAATAATCAACCCATAGTTAGCTACCTTAGACATTAATTAATCCACTTTTGTCTTATTTGCCTAGTTTCCATGTTCCACCTTATGCAAGTTGTCATCTACACATCCATAGTGGTCAAACTTGCTAATTTTGACTCATGGAGCACTTGGGAAACCTCCTGGAATCAAATCTAATTTATTCCTAGCCTCTTAAGCGCCCTTCTGCTTTTTCTGCTTTATTGCCTGCTTTTTCAGTGCTTTAAGGCAATTGGGAAAGTTTGAATAGGTGATGTTAACTAGTTTTTTGTCCTCCACATCCTCCACTCTTTTCTCCTATGAAAAGAATGTATGAGTTGTCCTTCCATTACCTTTTAGCTTTCCCAAGTGCTTTTGCCAATTCGTGAGCTCCTTGATAGTTTTGGAAACTGCTTTATGCACCTATGGGGGATTTGCTTAATTTTAGTAAGCCTGCTTTTGACTAGATTCGAATTGACTCCTCATGCATTCAAATCCCTTATGTAATTATTTATTGTGGCATCCTATGATGTTACAGGGTTGGATATTATACACTAATTCAATACAGTTTAGTGTTCAACTCCATATTCAGTCTCTTTTGTGAGTGATTTTGCATGTACAATTGATAATTGTTGTGAGTGTAATTGTTCTATCACTGGGTTAAATTTCCACATGATATCAGAGCCTTTGTAGATTGATTTATCTCCTTCCAATTTGTTTTGCAGGTTTGACATCAGTGACTGGGAGCCTTCTACTGACAGCCGGGACAATTTCTGAGCTATGGATCAATCTCAGAAGATCAACTTGACTCCCTTCAACTTATTTGAATGGAAAGCAGAGATGGAGATACTGTTGAGAGTGAAAGGCCTCTACAGAGTGACTATGGAAACAGAAGCAAATCCCAATACAGCTGCAGAGAAGATAAAATGGCACAACAGGAGGGATGAGGCCTATGGTCTCTTGTGTCTGAGTATTTCCAGAGACCTCCTTTTCCATCTTGATGGATTGACATCACCGAATGAAGTATGGGAGAATATTTTTGATCTTTTTGGAAAGACAGATGAGATGAGGGGACATCAAATCGAAAATGAATTGATCTCTATGAGTCCAAATAGCTTTGAATCCTTGCAACTCTATTTCTCCAAGTTCAAAGCACTTGTTTTGCAGCTAAAACAATGTGGGATCGAAAAGAAGGATGATTATCTAGTCTTGGCCATACTCTCGAAGCTTAGCCCTGACTATTCAGTGTTTGTTTTGACCTTCTATGCCACAAATTTGACAGCTCGAACCTGGAAGATTCCTATCCTTTCAGATTTCATGGAATCTCTCACACAAGAACAAGACAAACTGGTGATGATGGGCACCATCAAACCATCCAAATACCAAGCTCTGGTTGCTGGAGATTTGAGTCTGGATTCAAAAAGCAAAAATAAAGCTAAAAATCCACCTGAGCAAAAGAGAGACAAGAACAAGTCTCTGGAGGAGCCTCAAGGTTCCAAGAAGAACTACCAGAAGAAGAAGAACAAAGGAGAAATGAGAAAGTGCGCATACTGCAGTAAGGGAAATCATTCTGAGAGCTCCTACATGAAGAAGCAAATAGACATGCTGGCCCAACTCCTGGAGAAGAATGGCATCTCCCTTCCAGATAGCTCAAAGAAGAGGGAAGGAGGATCAAGTTCAGAAGACAAAAAGAGAGTTCATGCATTGGTTGCTGGCATATCAAGCTCACCTAGTTTCATCATTGATTTTGGAGCTTCAAGACACATGGTTTCGACTAAGGAGGCATTCACCTCACTTGACATGTCGAAAGGTCCACCAATAGTACTGGGAGATGACTCTCTCACTGAAAGTTTGGGCAAAGGGAGGAATGATCTTGATCATGGTCAGTTCAGCAATGTGTTGTATGTTCCTAGTCTTGCCTCCAACCTTTTATTAGTGTATCAGATGACCCACACTGGGTCTCCAAAGAAGGTCATATTCTCCCTTGATGAAGTTGAGATCACAGAGATCTCAAGTGGTAAACTCATTGCAAAAGGAGTTGCAGATCATACTTTGAAGGTATACATGTTCTCACACTTCCTACCCTACTCAAACCCCTCTACTCTTCTGATTCATGCTAATGAAGCAAGCAAGATTTGGCATGAAATATTTGGCCACCTAAATTACAAGTATCTTTTTGATCTTAGTGAAAAAGAGATGGTCATAGGGTTACCCAAGATAAAATTTTCCAAAGGAGTCTGCCAAGGTTGCATCCTAGGAAAACACCCAAAGCATAAATTTGAGAGAGATAGTCATGAGAGAACCTCTGCACCCCTCGAGCTGATCCACAATGATGTTGCTATCCCATTCCCTCATATGTCCATGAGTCAGGCCAAATATGCATTGACTTTCATAGATGAATTTTCCAGGTATTGCTGGGTTTACTTCTTGAAACACAAGTCTGAAGTTTTTGGCCTTTTCAAAGTCTTTAAGGATTGGGTTGAAAACCAGTCTGGAAGGAAACTCAAGGTCCTCAGATCTGAAAATGGTGGTGAGTATGTCAATTCTGAGTTTATTCAATATTGTGTAGATGTAGGTATTTGGATGTAGTATTCTATCCCTTACACACCACATCAGAATGGTGTTGCTGAGAGGAAGAACAGATCACTGAAGGAGATGGCAACATGCATGATGGAGGCCAAAACTTTTCCACCAAAGTACTGGGCCGAAGCTATAAATTGTGCAGCCTATATCTAGAATAGGGTTCCTCATAAAGATCATTATGGTATGACTCCTTTCGAATCATGGAGTGGGCAAAAGCCAGATGTGACCCATTTCAAGATTTTTGGCTCAAGGCCATGGGCTAGAATTCCAACAGAAAAGAGGAAGGCTTTGTAGCCCCAAATCCAAGTGTGTCTATTTGTTGGGTACTATGAATATTCAAAAGGGTACAAGATGATAAATTTGAGCACAAACAAAGCCTTCATTGAAAGGTGTGTTCACTTTCAAGAAGAACCCCTAGCAGCAGTGGAAGTTGGAGAAGCCTCTTCACCACCAAAACCTCTGAATGTAAGTGAAGAGATTGTTGAACATGATGATTCTGATATGTCTGATAGTGATGAATTTATTGCAGATCCTAACATTCCTACAAGGCCAAAATGGGCAGCCAAGACCATTCATGCAGCAGGAGAGCTAGCTGGGAATCCTAATGACCCTAGGAGGACTAGATCTGAATTTGAGAGTGCTCTGTGAATGAAGGATCCTATGTTTGCTGAGAAATGCTATCTGATGGTGGAATCAGATACTCAGACATATGAATACACAACAGGAGATCCAAGATGGCAAGCATCCATGAAGGAAGATTTCAACTCACTCCAGAAGAGCAACACTTGGGAGCTGGTTGATCTTCCCCCAGGGAGGAAGCTAGTTCAGTGTAAGTGGGTGTACAAGAATAAATTTGCTACTAATGGTTCACCTCTAAAGTACAAGGCCAGATTGGTAGCCAAGGGCTACTCACAGGTTCATGGCATTGATTACAATGAGACCTTTACACCAGTGGAAAAGATGGACTCCATCAGGCTAGCCTTAGCCATTGCAGCTTCAAAGCAATGGGAGATACATCACATGGATGTAAAGTGTGCCTTCTTGAATGGATATCTCACTGAAGAGATATGCATGCAGCAGCCTGAAGGATTTTCTACTAACCCATCTCTTATGTGCAGGCTAAGGAAGTCATTGTATGGGCTAAAGCAAGCCCCTAGGGCTTGGTATGCCAATATTGATAGCTTCTTGCTATCATTGAATTTTTTTCGATGCAAATCAGATCCAAATGTCTATTTGAAGTTAATTAATGGTTCATTAATGATCATTGTGTTATATGTTGATGACCTTCTCATTACAGGAAGCTCAAAGGATGAGATTGCTTCCTTGAAGGGTGCAATGAACTAAGCCTTCTCCATGACATATTTGGGGCTCTTAAGCCAATTCTTGGGGCTTGATATTGCTAAAAAAAAAGCTGGAATCAAGGTACACCAGTCCAAGTATGCCTTGGATTTGCTGAAAAAATTCAAAATGAAGGATTGCAAGCCAAGCAAGACTCCTTTCCTTTTAGGAGTGAAGCTTGAAGAAGCTGATTCTTCACCTATGGTAAACAATACACTGTATAGGAAATTGATTGGATGTTTGTTGTATCTTACACATACTAGACCTGAACTTTCTTATGCAGTAAGTGTGGATTCTAGATACATGGATCAGCCTCATGAGATCTATTGGAAAGTAGCCAAAAGGATCCTTAACTTTGTTCAGGGAACAAGGACACATGGGATCTTCTATAAAGCTAAATCTGATCTTGATTTGATTGGGTTTACTGACAGTGATTGGGCAAGTGATAGCACAGAAAAAAAGTCCACATCAAGATATGTGTTCATGCTTATAGAAGGGCCAATTAGCTGGTCAAGCAAGAAATAGAGTGCCATTGCATTCTCATCTATAGAAGCAGAGTACAGAGGAGTTGTAAATGAAACAACTCAATGTTTATGGTTGCAGGGATTACTTGGAGAGTGTGGCTTCGAATCAGAATACTCAACTACTATATACTGTGATAATCAGAGTACCATTTGAATATGCAATGATCCAGTTCAGAAGCAGAGAACCAAACACATTGAGATCCATATGTACTACATCAGAGAGCTTGTGCATGATGGCACCATTCACCTACTCTTCTGTTCATCTTCAGAACAAGTAGTTGATATCTTCACCAAAGCATTTTGTGAGAAGACCTTCAGCAATCTCAAATCACTACTGGGGATTTCTTATCATGCTGTGAAGCATGAGTGAAGACAATATTTCCCAATTTTGTTTTACAGTCCATGTTTAAGGGAGGATTTTCCCACTGGGTTTTTGCCTCTTTCCTTGGTTATATGGACATGCAGTATGTAAAGGGTGACTAAGCCTTGTTGCTAGGCCCTAAAAATTTCTGATATATTACTCATAAG
This sequence comes from Pseudotsuga menziesii, assembly GCA_001517045.1. Classification (NCBI taxonomy): domain Eukaryota; kingdom Viridiplantae; phylum Streptophyta; class Pinopsida; order Pinales; family Pinaceae; genus Pseudotsuga; species Pseudotsuga menziesii. Next base: position 268,423 of record LPNX011132008.1, on the reverse strand, counting down.
TCAGGATTAAGGGGGGGTGTTAGAATAATAAACCCATAGTTAGCTACCTTAGACATTAATTAATCCATTTTTGTCTTATTTGCCTAGTTTCCATGTTCCACCTTATGCAAGTTGTCATCTACACATCCATAGTGGTAAAACTTTCTAATTTTGACTCATGGAGCACTTAGGAAACCTCCTGGAATCAAATATGCTTTATTCCTAGCCTCCTAAGCGCCCTTCTTCTTTTTTTGCTTTATTGCCTGCTTTTTCAGTGCTTTAAGGCAATTGGGAAAGTTTGACTAGGTGAGGTTAACTAGTTTTTTGTCCTCCACATCCTCCACTCTTTTCTCCTATGAAAAGCATGTATGAGTTGTCCTTCAATTACCTTTTAGCTTGCCCAAGTGATTTTTCCAATTCATGAGCTCCTTGACAGTTTTGGAAACTGCTTTATGCACCTATGGGGGATTTGCTTAATTTTAGTAGGCCTGCTTTTGACTAGATTCGGATTGCCTCCTCATGCATTCGAATCCCTTATGTAATTATTTATTGTGGTAGCCTATGATGTTACAGGGTTGGCTATTGTACACTGATTCAATACAGTTTAGTGTTCAGCTCCATATTCAGTCTCTTTTGTGAGTGATTTTTCATGTACAATTGATACTTGTTGTGAGTGTAATTGTTCTATCACTGGGTTCAATTTCCACAAAATGGGTCACAAACCCTAACTACTTTTTACAAACCATGGATTATCTGTGAGATAATAGGTTATAGCCCCACTTCAGTGATCACTATAGTTATTAAAGAGTTCAATGAATGAACAAAGTGTTAGAGTTAGACAAACTAGCACTGAAATTAGGATTTTTGACCTAATTTTACAAAATAGTTATTTTGTCTATTTTTAGTAAATCGGATCCAACTTTTCAGGATTTGAAGATTTTAGTAAAGGTATAAAGGCTAAGACTTATGTTAAAGCAAGGGTTCGACTTTAGGGATCTTTAGAACATTATTATTATCAAGCTTCTCATATTATTCATGACCTAATATAAGCTATTTTGTTATCATGTGTTCAACTTCCATATCTTTTCTACTCTGTGCTTGTGCTTGAATGTCTAATTCAAGTTTATTAATTTTATCTAATGTGTGATAGCTGTCATCCTATCTGTATGTTGATGATTTGAATTGCAAGTACTTTCCTTGTTATGATTATCCATTTATATGTAATTGTTTTATATATGAATCTGCCAGCATAGTAACTTATCCATCTTTTCACCCTATTATCAAACCTCTAAACAGTGGTAGTTAGAAGCCTTATCCTTGATTGAGTTTTATGCATGTCTTGAGAGTGTGAGGTCATGTAGGTCATATGACTTGATCCATTTAGAAAAACCATAAAAACATTTAAGTTACCAGGCATCCTTGAGCTACAACCTATAGGATTTTCCTAGAGTGATAACTATGTGTTATTGCAATTAGGATGCAATCCCATTACCTCCCTTGTCGCTATCCTTGAACATGTCCATTGACACGAGTAATACAAGATTCACTAATTGTTTTAAGAATTAAAGTTTTTTGAAAGGGTCAATCCATACAATCTAGAGTTCTTACTATGTATTTCTCATTCTAATAACTACTTTCCTTCATATCTTCCTTTCTCAATTTATACATTACACTTAAAGGATACTATCGATCTCAATATCTTACCCTTTTAGGTAACTCTATCTCCCTAAGATTATTCCTTCTCGTTAATCTATCTTAAAAGTTAAATACTGGGGTGAATATAGTCCATGCTTGTCATTAGATTTTTCAAACCAACATATGTTAAGCTATCATGACTTGTCTTTTGCTTGATCATGCAGGAAATATCTGTAAGGTGCGCATTGTAACCATTACATGGATATGTTCTTGTTAATCTTTATCTTAACTACAGGGTCATATTACCCATAAGATGTTTGGAGCAATTATTTTATTAATTGTACTAACCACAACCATTCATCAACAAATGTACACAAATTACTCAACAAATTATCTTGCAATAGAATGCAAATAAGCTCAACCATATGCCCTTCATAAACAATTCTAAAAACCATATCCCACTTCATTTCTCCACGGTTGAATTAAAGATCATTACCTAATCTTTTTTAAGGAATCTGATTCATGTGCCCCACATTATACCCTTGGCTATAGATTAAATATTGGCGTAATTTCACTTCCTTCTATAATACCATCAAATCATACCCATCATGAATTTCAAGTTACTGTGGCCTCATAACACTTTTACAATTTTGACAACCCAATGTATCATTGATTAACTCTTAATCTATCCTTACTAGGTGAAGAAGATGCCTTTACTTGTTATATTAAAATAAATATAGGTATTCCTATGACTAAACATCATGAACACATACTCAATATATTATGATATAATTTTATTGTTATTACCTACTCTATTTGCCACATTTCTTTACCAATAGATCATTAATATATCACAAGCCATTATACTTTTATTGATAGGGGTTAAGTTATACTTTCTAGATACATTCATGGCGACCTGTACTTTTTCTCCCTTGATGCCTATATGCATCACTCATTTTATACTTAATGAAAATGTCGCTTATATTTAATTATTTAAATATATATGTTATTCGATGATGAGGATTATTAGTTTATCCCATAATCTAGCTTCTTCCTGCACTAATTTGTTTATTCTCCTCGCATAAACCTATCCATCGATGCGACAATAGTTACTTTTTATGTCCTTGTTACATATCTCTTATTGTTCATACATTAATGTATCTTATTTCATGAAATTTCATTAAATGTTATTGGCTTCAACAATCAAGTTCATGGGTGCTCCTCATGCATTACTCCTTGCCATTTGTACCCAAACACATACCCGTGGGCTCTCTTTGGCTCTTGGTCGCATTTGAAAATTATGTCCTTTGCTAAGTTATAAATGCAATTTTTCTTAGGTGAGCACTCTAATAATTATATTGATTTCTTCTATTTAATCATTAACTTAACCACTAGGTCTCTATTCACAAGGAGGTAGGTGTACGAGTTATTTTCATAAAAAAAATTCAGAATCATTCCTCAACATGATACATGAAGTGCATGAATTACTCAACAAGTCCTCTCATAGTCAATTATAATTCAACTTAATCATCTCATCTGTGGAGAAAACCTAACCATCATGTCATATCATAAACCACAAAGTAATAAGACATATCATCATGACATCTCGTTGCCTTCCTCAACTTAGGCTCTAGCCACATAACACAAGCCACATCTTACATCACGATGAATACTTAAAATACATGGAAATAGTCGTAGTAGTAGTCACCTAAGTGAAACATATCGTCGTCATAAAATAAATAACAAGTCTATTTATTTATTTTAATCTATGTAGTATAAATGTGTACTATTTGCATAAAATTTTTGAATCCCTTAGTGAATGCATTGCAATTAATTTTGTTATAGGAAATTATCTTCACCATAAGCTTCACAATTGCAACTTGCCCCTTTTCCTCTCTTTAATAACATGGCTATAACAATCCTATAAATGAGGAAGTTGAACACCATAGCCTAATCTCTTGTCTTCGAGATAGGGTCCATCCCTAACCCCATTCTAAATACCATAACTAATTATTTTTTGTTTAATTAGTTATCATTTTTACATGCTTGAACATTAATATATATTTGACCTCGACTTCTTTATGTTCCAACCATGATATTTCGTACTTCATGGAAAAACATCATCGTAATTTAAGCCATGTTAGGTCAAGTAATTAAACATATTCACAACTTTATGTTCATGAGAAAAGTTTATTTCTTTCAAAATCCGTAATTAATTGTGACTTATACAGAGGCAAATTCTTGAAAGGTGAAGGGTACAAGGACACTACTATATCCCTACGTTGAAATCATCACAAGTCACAGATAAGACATCATGTCTTAGGGAATTCATAGTGTCACATTGTTTTTGCGAGTTAGGTAGTTGCAATTGACCACATCTACCGTGGGGTCATGTTTATCATGATTTCTCACATGAAATATTATGTGTTTCTTAATTTGACTTCATTTTGGGATAACTAGAGTCTAATCTTAATCTTGTTATCGATTCAAATTAACTCTATAATTTCATCCTATAAATTTTGTTATAAGATTTAAAGTATAAGGTTAATTGATTAACTAATTAGAGTTATATTAGTCCTAGCATATGATTGAAACCTTAATCTAAATTGATCTCTAACATATAAGAATAATCCATAATTACATTAGCCTTAATCTTCTACAGAATCAAGAATAATCCATTTTACATTATTCTAATCAATTTTCATTAATTTTAATTTAGTTACATTGATCACAAAAAAATTTAAATATTTAAATAATTCAATAATAGAATTTAAGATGTATAATAAATTAAAATAATATTTGATTTGGTTTATTATTTATTATTATTTTTAAATATAAAATTGTTTATTTATTTATCAAATTTAAAATACCTAAACAATTTAAATAGTTAATGTAAATTTTTTTAACAAATTAAAACATTTTAACAATGAAAACATTTTAACTAAAAGAATTAAATTTTTTTTAACAACATCCCCTAATTAGATTTAGAATATATGAAAATATATATAAAAAAATTTGTTTAGTAATTTAAATTTTGATTATAGACAAAACAATAACCTAAGAGGATGCATGCATGGAGGAATGGATGTGGGTGTGCATGAGGGCTACCTCGACACCTCACTAGTCCTTCCTCACCCATCATCGACGCATCTCTTGTCACCACTGCCCAACTACACCAACCACCTCCTCCATTGATAGTTTGTCCAATGGCACACTAGACCGTGGAGAAGGATAAGACTACATGTATGTTGCATGGGTTGCATGGAGTCCCTCCTTCTACCATCCCAAGGTAGGGTGCTTGTCCCATAAAATAGGTAGCTCCTTCCTCTCGCGTGCGAAGGCCATTTGACCAAGGTTTATGGGCACATTAATAGGTATCGCGCTCGAGCCTCCTTTACTCCGACATGCTATATTTACCACGTATGGAGACATTAATATATTTTTAGGAATGTTATAGGCCTTTTTTATCTCTCGAGTATCGTCTCAAGAAAAAAATGCATTCTAGTGCGAGGGTTTATCGATGAAGACTAGTTGCTTCTCGATTCATATTGTCTTTTTACAAGTTTGCATGAATGATTGTTCAATTTTTTTTTAATGTAACGCCCCATATTTTGACTAGGAATGTTTATTTGTCAAACATATTGCACTATATTTGATTATTGTATGATGGACTCCGCTAGACTGAGCCAACTATATTTTCATCATTTTAGACCAGATTGTATGTTGCTACTATGTTGATGATGTTACTATGGTTATGTTGATACTATGATTATGATGCTATGATTATGTTTATGGAGTTACTATGTTGTAGTTATCATGAAATTCCTTTCTTTCATAATGATACTATATGTTTAATTGTCATCCTTGATGAAATGTGATATATATGATGTGGTAAGTGGATACCAACCCATGATGTGATCGACTTAATGATTTTATGTGATGAAAGGAAATGATGTTGATAATATCGACACACTAATGATTGAAAGTAGATATTGTTATAAATTTATGTTTGCAAAGTACTAATCTGTAGGGCATAGGGGCTATGTAATAGTCAGATACTTGATGTGAAGTGTTGTGTAGTACTTATTTTGCAAAGAGGCTTCTTTACCAAGTTGATGATACGATGGAACAATCCAATAATATCGATAGAAGCATAGTATGGTTTTTGATAGGGTATAGACCCAGGATGTTGATATGGATGGATGCATGTTCCACACTATGTTTCTATGATACCCAAGGGCGTAGGAGGATCATGCTAAGACATGACCCCCAACAACAATCGGATTCCTTCCAGGAGAGGTTAGGTCCACTAGTTGTTGACACAAACCCAGCCAACACAACCAGTTGACAAGGGTTCCCACTCTGTCAATGACCAATCCACCATGATCTCCCTAAGCATTAGCCCAGATAGGTTTTACCTTGTCCAGCAAGACCCACAAAGTGGATGAGGTCTCACCCAAGATTTTCAAGGGAGAGAAGACAAAACCAAGTTTCCGAAAGATAGGGAAGAACAATGTGACATCAACTTATAAGCTTAGTGCAACATTAATAAATCATTCAACATATGCATTCATGTAACCATTAATTATCATTCTTCAATAGATCACATCATTAAATCATAACTGCAGTAAGAATACCGATGCACAAACAAATATGACAAGATAACATAATTTAACACAAGGAAACATCGCATCATAGATCCATGTTGTCGATTCACATAACATTCATCATTGAGTCACATAAAATAGTAAAATAGTTTTAAAAAAAGAACACAATGATTCATATCAACCTCTATCTTGTCATATTACTTCTGCATAAAATTACAATTCACAGATCAATAAATCTCAGTTCAGATACCCAAAGATATTCTTCACTTTCAAAAGGATGATCCAAGATGATCAATACTTGTGATTTAACATCTACTTATAGGCTTGGACCTTTATATTCAAGGTCCACTTAGATAACTTCCTAACTAACTCTTAACTAATTCTACAAAATAATGACCAATATCCACAAAATATGGTCCAAAAATACAAAAGGTGACACAAAATATATAAAATATTCTATTTTCCCTCTTGCGCGCCATCTTACACTTTTGCGATGTCTTTGAGATTGCGCAACATCCGTAATGTTGCGCAACTAATGTATCCAAATCCCTTGCCTACAGACCCCCAACATAATCTTGTGACTCTCCCTTGAGCCATGCTAGCTGGACATGGTGTACTCAATAATCTTGATCTTGAAATATTCATACTGCTGAGTAATCTACTTGACTTGTTCTTTAACTCTATTCGATATCTTCTGGATCACTGTGAGATCATGTGTGACTAGGTGCTCAACCATTTTTGCAGTGATATCCTTTTTTCCTTCTTGTGCTGGCTGTAATGCAACAAGTGCCTTACTAGAAAGCTACATGTCGATATCCTTAAAATCATCTAATTGTTCAGTGCATTTTCGTTGACGCTCATCAGCCTTCCAAACGCGATGCTGCAACTCCTTCAACTCTGCAAATCGTGTGACCTGAACCATCAGTGGCATCACTCTTAGCGATGTCTTCAAGGTCACTAGCTTCCCTTATGCTTCCTACAACTATGTGGTCAGTTACGCTAGCTGTTCATCCTACACTATGCTTCCCCAGAACTACGTTGTCGCATCCGTCACTTTCTTGGCCTCCTGCTCTAGCTCGTTGAGCTGTGTCACCAAATATTCAATAATGCTCTTTCGCACTGCTATTTTCTCTGGTGGCATGGCCGAGTGTATCAAGGCCTCCAAAATATTGTTCTCACTCTGCAATTCCGAAATAACATCCCCATTTCGTTATGCTCTTGCCATCACATCCAGCTCCGTGGTACTCTCCAAGACGTTCTGACAGGCTTCTGCAACTGTCGCTTCCAACTCGACTTGGCTATCAAAGAGGTGTGCCTTCTCAACAACAAGGCGATCTTGTTCCTTCTTTAGCTCTCTGATTTTCTCAGTACTATTCACCCTCAACTCCTCTTGTTCTTTTCTCAGTGCTTTGATTTCCTGCACTTTCTCTTCTAGCAGCTTCTCCTTTGCTTGTTGCAGTTCTTCGACTTCTTTCTGTGCTTTCTCCTCTTTCACTTGTGGCTGCAAGAAATGACCGTTGACTTCTTTATTCCTGTCTTCCAACTCGTGGTTGGCAACTCGTTGCATGTGTACCAACGTTTGTGTGGAAAACATGTTGATATCTAGTGATATGTCCTACAACCACTGCAACGAGGTATTCAAGTCCTCTCTTCCAGTGCCAATCATAGTCGAGGGAATTTGAACATTTCTAACGTGTAGCTCAGTGCTGATTTACGCAAACTCCTGCAACGCCGCACTTTCTGGCGCTCTCTTCAAGACAACATCATATAATGAATCTAGTTTATTTCTTACCTCTGTGAATCCCGCTTATGCGTATTTTGGCATTTCCTTGGCTGCCACATCTGTTGCATTTTTAACTTCATTGATAAGTTGATTCAAGTGCACCTCCATTGCTGGCGTGGTGCTACTATTCACACCCTGCTCCATGTGCTACTTTGTTCTTAATTTGTTGAACATCCACTCTACTTTCGGGTCAGTGGGTGTCTCTGTCGATGATTTTTCATCAGAATCATGTTGACTTTGATGGTCATCCTGACGCACAAGATCAGCAGGTGCATCCGCTGGGGGTCTGGTCGAGACCTCTTCCAAAGTGATTGGTTCTCACCATCCTGCAGGGAAATCATTAAACATCACCTCCAATTCTACATCAGACAATTTATATGGCATCGGCAACCATTGCTTGTCTCAGTCACATCGCGCTTGAATGTGAATAGCATGTGGTCCAATTGCAAACTGCGGAATCCTTTGATATCTTTTCGCGGCTTCCTCAGATAATATTTGAACTTTTACCACTTCCTCCTGCAACGCTTCCCAATAGATCCAAAATTGGATCACACAATCCATCAATCTTTTAGGTTCTTTCACCCACCATAGATTCTGATATCATGCACCCTTACATAATTCTATCATTTTACATCCATGCATTGGTAGTCATCTGGCTCCATCCAAATACACTCCACAATGGAATGGAGTTGTTGAACAAAAGAACCAAATCATCATGAACATGGCTTTTAGCATGTTGTCAAACGAGAAGCTATCGCATGAGTATTGAGCTGAAGTTGTTCCATTCTCATTCGACTTGCTTAACAAATCACCCACGGTGACTGTGCAAGACAAGATTGCTTAAGAAGCCTCGAGTGTCACAAAGACTAGTGTAGCACATCTAAGAATTTGTGGTTCTATTGCATTTTCTCATGTACCTAATAAACTCAGAAGAAAGATGGTTAAGGAGAGTGAGTGGTGCATTTTCACTAGTTACAGTGAACAACACAAGGATTACAAGTTATATAATTTCAGTTTGTAAGTTTGGTGAGTTAGGTTGATGTAGGGTTTTTCCGGAAAGTCCGCAGTAGTCATTTTTAATTCGACTACTTTTCCTGATGATGGTTCCTGATTCGGAATCGAAACGTCGACTTAAAAATGACTATTGCAAACTTTTCAGAAAAACCCTACATCAAGTTATATAATCCTAACACCAAAAATATTGTGGTGAGAAGAGATGTGAAATTCCTTGAATAAAATTTTTTGAGTGATCCTTTAGACATACAACAACAAGAAATTTCAGATCTGTAAGATCTACCTATCATAATTTCAATATTGGAAGTACATCAGCAAAAAGAGACGTTGGAAGACAGTCCATCTCACAACAAAATAAAACATAGGTTTGAGAGAGTTTTACGAGAAGACTCTTGTTATTGATGAGCAACTTTAGTATTCTATGATTTCCTATCAGGCCACATCTTTTAATGAAGCACTAACGGATGCACAACACGTACAAGAAATGAATGAAGACATTGATTCTATTTAGAAAAACAAGACTTGGGATCTTGTTGATATCCCTACAAACAAAACCAGTATTGGATTCAAATGTATCTATAAGACCAAACTGAATGAAAAAGGAGATCTTGAAAAAAACAAGGAAAGGTTCATTTCCAAAGGATATGCACAACAATATGGTGTAGATTATGATGAAACATTTGCTCATGTAGCAAATATGGAAACTTGCCATTACAACACAAAATCAATGGCATGTTTATCAAATGGATGTGAAATATGCCTTTCTCAATGGTATTCTTGAAGAAGAAGTTTATGTACACTAACCACTTGGATATAGCGTCAAAGGTCATAAACACAAAGTGTTTAAGCTGGAAAAGGCCTTGTATGGTCTAAAACAAGCTCAACAAGCATGGTATACTAGGATTGACTCCTATCTCATTGGTAATGGGTTCAACATAAGCAACAATGAACCCACTCTGTATGTAAAAAGAGATCAACAAGGTGACATGTTGATTGTATGTCTTTATGTTGATGACATGATTTACACTCGTAATTTAATGTTTGTAGAATTCAGGACAATCATGAAAAAGGAATTTGAAATGACTAACCTAGGTGTAATGAAGTACTTCCTTGGTCTCAAAATTACTCAAACTAATCAAGGTATTTTCATTTGTCAGCATAAGTATGCTACTGATAAATATCAGAGATTCAGAATGGATAAATGTAAACCAATAGAAACCCCCATTGCTCTAGGAACTAACTTAACAAAGAATGATGATGGACCAACAATAAATTCTACACTCTATAAAAGAATGGTAGGCATTACTGCAACTAGACCTGATTTGATCTATGATGTCAATCTTATTTCTAGATTTATGGAGTCTCCCAAAGACTCTCACTCGAAAGTTGGAAAAAGAATTATGAGATATGTTGCATGCACACTTGGATATGGCCTTTTGTACAGTGATTCATGAGACAATACTCTCACATGGTACAGTGACAATGATTTTGCAAAAAATATTGATAATAGGAAAAGAAAATCTGGTTATGTTTTTCATTTGGATATAAATATGATCTCTTGGGAATCTTAGAAATAGCCCATTGTGAGCATGTCTTATGTAGAAGTAGAGTATGTAGAAACCACCACAACAGCTTGCCATGCAGTTTGGATAAAAATACTTTTAAAGGATATGGGAGACACTGAAAATGATCCAACTTTTATTTTCTCTCATAATATCTCTACAATATAGTTGTCCAAATATAATGTATTTCATAGAAAAAGAAAACACCTTAGCACTCGCTATCATTTCATTTGTAAGTTAGTCAATGATGGACACATTTCTTTACAGTTTTGTGGCTCTAAGGAGCAGCTAGCTGATATGTTCAGCAAACCATTGGGAAGAGTTGCATTTGAATATAAAAAAAAACACTTAGGCATTGACATTGTTGAAGATATCCTACGAGTTGAGATTAAGAGGGTGGGTTAAGAAATGCAATCTCACGAGTCAAATGCAACATTATTTAGTCACTTAGTTGATTTGGTCACCTTATCTTGATTAGTTACCAATAGTATTTTCTCTCCCATAGTATAGGCCAATCATATTGTTGTGATGTAATCCAAAAAAGTCATATCTGGTTGTAATGCAATCCTAAAAATACTCAAATTTAATAATGAAAAGGCACTCAAGAAGCCCATTATTTATTCCACATCTTTTCTTTCTTATCTTTAAGCTTTAACCAAAATCCAAAATAACCGTCGTGTAAGCGGAGAGAAAGTGGTACATAATTTTATGTTGACAGAAAACATGGGAGTATTGTAAGTAGGATGAGAGTTTTAAAGGACGGGTAGGAGATTTGCCTTGAAAACACATTTTAGAAAGAAGAAAAAAGTAATTGTACTAGTGTCCAATGCATCGGCCCATGAGCTGGTTGCAATTGTTACTTATTACAGACACCTTAACAAATATGATCAGTAAATGTGTAGTGTAATGGTGAGGTGAGAGTAATATGTTACTGATCCCGATTGATCCATGTGGCTATGGGCACTTTAGCATTTTTTATATACAGTGATATAGTTGGCGACGTGGTGGTTAAGAGCTTTCTATTCTACATTCCAACGAATTTTTATGGTGCAGTCATATAGCTGGCTAGGTGGTGGGCGACAAATACTCAGTTTGCTAGAGAGCATTCAATGAGTCTATTGTTACAGATTATTCAATGAGTTGGCAGCGGGCATGCTAAACTTTGGATTAAAAGTGTTTAAGATCCAACCATTAAGATGTCTGATACAAAACATTGAATGCTCTGCAACAGGCTAAGTATTTATCACCCTTCTTCTTGCCACTCCTTAATATTTGTCACCCAAGAGAAAGTAGTAAGTTACTAACTATTATTTCTTTTATGTCTTAAGCATGTGACACATTCTTCATTTTCTTCTCTGTTCCATGAACTTTTTACCTACAACCTAGAAGAACTTAGGAATACCAGTTGGTTAGTTGCTTTTCACGTAGATATTAAGAACCGGTAACGAAGGCTAGTGAGTGAAACAATATTCACTTTGTTCCTTTGCAGGATGGAAGAAACTGCTTACAGTCCGTAGACGACTTTGACAGGCCTCCAGTTTGGGCTTGCACCGTCGAGAGAAATTGTAAGTATGATGAGCGAAATAGATAAAAATAATGGGCAATCACGTCATTGTTTATAGCAATCTTACGCAATTAATTTATGTTAACTCCGTTAAAACTCATTTCATTTTCATACTAATTCAGTTAGAAACTACATTTGAACTGTGAATGTAGAGAATGTATATGTATGTATTTCAGGTTAAACAAAATATAGCACTTGTTTTTGTTGTTGGCAGAGCCACAAGAACATGCCTTGTTTCTACTTGTTTTTATTGTTTGCAGAGGAAAAAGGAGAAGAGCCACAAGGATGGGCCTTCGAAGGATCCCAACTATCCCAACATAATTTCTTCATCTTGAACTGACTTGGACAATGATCGATATGGTCATTGAAGCCCCAAAAGTTTTATTTATTTTTTGTTAATTTGTTTTTCAGTTTAAATGGTTACTTTAAACCCCAAAAGCCCATATTTTTTCTCCCATGTCTGTTTTACTTATTTTCTGTTAACTTGTCTTTCAGTTAAATGGTTACTTTAAACCCCAAAAGCCCATAAGTTTTATTCCCAAGCCTGACTACAATGGACGTGAACACAATCTCACCTATGTTTTGCCATTCTCGTCTGTCGTCTTTCAGGGAATCTGTGCGGTTCTTGTATATTTTTTTAATCCATCCCATCTTTGTTTTTTCCATTCTGGTCTATCAAATTTTTAGGACTAGTGCAGTTCTAATATATATTTTTGGAACGGTATTAAGGTGAAATAAATACATCCTTCCTCAAGAGGCTGAACATTTCCTATGTGATGACATTTCCTATGTGATGTAATGTTTATGTATATTAATATAATTAAAGATAAATATTTTTATTAAGTTAAAACATGCTGTGAAAAACAGAAAATAACAAATACTAAATAATTTACCACATCTTACATGAAAGATAATTATACAAGCCACTTATGAGACTAAAGAATATCTATAAAACAGAGAAAAACAAATACTATAACATTAACCCATCTTGTTGTTTAGATACAACATCTATACAACAGTTTTATATAGATACTAAATAATTTACCACACCTTGCTTGAAAGATAATTATACAAGCCAAACAAATACTATAACATTAACTCATCTTGCTGTTTAGATAGAAAATCTATAAAACAATTTTATACAGATATTAAATAATTTACCACATCTTACTTGAAAGATAATTATACAAACCACTTATAAGACTAAAGAATATCTATAAAACAGAGAAAAGCAAAGACTATAACATTAACCCATCTTGCTGTTTAAATAGAAAATCTATAAAACAGACAAGCAAATACTTCAAAGAAAAGCAAATACTATAACATTAACCCATCTTGCTGTTAAGATAGAAAATCTATAAAACAGACAAGCAAATACTTCAAAGATTAACAACATTTTGTTTGAAATCTATTAATGTAAATGTTTATTTGCAAATTTGAAATCCATCAAATTTAGGGCTTAGCACAACCATAAAACATGATAATATAAATGTTTATTTACAAATTTGAAATCCATCAACTTTAGGGCTTAGCACAACCATAAAACATGATAAGTAGATACTACCTCTTGCATGCCTTATTTCATGTCCGACACCTTAATCGATGCCCAACACTTATAATGCACCAAACTCATTGAGAACATATTGGCTACACAATCTTTAGGGCTGGCTTCTTCTGTAGAGCTAGGATCTGTGCCTTGTAGCCGCCGCCGGTCTCATAGTCATACACATAATGAGAACAGTCCTATAAGAACCTCATTATCAGAGCCATACGATTATGATTTCTTTTACTAACATAAAAAAACATATCTCATACCTTTCTCATATTCTTCATGTGCAAACTCTCTTTACAAAACAAATCTAAAGTCAAAATAGTTGTTCAAGTTTGCAAAGGTGTAAAACATTACCCATCTCCGGATTTGACCCTGTGGCCTTCTAAGAAGAAACACATGCTCTAAACCATTAGGCCCACTCATACTGTATAATAAGTAAAATTGAAACAATGTATATACCTCATAGAAAGTGAAAATTTCATTTACAAAGTGTAACTACATAAGATAAATAAGGCCAAGAGTACACAGAATTTTTTTGCCTTGGGCAGATATAATAATAAGCAAAATAAAAACAACTTATATGCCACATAGAAAGTGAAAATTTCATTTACAAAGCTGTGTAAGTGCATAAGATAAAATAGAGTCAAGAGTACACATATATCTTTTTCTTAAACTTCTTATTTCATAATAAGATGATAATGACTATTGAGGGCATAAGATAAAATAGGGTCAAGATAAAATAGAGTAAGAGTACACATAGATCTTTTTCTTAAACTTCTTATTTCATAATAAGATGCTAATGATTATTGAGGAAATGGATACACTCCATAAAAATGGTTCAGTTTTAAGGGTATTATCCAATGCCTAGCTTTATCCCATAGTATCATGAGACTCATAACTTCACTAAATCCAATTCCTCCTCTCAACCCTAACATAATCAATGAGACATGTTCATTCACATGACTCAACCATCCTTGATCTTTGGGAAGAATATTAGCTCCAGTGCTCTTTTCTTTTGCTTTTGCTTTTCATGGCATGGTAGTAAAGGATTACCACACAAGCACCAGTTTCTTTGAAATGAAGTTGCATTGAAAGTGTCAAACTGTGTTCCTTTCAGGATACTACCACAAAGTCTATTACATGAGAGGTTCAAATATGCCAACATGGTTAATGTAGAGAGCTCTTGAGGAATCATCCCACTCAAATTATTTTTGGACAAATCTAGTTGCTCTAGGGTTTGGGGATTTGTCCTTTTAGTTCATTTGGAGATAAATTCAACAATCTTAGGCTAGTCAAACTTTCTATGCTGGGAGGTATTTCTCCAATAAGATTATTGCTAGACAAGTCAAATATAATGTTTGTTGCCATCACATATTTTAAAGTATGCTCAAAGCCTTTCATTACAATCTTCATATCCTCGTACAGAGTATTTCTACTAAGTTTGGATGACCCATTAGTTTTGAATCCATTGAGTGTTTGAAGATTGGATGGTATGCTTCCATTGAATTTATTGTTGCATAAATCCAGCACCTGTAAATGGGTTAGATTTGCAATCCATTGAGGAATATCACAGTGGAGTTTATTATAACCCAGACATAAGACTTTCAAATCATTAAAAAATGAGAGATATGGAGGAAGCACCCCTGTTAATCCATGTTTTCTTAAATCCAGCTACTGAAATTGGGTACAAAGAGCCAAAGATGCAGGGATGGTCCCCGAAAAGTTATTGGAATAAGCAGAGAGAACTACTATAGATACTGGAAAGATTATGTCCAAAGTTTCATTAAGTTTATTATGAGAAACCTTCAACCTCTGCAATGCCGTGTACCTATTGAAACTTGATGGTATTATACCTGACAACGAGTTATTAGTCAATGATAAAACCATCATAGACTTACAATTGCCTAGAGAGTCCGGAAAAATTCCATTCAACTTGTTTCCAGACAGATCTAATTGTTGTAGCGTCACACATTCTCCCACACTTTCAGGAATTCTTCCCATGAGATTATTGGTACCCAAAAAAAAGTTTTCAAGTTTGCTCAAATTGCCAATTGCGTGAGGTATACTACCCATTAACATGGTGGTACCAAGATCTAAGTACCTCAACTGAGTCAATTTTGCAATGGATTCAGGTATCCCACCGATAAGCCTATTAACAGCAAGATTTAGGAAGGTCAACTCTCTCAAATTGCCAATTGCTTCAGGTATATCACTTGTTAAATCTTTGTTATGAAAAATAAGGCTTTCAAGCATACTTAAATTGCCAATGCCTTTGGGAATGCCACCAGAGAACATATTTGCAGAAATGTCTAAATAGATCAATTGACTTAAATTGGCAATGGCTTCAGGTATACTACCTACTAGGCTATTCTGAACAAGACTTAGAATGGAGAGGGCCTGGAGCTGGAATACATTCATTCGGATGGAGCCGCTAATTCTGTTGTATCCTAAATCCAACCAATCAAGATTGCTGGAATTTCCTATTTCAGAAAGAATCATACCTGAAATGTTAGTCGGGCCATGAATGGACAACTGAACAAGCTGTCTCAAATTTCCCAATTGAGGTGGTATACTGCCTGACAATCTGTTTTCCCCCAAAAATAAAATCTGGAGTGAAGAGCAGTTTCCCAGAGATGGAGGAACGGTACCCTCCAACTTGTTCGACTCTAAACCCAGTTTGTATAAGTTTTGCAACAAGCCGAGCTCATGAGGAATTGGACCAGTCAGAACGTTGAATCCAATTGTCAACTGTTGCAGAGACGTGCACTTGCTCAGAGAAGTTGGGATACTTCCGGTAAGATTATTTGCCTTCAAGTTGAGATATTCCAACTTGATTAGGTGGCCGAATTCCATTAATATAATGCCTGTCAAGCTGTTTTGTGAAAGTTTGATCTGTTGAAGATAGTTACAATTAGACAGCTCTTTTGGAATAGGCCCCAGAGTGATTGTGACACTTCCGGATTGCGGCGCTAAATTCAGTTGGACATATAAAAATGATAGGTCTCATAATTGAAAGATGCCCACTAATTGAATCTTTGAGAACAATCAAACCAAGACAAAATCGTCCCATTCAATCGTTTCAGAATCTTTGAGAAATTGGTTGGTACGCAGTATACATAGCGAGTCGGTACAGACCTGAAAGACATGTGAAAGGGTGCACAAAAGTCGCCATATTCAATGGGACATGAAGGTGGCGTAGCTGTGCAAATTAATAGTTTAAGTTGACTTAACTGGGCACTTAGCAATCGCGTAGACTACACGGACAAAAGAACAAAACTCATGAGACATACAAAATCATGGAATGGTTAAACTCTTTCTTTAAATTAATTTTTTTAAGCAAACTCCAGTAAAAAGCTGACAAGACAAGCAAAATCAAGGAATATTTAAACTCTTTACTAAGCAATTCTGTGTGGATTTCTTTGGTGGACACTCAATCCATTGGTGGCGACTTAGCAATCTATGATTAATTCTGTGTGGAGTAGGGCGACTTAAAAATCGATGATGATGTTACTATGTTTATGTTGATATTATGGTTATGATGTTATGATTATGTTTAAGCGGTTATTATGTTGTAGTTATCATGAGATTAGTTTATTTCATAATGACAATGTATGTTTAATTCTCATTCTTGATTAAATGTGATCTATATGATTTGGTAAGTGGATACCAACCCATGTTGTGATCGACTTAATGATTTTATGTGATCAAAGGAAATGATGATGATAATATGGACCAACTTATGATTGAATGGAGATATTGTTATAAATGTATGTTTGCAAAATACTAATCCGTAGTACTTGACACATTCCTATAATCTCGATAGTAGCACGTTATGGTTTTTGATAGCGTATAGACCCATGATGTTGATAGCGATGTACGTATGCTCCACTCTATGTTTATATGATACCCGAGGTCGTGGGAGGGTCATGTTGAGAGACACTCCCCAATTTGTTATGATGACAACACTCAAATGCATACTAGGAGAGGCTAGATCCGCTAGTTAGCCAACACTACTCCTCTCAAGTTCTATGTGGTCAGGTCGGTATAGCCCACGCGAGTTTTGTACTAGCACATGAAGGAAAAGGACGATGCACACATAGGTTAGGATGGGAGGATATGTTAGCTATTATTGTTGAGAGTTGGGTAATCCTTGATCGTGAGTTAGTGCTAGTGGGTACCCTTCCTTGTACTTGATTGATTAAACTAATTTAAACATAAAGAAAATGATATGAAATATTAAAGGGTTAAGTGTTAAAATAACTAGGGGTGGTAAAATAATTATGTTATATTTATGTGTGTTCTACATGCATGGATGGTTATTATTATGCGAGATGATGTTTTCTTATATTACATTTCTCACTTGTGCATACGCTGGCCACACATGCACACTTTGCAAATATAAGCTAATATATATATATATGTTGAATAATTGAATAAGTTGTAGTAGGTAAATATGTTAATTAGGCATTGATCAAATTCAAATAATGAATGTTAAGTTAGCAAATATGTGTAAAACAAGTCAATTAAGATATCCATTAATTTAATGTAAACATTAAAGTAAGGAATTAAGGTAAGTGTCATCAATATGAAGTGTCGCTCATAAACATTAACTTTGGAAAGTTGTACTATTTAACTCTTAATCATGATTAATTAAACCATTAAATGTGCCTTGTTTATTGATAAAGTGTACTAAATTAGTGCTAGTGTACTAAGAAATTAAACAAATAAATTTGATATTGATATTTACCATAAATTATTATTATTATGTTTATTATTAAAATAAAATTTCTAATAATAGTATGTCCATTACGAAAATCATAAGTGAAAATGTGGAATTGCTCAATTATTAAGTTAAATATTATAAATGTGATTGATGAAAAGGTATTTTTAATTTATTGAAGGTATTATTAAATTATTAATCTAATGAATGTAGTGAGTAAGTTAATATATGAATCTCTCTCTCTCTCTCTCTCTCACACACACACACACACACACACACATATATATATATATATATATATATATATATATATATATATAAAGTCCATGTGAGACAAATAATATGTATTTAGATTTTATAATTTAATCAAACAACCACTTCTAATTTGAAAGAGCCTACATGATTACTATTTAATTATTATTTTATTAAACATATTAAGTGAAGGATAAGACTAATAATTGATTCACCTCCTCATTAAGGTCTTAAATTGAACAATTCGAGAATCATTAAATGATGTACATTCAACCCAATGAATTCAAGTTAACTAGTCTTAATATTGTTGAACTACTTGAGAAAAGAAGAAAGAAGAAATAATATTTTATTATGAATTAGATTGTAAAATGAGCCATCATAATTAATGTTTTGAAGGACGGTGGAGTAGTTCAAAAGGATAATGAAGGTGGAAAATGGTATATAGGCAAGAATTTGGGGATTATTGAGGGGTATGTTCTTCTGGAGTGAGGGGTGAAGAAAAGTTGGATTTTTTTAAAGTGGAAGTATTTCGAGGAGGGGGTGATATGTCTTTCAGGGCGAGATCTGGTAGCAAAGATCGGAGGTGAGGATAGGAGAGTCTCACCTCTCAATGGAGAAACCCAAAAGAATACTCAGAACCAAAAATAACTAAGAGACACAAAACAATATGAGAGAGATAAGGGCACACAAATGACACAAGAAAAGTTATCTTCATTAGGAGGCAAATGCCTTTTTATAGAGTTACAAAGGGACCTCATGGATGAGGCCAAAAAGAGCACAATAAATGTTGCTCATTATTAATAATATATATAATACATATGCATATTACTATATCTAATACATTAAACATAATACTATATCTAATACATTAAATTGAGTACGTTGAAACTAATACAAAAATGGGGAGTGTGGGCCACCCATACAGACCATTCCTCCCGATTGAAGTGGAAAGCGTCCTTGCTTTCCTGCCTCCTGGTTGATGTTGGAAGCCATGCTTGCAAAGAGCAAAAGCCAAAAAGTAGAAGATGTGCCGAGCTTTGATGCAACTGTATGAAGATCGAGACAATGTGTAGATGGTGTAATATGCGAGTAGGTGAGGGATTCCGAGGACATTGCTGTTGTACATCTTGTTGACCATGTGCAAATGGACTAGAGGGAGAGATCTGTTGGCTTTTAAATATGTGAACCTCCTCTCTCTAACTAGAGGGAGAGATCTGTGAGCTTTTTATAGGTCTCTGATCCTCGTCTCTTGGTGGTGGAGATTTGTGCGCCCTTGGGGCTAGGAGACCTGTGTATCCACCAGCAAATGAACTGATACTGAAACCTAGAGAAGGGTCTGGATTGAAATAAAAACTATAAGCGACCACAAAACCCATAAAGGCACTCTCTCCAAACAAAACTATGTGAAGTGTTCTAGAGTAATGCTCGAGGACTGGGAAAATAGAAAAAATGGAATTGAAAGAGAACTAATACTGCCACGAAGTAAAACTGAAAAAAAATGGAACCAACATTGAGCTTGGACTAAAATAAGGGAATGGGTCCCAAAAAAAAAGTTGAAATTCATTGTGTTGAAGATGGATTTCTGAAGAATGCCAAATGAACTTCTGCATAGTGTTGAAGATGCCATTTTTAAGATGGCTTGCTAGAGAATGCCAAATGAACTTCTGCATAGTGTTGAAGATGGCTTACTGGAGAATGCCAAATGAACTTTTGCATAGTGTTGAAGATGCCATGTTGAAGATGGATTGCTGGAGAATTCCAAATGAACTTTTGCATAGTGTTGAAGATGCCATGTTGAAGATGGCTTACTAGAGAATTCCAAATGAACTTATGAAAATTTCGCTCAGTGGATGTCAAGGTAGGACCACTCATGGATTTCCTAGGCATGTCTTTATCAAAAGAACCCGCTGTATGATGAACTAGCTAAGTCATATTATCCATAGGAAGAGAGCCAAGGTACTGATTTCCATTGCTTGTACTGTGCATTGACGTTGAGGAAGTGATCAAGATGTAAGATTTAGGACATCGTTTGTGTAAGGTGAACGAAGACTAGGAGGTTCACCTAGTGAAGGATGCACTTGTGAGGGTGGTTGAAGAGATGGGGTTGTTGGTGTGGAGGAAATGAGTGGAGGCATCAGTGCTGGAGATACCAATGGTGGTACAAATAAAGATGGTTTGACAAGGTGATTGATGCTAGCTTTTGAACCATCCATGGAACCTATTGACACTAATGGAACAGCTATTGGGGGAGTGAGTATCGATGTTGGTGATGAACTTATCAATGAAGGACTTGGTAGAGGGTGTGTTGCTATAGATGGTCATATAGGAATTGACGAGGTTAGATTTGAAGGATTGTTTATGTGCAAAGGTCCACTAAAAAAGTGTTCAAAGGGCTCTTCAGATAGCTCTAGAACATTTGGTGGAGTTGACTCAGTAGGTTCCAAAGGATCCTCCATTATTGCCGAAGTTGGAACCCTTTCCACCTCTTGAAACTTAGTGCTTTTAGGTGTGAGAGTTTTTGGATTTGGAGTAACTTTGGAGAATGTAATCAATATCCTGTTGAAAAGATTTGCAATATCTTCACAATCATGACAGTCATAAAACCAAATTCCATTCACTTCCTAAGCTACATTTCGATAAAGAAAATATGCAACTTGGGATTCGTATTCAAAATCACCAAGCAAATTCTCAATCGAGTTCTCAATATTACGCCTATTCATGATAATAAACTGGAAGCGTGGCTGCATCTTTTTCTTGACAACGAAAAGCGATCCTTTGACATCTTTGCAGCTCCATTGGATGAGTTTGGTATTGGACTCGTAGAATGTAACGCCAGCAGCCGTGAAGAGTATGTCTTTGACATAGGGATCAATCTGCTGAAGCACCACGAGGTTTGAGGAGCTTGGTGCTTTGCTAGTCCAGCTGTGGCATCATTTTCCCATTCTGTGAAACTGGTTCCTTCTTATGATCTAGCCCTTCGATAGAACAAGCTCACTTTCCATATAGGGCTAATGGCTCTACTGAGGAGCACTTGTAGGGTCTAATCTCTTTTAGAAATTAGTACTTCAACAATCACTCCTCTGTGCCTTCCTAACAAGCGTTTGAACCAAAAAATGCTCTTTTTACTCTTCAAATGTGTCTATCCATTGGCTCCACTTGGAGGTCTCTCTTAAATATGGTGAACTACATTGATCAAAAAAATTTGGAGGACTCGTTGGAAACATAAGCACTCGATCTCCAACATTTAAACCAAGTGGTGGCTGCAGATTGCGAAGCATATGGTGAGCTACTGGTGAGGTATGTTGTGGACGGGATAAGTATGTTGTTTGTTGAGATTGATGAAGTTACTAGTGTTGGGATGAGCAAACAGGTTCTTGAAAAAGGGTGTGGGGGGATTAATGAGGTGGCGATGAATGAGATGGAACGGGGGAGAGAAAAGAAGCAAATGCATTAGATAGCAGAAGGGGGCTGGAGTAAGTGAGAACTGAAGCTAGGGCATAAAACCCTAAAAATGGGAGTGTAAAGGATGCATATGTAAAGGCAAAGTGGAGACGCGATACCTAATTAGTGGGTAGGAAGAAACTTACGTGAAGGCAAGGATTAGAGGTGCAGAGTTAGGGTAGCGATGAATGGGAGAGTTAACTGCTGCCAACGTTATTAGAAAATGTGGATGCAGGGTGGTAGGTAAATGATTAAACACTCGTGGTGATGTTGCTCATGGTAACCTTCAACCTAGGCAGTTGAACTGACAATTGCTAGCAGTTGCTTTAATTTTTAAAAGGGCGCATTTGTGGAGGGAGAGCGCTCCATGGATTTGGGGGAGCATAACCATATAAGGGATGGTGCCCTGAAGGACTGGGAGTGTCCAATAGGTAAGCTATCTTAGCGGGAGCCAAGGTGGTCATAGGGAGAGGATCGTTGCAACCCATTACGTGGGTGCATTTCCTTCATTCCATGAAGCAGTAAATGCCAAACATAAAAATGCAGAACATAACAGGAGTGCCCTCAGCCTTTCCTGCAGTTTCTTGCAGAGAAAAGGAAAATGCTCAGGAGATTGAATAGCCAATGGAACGAATAAATATCATAAGAGAAATCATTCAAAGAGGTAGAGCCAAGGTGCAGCCATGGAGGGAGGCGCACTGGCTCTGTTGGGTGAAACACAGGTCAATAAAATTAACAAAAAAAAATAAAAGAACTTAGCTGCTAGCAAACAGCAGGAGAAAAATTGTAGGACGTAGCCATAGTGAAAGGATCAATGGTGTTTTTCTAAGCCGCGTATGAGTGAACACAAAAGAAACAAAATAAAAATTTTAAAATCTAGGTCTCGGAGTGAACTACTTTGATACCAATCGATATGCCGTTTAGGGCGAGATCTGGTAGCAAAGATCGGAGGTGAGGCCAAGAGAGTCTCACCTCTCAATCAAGAAACCCAAAAGAATACTCAAAAACCAAAAATAACTAAGAGACACAAAAAAATATGAGAGAGAAGGGCACACTAATGGCACAATAAAAGTTATCTTCATTACGAGGCCAAATGCCTTTTTATAGAATTACAAAGGGACATCATGGATGAGGCTAAATAGAGCACAATAAACGTTGCTCATTATTAATAATATATCTAATACATTAAATATAATACTATATCTAATACATTAAACCGAGTACATTGAAACTAATACAAAAATGGGGAATGTGTACCTCCCATACATACCAGGGGGAGAGCTCGAGGCTTGGAGGAGGGCGGAAAATCTAAGGAGGAGGTCATCATCACATGTTTTAGGTATTTCTTGTTTTTGGGGTAGCGGGGTCTGTCAAAAGTATGCTGAGTGGATACTGGTTGGATGTGGAATTTAATTCCGCATCCAACAAGCTCTCCAGATCAAAATATGAGTAAAAATATAGGGAGATATGTCGAAAATACAAAAAAAGTAGTTTTTTTCTTTTCTTCCTCCAAAATTAATAAATATTATTTTAGTATTTTAACTATTATTTTAGTATTTTTTCTTAGGAGGCCCATTTTGAGTTGAAATTTCCTCTAATTACTTGCTATGCTCAAGCCTCAATTCTGTCACTCACTATATAGCTATATTGCAGTTGCATACACTAATTCTGAATAACCAAAGTGCAAGGAGTTTAATAAGAATATGTTCCATGATTAATAATTTTAGGCTATTGCACTCCTTGAATAATTTTGAAGGTTCAAGTTGGCATAATGACACTAGAATAAAACAAAGAAAGCGAGAGGCATAGATATGCATTCTGAGTTGGGAATTATTGTTTTTATGTTTCTATTTTTTCTTTTATGCTCAGATGGCTCCTTCGGTAAGTCTTTTACTAGTGATACCTTATCTTTCTATATCGATGTCCCTAATAATAACCTAATAGAACTTTTGAAGCTCGTGCAATGCTAATTGGAGGATAACAAAGGTTGGAGAGGTAAATTCTGGTAAATAATTATATTGAAGCAAGTAAAGGTAAATGGGAAGCATATTGAAGCTATGTGGTGATACGACAAAATTTACTTGTTCAAAGCTAATATAAGAAAAAATGGATGAGGTTTTAATAAAAGATGGAAAGTCTAGGCTATAAAAAAAATGAAGTGCAAGGACTGAGCATCACTCAAGCGCCAAATCATATAAGCCATCCATAATTTTAATTGATGGCCTTGAGTGTTAGGAGAGTTACAGTAGACGTCGACTTTTGTAGAGGATCACTGGACAAATCTCTCAACGTTAAAGCCGATTAGCCTTCACTTTGGGTAAGATAAGATCAGATAGTTCCAGGGTTACAAAGTAATACTTAACTAATGAATTTCAACTATGATAGCTCCTGATTTATATAGAATATGCTTTTTATCTAGCTAATTCCGAGGATAAAAGGGTTATGGCTAATTCCCCTTCAAGTGTATAATGTGAGAGCTTGGTTAGTCAATGGTGGAGAGAAGATAATAGAACCTTTCATACACGCAAAGCATTATATCTTACGGTGACTGCAAATTGTGGAGGGCAGGTAAGAGGAACTCTCATGGGCACCAGCAAGAATATTCTACCCATATATGATGCAATGGGAGTGCATGAACGGAAAACAAAAACATGCATGCACTATTGGACACATGCACTCGCTTCTTCTTTAGCAGTGGCAAACTTCTACACTGGATTTCCAATGTGGATAATAGGAGCGCGCACATGCCCCTAATGATGCACTCGCATGTAAGTGCGAACACACGTATGTGGACATGCACACATGTTTTGTGCGATCACATATAAGGACGAACACATGTCCTTGTGTTTAAAAAAAACAACAAAAGAGTGAACAATTTTGTTTTGTTCACAACACACCTGCAAATGCGTAAGGAGGTGAAAATGACACCCAAGGATCCCAAAGAAAATGTCCAAGCTTCCTAAAATGACACCCACTACGTTGGTTTAAGGTAGATGGAGTGGGAATGCCATTTTTTGCTTATTTTAATGTTTTTTATTATTTTTCAAATAAAATACAAAATTAAAAAAATTGCAAATAATTTGAAATGGGTAAAATTTGATATTGCAGATACAAATTACCTAAACATAATGAAAAATACCAATATCCCATCCCAAGAAAGGAATGAAACAAACCAATCATAGGACCCAAACCAAGAATTAAATGAAGAAAACCCTGAATTAAATGAAGAAAAACCAAAAGATGAATTACACGGGGATTTCAACCAATTAAGAATTTTGAGTGATGAACTAAAGAACACCGGGGAACCCTCTCAGGTTTCCCTCGCCACATCACTACAAAACATAATAAAGTCTATCAACATTTCCCATAGTGAGATAACCAATTTGACCTAATATAGGGCTCGAAAGAGAGAATATTATGGCACTGGTATATCCAAAGAGGATATAAAAAATCTGAATATCACAAAATCCCAACTATGGAGAAAATTTATAGATCCGAGAACATGAAAACCTCCAAATGTGAAGAAGAAGAAAGTTTCCATGGGCTAGTGTAATTACCATCCATGGAGAGAAAACTGGCGGAAGAGATGGTTCATGGTTTTTGACAAGCCTCCATGCAACAATGTTGAGGTCCCACAGTATTTTCTCAAGAAACTATGGGATGATTTTGTGTTAGGGTTCCATGTGAACTACTCCGAAATCACCGAGTTCCAGGGTGTCAGTTTTGTCTCGGCCAAGGATCGACCTCACTCCCACCGGAACCAACTCACAGGACCTCCTACACCTAGGAGAGAGCCAAACATGATTCCTCAACCCCTTGGGTTAGGTAGTAGGCTAGATAAGATCCATGAGTCCCTTAGACGTGCCACATGACACCTTCTCATGAATACCACATTTGTGGCTATGTCCTTGCAGAGAGAGCAGGACCACTCTGAGAGACACACTTGTGCACAGTTTACTAGTGGTGGGCGAGGGAGAGCAGCTAGAGGTGGTAGCCAAGATGATCCATCTAGCTCAATGAGACTTGTGCCACATAATTTTTCTCATTGTGGGAATCCATTCCATGTTCCCATGCAGGAGAATGCCGCGGAGAGCTACCTACACTAGGTTAGTTATTGTTTTATTTTATGTTCAAGTATGGATTATACATTATGCAATCTCATAATTTCTAATAAATTTAACTTAGAATCAGATGTTGATGACTTGATTTGCTTTAATGTACATCTATTCAGTGTTGAGTCTCCAATACTCGGATGGGAGGACGTTGGTTCCTTCAACCTAGATGGAGCCATGGCAGCTGTAGAGGACATCACGACACCATACACACAGGTATTTTTCTTTCAGAATTAAATTTAATGTTAGTATTTTATATTGCCTTCCAATGTAGTTAATGGTTAGTAATTGAATCTAAATATTTTTATGCAAATTAATAGTTGTCCGCAGGAGTGAGTGACCAGCCATCACCGTCGGGGATCAATAGATCCCCTCGTGAGCAGGTATCTTGTAATAAAGTATAAATTTAATTTCAGTTTTGATGACTTAGATTTGTATAGTTATATTTTTTATGTAGTAATATATGAGGCAATGAATATGTATGCAGGTCCGAGTACATAGGAATGTCAGTCTCACTATCTCTCCATCGACTACCTTTTTCCCAACATATATGTCAGGTATAGCTCATGGAATACATCTCCCTTTCACTGCATCCCTCTCCATGCCATTCCATCCATCCCTTTCCTCCCATCCACCACCACACTTCCATCTAGCTTGCCCTTCTTTGTCACAACCTTCACTCACTCCCCCTCGCCCCATCCATCCACCTCCTCCCTTGCAATTTCCCATGTTTCCACCCTCCCCCCTCTGACCACGATACAACATCCATCCACATTCACCCATCCCTCCACCCCATACCATACCTCAGGCCCCTCTCCCATATTCCCCCACCACCCTCATTTCCTCTTCCAGAATGTCCCATTCCATTCTATAGCTAGTTGGGGTTTATCGTTGTACATCACCACTTCGCCCACTCCATTCCACATCCTCTGTCACCATGCCCCCTAGTTTTGTAGCCAACATCGATGTGCCTACATACTCCACGATGCCATCCAACCTAGCATTAGAGCAGGTTGTCCAACCCAATGCTCCACCTTCCACCCCTGAGGGCCAACCGATTGATCCACCTATTAGCCCCCAGTACTAGCTTGTTGTGTTCACAGTGAGATTGATTAGTTTATGAAAATATCGTGCAATATTAACACAAATTAACATAGGCAGTAAATTGTATGAGTTATCTTATTGTTTAAATGTTGCAGTGTAGCATTGCCAAGAGACTTGGATCATAGAGGAGGGTAGGCCACTCCCCACTTATAGTCTCGTTTGAGGTGAGCTATTTAAGATTTGAAAACATAATTTTTATTTTTAAATTGTGTTTTATACTTGTATAATTTCCTGTAGGATTTGACCTTTGATTGTTGTCATTTTAGAGCCCAAGGGGAGGTGGTCGAAGCGGAAAGAAGAATCGGGCTCCCTCTAGCTCGAAGAAGAGGAAGATTGATGTTGTAGGTGCACTTGGGAGATCCGAGGGTGGGAAGGATGATTGAGAGACCCTCCTATGTACACTAGCCATGATGTGGCATTTTGGAATGAGTTGCCATATTTTGTATAGGGCACGAGTTTCCATATTTTGTATAGGGCACAAGCTGCCATATTTTATATATGGCACACGTTTCCATTGTATAGACATTGGGAACGATGTTCCATTTTTCACTACTACTGTATATGATTCAAGATTTGTGTATATTAATATATTATTTTTCACTTCTTTATATTACTTTGCATTTTATTACAGATTTGCATATATTATGTCAAATGCAGTAGTAGTTTACAGTTGATGCACTTGTAATGCTTATTGTTGACGAAGCAATAAAGTCTCTATGTTCAAAATAAAATGAATAAATTTTTTAACATTGTAGGTTAGTTAACAAAACAATACACAATTGCATAAATGTGTGCAATAACAATGATAATTTTAAATACCAAATACATGATCTTGTAAATCATATTGCAAATAGTTTTTCAAACTAGCAAATTTTTCCATGAAGTATTCTTCTTGCTACCAAATAATTTTATCGAGATATTTTTCTAGTTTTCCAACCCTCCCTTCACCCCTCATCCCATCCATTTGTCATCCTGGCTTGTCATACCTAGCTTCGTCCTTGTCATTGCAAACCTAAACCGTAAGGACCTAGACCTAACTAGACACCTAACCTAAAACCTTAGCTTTCTACTTTTCCAAACCCTTCCTCCCTTCTCCATATCCTAAACTACTCGCATACCTTTCCACCTCTCCTATCTCATTTAGCCCTAAGCTTGAAATCTCATACTCCTATCCTTGACCTATAGGATAAGACCTTCACCCCTTTCAAAACCCCTTCTTTAGCCTTAGCATCCCTCCTAGGACTCTACAAGTCAAGTTCTCTGAAACCCTAGATACCAATAACTCCTAGATAAGAATCAATTCTAACTAAAGTTGGTCACTCATTCCAAAAAGAATCATTACAACAAGCACACCAAGTAACCTTAGGGTTTTTCAAATGCCACAATCCCTAGCCTTCTTCTCTCACAAAAGCTATAAAGTTAAATAATTTATTCTCTCCTGAAGGTGAATTTCATGAAGAATGTCAGCTAGCCCTTTGTTGAACTCTAACTCATATAGAACCCTAACCCCTATTGAATCAACATACTAACACCTACAGTCTTATTCATTGTCCAAATTGCAATAGAAAGCACTTGTTTGCCTTTGGGTTAGCATGCATAACCTAGGTTTTAGAATCAATGATGAAACCCTAAAGTAGGAGGGAAACCCTAACACCAACCCTACCTAACCATCTCTTGTGGCCTTTTATAAAGTAATTTTTTTTTTGTATATGAGCAGGCGTAGGATTGTAGTCATATGTCACATATTCTTTATAGACTAATCAAATGAAATAGTTCAAAGCTTAAGCATGGATTACTTCACATAAGCTAGGGTTAGGGATTTATGAGCACTCCTTATATAAACCACAATGAAGTAAGTAAAACATAGCTCATCTTCGACAACTCATACATTAAAAAATCATGAGAGAAAGAGGCTCTATAACAGGCTTATGTGTAAAGTTGATAAGAATAAATTAACATGCAATAGATGAAGGAATGAAGGAAAGGTCACTTCCTTGCCTTCCTATCTTACCCACTCACTAACTCCTCGCCTCAAATTTGTCCAAAACCCAATTTAAAGTGGCACCAAGATGCCCTAAAGGGAGTTTATCTAAACAATCATTCCCAACCATACTTAAACAAATTTGATAGTGGTATATAAACATCCATAAATTAGCAAAATACAAGAAAATGTCTTGAATTGCTTGCAAGTCATCGTGTCACAAAAATATACTTGTTATCATTCCTACTTGACTAAAAATTACATTCTGGATTGTCATAAGACATTTTACTTGACAAAAAATTTGATTTGGTTTAAGAGTCCCATTGGCTTGGAAACTTGTCACTTATAAAATTGTTTATCACTGATGTTTACTTAAAAGATTGTACCTTTGTCTTGACAAGCTAAAAACTGAATATAGGACTGTCATAATGCTAAATGATTGGCTGGAAATACTTTTGTTTTGACAGTACCTTTCACCAATTCAAAGTGTTATTTCAACTCTTGTTTATCATTAGTACTTGCATTTGGGATTGTACACTCATTTCAAAAAGCTGGAAATTAGTGTTTTGGACTGTCATAATCATTTTGACTTGGCTGGAAATCAGTCTTAGTTTGATAGTCCTATCTTCATGAAAAGTGGATTGATTGGGGTCTATGTCAATGTATGTCGGTTGCAAAAGAGGTTGACTTTGTATGATATGATGATAACTTCCCATCAACAACACTAACATGATTCAACCACATGCATAATTGAAAGGAAAATTACATCCAATGTAGTTCATGAAACCCTAACTACGTTGTAGTGCAGGTATATATATTCTAGGTATATGGTTCTACTAGTTTCTAGTTAAGTGAGACTAACAAATATAATAGTATAAATCTAACAAGTTCATAAACCCTAGTTTATAGTTCTATGTCTAAATATGTGAACCCTAGATTTTAAGTTTGTGGTTTCTAGTTCAAGAAACCCTACAGTTCTTAACATTTGTTCTTATAAATTAGGCATATGGTATAGGTATTTGTAATCCTTATTTTTTAGGTTTGTGGTTTGTAGTTCATGAAACCCTAGTTTTTTTCTATTTATGCATGTAGCTTAGGTAGGTGGTTTAAGTATTTCTACATAAGTGAGACTAACATAGCACGTGATCTCTATTTCTACTTTATAAAACCCTAGTTTGTAGTTAATGTGTAAATTTATAAACCCTAGTTTTTAGGTTTATGGTTTATAATTCGTGAAACCCTAGTGTTTTTTCTATTTTCCCTTGTAGATTAGGTATATGGTCTAAGTGGTTCCATATAAGAGAAACTAAAATAACAAAAAAGAGAGAGTCATTCCTTACATGGACTTGGTCCTTATTATATGTTGGACTTCCTCATCTATTCTATGTAAAAGGAAGATAGAGCCATTGTAATTTATAATAATGATTGTGCTCAATATTCTATCTTTATAATTTTCTTGGAAAAGTATTGTAAGTTAAACAACTAAATTTTGAAAAAAGAAAGAAAATCAACAAGAATATAAAATATAAAACTTGCATCACAAGAGAATCCTCATCATCCCTATTAATTCTTCCTTTAGTAGAAACATATTCTCTTTGGGTGTACAATCATGGTTTGAAGAGTCATTTTGGCCAGCAAGTTCCTTTTATTTCAAAGGATTTTCCTTAGTCATCGTCTTGATGGCATGCACAAGTGCATGATGACCTATCCAAAGGTTTTCACTTAGGATAGCTAACAAAATGAATACCATTAAAGTTTACTTAACAAATTCAACCCAAAATTATCTCAAACTAGCATGAAAAACCAATGCTAGGATCTACCCAATCATAAAAATAATATAAGATAAAATTCAAATATCCAAGTACACAATATTTGGACAATTGAAACAATTCTTATATATATGTATATATATGATATGTATGTATACATATGATATGTATGTATATATATTTGTAAACCATAAGTGACGCTAGCCCCAAACTATCATTGTTTTCATTAAGGTATCCACACTATAATTGTTTTCCTCATTAGGATTTATAAACCGTAATCATATTTCATCATAGAAGCACATGGCATTTCAGACAAGTCTAGCACCAATTTCGACGTCAACATGTCTATCCTAGGATGATTCCCCAAATCCTAGGTCTTTGTATTGCATCAATACAAGCACGAAGACCTCCATGGAAAATCAACTAAACTTTAAAAAAATCTTCTTCTAAGCAAGGCATCAAAAGAAGCCCAAGACTTATCAAGTTCAAGTTTCCATGGTATTTCCCTAACCTCCATGTATCACACAAGAATAGGACCACAATATCACCAAAGAACCGTAATTCTATAGGGTTGGAACCGTAATTCTATTAGCTCTTTTCTTTGTATCTTCTATAGGGTTGGAACCGTAATTCTACCTCCTTTTCCTTCACAACAAGAGCTATGGATTCTGCAAGACAACCATCAATTCCTCTAGTATTATATCCCTTATCCAAGGTTTACTTACATATATAAACCCTACTGTCCTCGTCCATATCCAAGTTTCCTCATGTAATGCATTCCTCCTCTAGTTGTGTACCACATATTCTTGTTCCAAATGCTCCTTGACATATGTGTCAGAGGTGGTTACAATGCTCCAATGCTTATCCTCAATATGTGTGCCAAGGTGGTTACTATTCTCATTTTCTTCTCCTCAACATGTGTGTGAAGGTAGTCACTATGGTCTAATATTTCACTTATCTTCATCCTAATATCACAAGGAAACCCAACAAAATAAACCCTAGTCCAAGTGTACGTTAACACCATGAAGATACATCCCTTAGGGCACTCGTTTCAAGCATATAACATATCGAGAATCTCTTACTACAACAAATTAGAACATCAATAAATCTACTCTTTTATTTTCAAGGTATATGTTAAAAAAAATATTTTCAAGATATGCATTAAATCACTTAACAAATTCAACCCAAAGTTTTTCCAAATTAGAATTCATAACCAATGCTAGAATATACCCGATCATGAAGATAATATAAGTTGAAATTCAAATATGCATGTACACAATATTTGGACAACAAGAACAATTCATATATCACTAAACATTTTATGGTTGAAAATATGGTCAAACATTTTATGGTTAAAATTTCAAGAATTAGTAAAATTCACCAAGGATTCTACACTTTAAGAAATTACGATCCTTAAAATTTTCCATGCTTAGGCTTAAACAAGTGGTTTTAGTAAAATAGTCATATTTCATGATTGCAATGTCCAAATTGAATAACACAAGTGTGATTGGATGCACAATGAAAGTCATTGGGCCATACAAACATAGTGGAGAGGTCCCATTATAGGTAATGGCATGCCAAGAGACCAACGGAGTTGATGGCTTGTCGATATGACCTCCGATTCCCGACTTATGTTGAGTTGAAAGTCACATGAAAATGTTGTTCAGGGACACTTGGTGACTCAGTCCGAGATCGAAAAAACAAAAGGAGCAGAAAGATTGCATGCCATTGGATCAGACAAGTGTGTATGGCTAATGCCGACATGGGAACACTATCAATACTGGCACGGTGGAGGGTTTTGCAGAGTTGACCAATCAATGCGAGAGTTGCATTGAAGGAAACTGAGAAAAACCATAGTTTACGAAACCGATACATAATGAAATCACTGGGACATGAAAACGTGGTGGAGAGGGACCACTAGAGGTAATAGCATGCCAAGAGACCAACGGAGTCGATGGATCATCAATCTGACCTCTTATTGCCAAGTTATGTCGAGTTGAAAGTCACATGAAAATGTTGTTCAGGGACACTTGGTAGCTCTTGGTCCGGGAGCGAAAAACCAAACAGAGAATAAAGATTGCTTGCCATTGGCTCCCATAAGTGTGTATGGTCAATTCCAATATGGGAACACTCTCAATACTAGCATGGTGGAGGGTTTTGCAGAGTTGGCCCACCAATGTGAGAGTTGCATTGAAGGAAATAGAGCAAAACCCTAGTTTATGAAAGCGATGCACAATGAAGTCAATGGGACATGAAAATGTGGTGGATAGGTCCCATTAGAGGTAATGGCATACAAGGAAACAAATAAAGTCAATAGATCATCTATTTGACCTCCGGTTGCCGAGTTATGTCTAGTTGAAAGTTGCATGAAAATGGGGTCCATGCAACCTGGAAATGGTGCACCGGCCCTGCAAAACCATGTGATGAGCGGCCGTGGGTGGATTTCCCATGGAGGCCATTCCCAAACACACCTGTAGGAGGTGACAGAATAAAAAATCACCGCTCAGTTTGGTTTTTGGACCCCAACCTTGAATTGTCCAGGTGTCCTTGAATGACTTTTGCATGCCTACTCCAACTCGCCAAAGAATGTTGACCGGGGATCCGATGGATGAACCATCGATTACAAATTGATTGTGGCAAGGGATTATGGCCAGGGTGGCCTCCCACTCAACTCTACATAACCTAAGAATGGCTCTAGGCTAGATTTTGAAACTACGGTTCCCCCCTAGTGGGGTCCATACAAACCTGGAAATGGTGCATCGACACTGCAAAACCCTATGCCGAGCAGCCAGGGGTGGCGTGCCCATGGAAGCCATGCCCAAAAAAACCTGCATGAGCTAACATATTTTGAAATCACCGCCCGTTTCGGTTTTTGGACCTTGACCTTGAATTGGCCCAGGTGTCCCTGAATGGCTTTTGCAGGCCTACTGTAACTTGCCTTAGAACGTTGACTGGGGATTTGATGGATGAAATGTTGATTCTGTTGGGATCTTGGCATGGGATTATGTCCAGGGTAGCCTCCCCCCCAACTCTGCATGGCCCGAGCCATATTATGCAAAATAGGGTTTCACCCAAGTGGAGTGTAAGCACAACTACCCAATCTCATTCAATATAGCCGTATGGATCCTCTCTATTTATAATTTCCTCCATTAATCTATCATGCTATGAATGAGGCAAGAAGTAACATACCTTGGTTGAGTTCTTGTTTGACATTTTTTGTAGATGGATTTTCATGCCAACAATCAAGTTTGTGAAGTGATAGACCACAGAACCTAGTCTGTAATACAGGAATACATTCCCACCAGTTCTTCTTGATTTCCAATCTAGTGTAATATATTCACCCTCAACCACCATTGATCCAATAAGAAATTCATTTCCTTCATCATCAATCAATGATTTGTTCAGGATTTTCTTACCTCGAATGCATTGTGCCAACCAATAATTTGTGCCCCATTCATTGTCTTTCGGGACAAAAACTGCATATATGTGTCTTGGTTGTACAAGATCTGATATATGGTTGTTGTCTGTTTCAATCATTGACTGAACCTCATATAAGTGGGTTGTTTCAACGAATACATGTGGGTATAGTGCAAGTTATAGACAATCCCAACCATCAACCCAATCCATGCATTCACATTCATCCCATGCACAACTGCTACAAGGGTCGCAAAAGGAAGCAAATTTCCGCGTCCATATTTCAAATAGGGTGTTGTTTGAGCTTCAAACTGAATTAAATCCATGTGTTCCTTGTAATGTGCCGCAACTATAGGAACGATATCAATCTATGTCAACCACATGCCAAAAATTCCTGTCCTTCCTGCCCCTAATGATGTATGTTGCACTCTAGTTTGGTCTGACATTGCTGTAGATCACCATTGACTTATGGATTTTGCATGTTTGATATGGGGTTTCTAGTACCTCATATCCTCCCTTCGTAGTGTGGTCTTGATGCATGCACTAGCCCCAGCATTCCCACCTTTGTTGTTCCCAGTCTCAAAGTAGTTCCATATATGTGGCACATTGTAAGTCTTATGTAACATACTCATCCATAGGAAGACTCGGGAATTTTTGAAGTGGCCCACACAACCATCTGACCATATCCAATGCTAATCCATCTGTATATCTCCCTCCTTTAGCTGATCATAGAAAATTTCAAAACAATGTTGCACATAAAGTAGATCATGTCATATGTCATCACTTATGTAAAAGTTTGCCTCCTTCTGTATTATCATGTTGTTAATGTTTCTCTCAGGGCCATGCCTATATGTAATATGTACCATGATGCTGACTTGGTCGGAATGGTAGTATTGACTCTGAATTTCATTTCATGATTGAAGGGTGTAGTTTTCTGCAAAATCCATAATTGACAATATGGTCCCAATGGGAAATTTGTCCCTGCATTTTCTGTACTGCTCATCCTGCCATCGTGCTACATGCACATGTTGAACATACTACTCACTTTTTCCTGTAGAACTCCATAAAAAAATCACATACCCGTACCTGTTGCCATGAAAACAAGGGTCGTATTAGAATGTGACCTTTAAAGAATGTATATGTACAAACTGAACATGTAAGTGGAAAATCATGCAATAATCATTTTCACCTGTGACTTCACCAATGCAATACTTTTACTTTCCTTCACACTATCTGATTGATAGGTTACGTACTTGAAGCTCTACATCTCCATGCTCATATTGCCAAATTGATGCTCATTGCTTCCATGAATGGAACAATTGAAAAGAGAAAATCTACTGTACCTGGAACAATTCCCATATAGACATGATTTTCCATAGTATTTTTTTCCTTCATTCCTTGGACACATGATGCTGATGATAAAATATCTCAATGCATTCGGTGGTATTATGGATTCATTGCAGCCCTGCTTAAGGTTAGTATGCAAATTACAAAATATATGTTTATACGTGTCATAAACATATTCATATTATACATGGTATCTACAACAACATGTGTTTCTGTCAATGCATATATGAACATACCATGGTTTACATTTCTTAAAGGACCTTTGGCCCAGGTTCAGTTGTGTGTGCTCATTCCTGAATCTCTCATAGACTTCAGTCTATGTTGTGTCAAACAAGTGTTTGACGTGGGGTTCATGTTCAATAGAACCTTTTCTGAGCTTTATCACATCTCTTTGGTTAGATGAAGGCCTGGTCTGATCATGCCAGAAATTTTGTACTAAGTCCTTAACAATATCAATTAGATTCATATCTCGATGAGGAAACCCCCCAACAAAATCCCAACAATATTTTCCGCCTGGAGCCTGAATATTTTCTCTTATAAAAGAGTACTTATTAACATTTTTTCTATTTAATTTAAATGTGTGAGAAGTGTGTGAATGGAGGCGACGTTGCCATGTGGAATTTCTTGCAACTAATTCTGATAACACATGACGAGCCACACAAAGATCTTTAGTATGAGAAATCTTCCCAATTGCATTACAAGCAGATTGGAGATTTCTAACAATATTATTGTTAGCCTTTGAACTTCTAACCATATTTATGCCCAGAATTCTCCGAACGACAACTAAATAATTTGACTTTGAAAAATGTAGTAATAATCGACATTTACCTGCATCGCTTTTGGACTAAAAATATTCCTTCATTAATTTGCTACATTTCCAATCGATAGTGCATTTGGGAAACTTACCTTCAAGTCCTGACAGACAACTTTCATCCACAAGGATACGTATAGGAGTCCTTTTTCTTGCAGTAGACAGTCGAGGTAGGGAAGGTGGACATGCACTACGAATCCCATGGATTCTTTGTTGTGGTACTTCATTCACATGTCGGTCCATATTGGGAGTGTGCTCAACATGGTTGTGGTACTCTTGGATATATTGCAAATTAATCATTGCTCCTAGGTGCAACACTTGATACTCAACGTCTCTCAATATATGTATGTCTTCAAGAGCTTCAATATGGGTTGTTGATGGATTGTTGGTTGGATGCTGTGTTGATGTTGGAATTTGAGTTGGTTCTGTTGGACGCAACCGCTTCACCTATGGTTCTGAAGTAGAGGTTGTTATGTTATCAACTCTATTAGGATTGGTCGCAATATCAATGGAAATTTCTAGACCATGTCTCACTCTCTCCATTTCCAATTGGGCCTTTTCTCTTACCTCATTTTCCTTTTCAATGGGCATATTACTTCTAGTTTTTCTTGCTCTATTACGTGAGTTTCCCATCTCCAAAAGTTTCTTTATCAAAACTATGAGGTCTTCCCCTGCATAAGAAGCAACAAATAAGTTATTAGTTCCATTATACAAGAAACATGACACGCTCCAATCTAATTAACTAAATTATAGATATGTTAGTATGGTAATTATTGGCATTGATACATAAACACTGATTAAAGGTTTCTCTTTATGTTTGAACTAAAGTTTCATTTCTATACTCTATTTGAGTTAAGTCTGTAGGTATTACAACTATAGGATTATGACTTCCTTTGTGTTCAAAAAGTATTTGAAGTCACAAGAAGATGAGTGAAATGTTCTTCATTTCCAACACCTTCGAACGAGATGACATTAAACGTAGTATGCCACATCAGTTGTGAGGGAAGACACAAGTTGGTGTTTGGATGTCTTGGGAATAAATTGAATAAATTACACTCATTAAGTTACAAGTTAACTATTAAAAGAATTGATTGACTAATTACACAATGAGGAGGTTGCGAATCCCCCGAAAAAATGAGAAATCATTGAGGTAGAGGCATCCCTACCAAGCTCAAAGGAATGTTATGATAAATCTAGCATGAAGAGGAGAGCTTGGACAAGTTGGTGAACTATTCAATATGGACCCTCTCCCATGATTTCTTCCAAGTTTTTTATACAAATTGAAGAGTCTCAATAGAGAACCTCATCTATATCATCCTTGTGGGAAATCAAAATATATTCATGTGCAAATGATTATTGTTTTACATTGCATACTTCATCTTGTATATAGAGAATATGGAAAACTTGGTGAACTATTCAATATGGACCCTCTCCCATGATTACTTCAAAGGGTTTTTTTTTTAAATTGAAGAGTCTCAAGATATAACTTCATCGATGCCATCATTGTGTGAAATCAAAATATGGGTGATTCCATGAAGGCGGGTAACACTTTTTGGCCAAATTTGGCGATGAAAACATGATTTTTTACTCATGTGCTAGATAGAAGCCCTCGAAACGCATATATGCCATCTTAATTTTGACTTGCAGTAAAAAAACAAATTGTAGAATATTATGTTTCCTTCCCAATGATATTTTTTTTAAATATTTCGATGTCATTTAATGTGTAAAATATTTCTTTTAATGAACTGTGTGACCTTAAAAATTTGAAGAAGTTAATAAGTGGCTCATGTCCAACCCCAATAATTCAATATTATATTAATAATTTAATATATACATATATATATATATATAATCTACACATAATGCACTGTGGTCTGCATATTTTTTTGTTAATTTATTTCGCAATATACAATTATTTATTATTTTTTTAAAGTGACCACATTTGATTTCACCATCATTTTATACACATGTGTGTCCATCCGAGCTTTTTTTTCACTGTTTTCAAAAATTGAAAAACCAAAGACACCCTTTTGAAGAGGACACGCCGATGTGTGGGATGTGTTTTCTTACAAAATTTTTGGATGTGTATATTTTACCTTGCGTATTTTTCTTTGAGCTGCTTCGAAGTTGTTGTTTGGTTTTCTAAGTGTAAGTTTTAGAACTAATTAAAAAAAACATATGAATGCCAAAATGCATTCATGATATCTCAATGGATAGAGGATTCTGTGACAAATCTAACTGTCACGTCCCCATCTCTCCGACCGTCGAAGGGGACACGACGACCATGGTGTTAACCATCCGGGCAACCAGCCCCATGAACATGTGAATGCACAAAATTGCTGAAATAGAACTCTTAAACAAAAACTTTGAACTAGAATATGCACACATGAATATTTATCATGCACAGGTGCAATTGTTCAACATACACAGCTACAATTATGTAACTGGCACAGCGGAATTAACATGCATTCATTCAAGCATTCATTCAACATGTTCAACATAATCATTAATAGAAAATATGGTTACAGAAGTAAAAATGGACAAGATCACTTTTCTTATGGTGAAGTCGTTCTGCAACCAGCTACGTCACTGCAACATTCCACCCAACCATAGGCCAACGTGCTCCTTAATCTCTCAGCAGTGCTGCCACCCCCAAGCTGGGCATGATTCTCCAAGGAATAAGGGAACAAGCAGGCTTACACATAGCCAATGATACACAAAACACAGCCAAGCCAACACAGTTGGGTTTATCAGGCCATCAGGGAGTTGGGGAAAGGATAAATGCTAAGCTGGTGAGCTCATTGCAGAGCCAAGAACACCTACACCAGAACTATCCTGGCTTCTAAGACACCCACACACACCCAACACAAGGAATCAGTCCCTTCTCTGCTACACAGTCCCTCAGGCCCTGCATTCCCTTCCGGTGCTATTCAGGGGTTGTAGAGAAGAAATCCAGCCCTTTAGATATGTCTGTGTGGTTTCCAGCCACCAATTTTATCAAGCAGACCAAGCCCCCAATCCCTTCTCCCTACACAGTCCGAAGACCAACCATTGCACGCAGGCAATTAAACAGCAATTACAACTTAAGACAGGGAAGCCAATTCCTGAGTCATTCTTGGCCCTATCGTGGCTAAAATGACTCTCAAGCGAATTTACAACAGTCCCAAATGCATCAATAAATGTGGGAGAACAATAATCCCAAAACCATAAACAGTGAGCATAGCTCACAACGTGGGGAAAATGGCTCCAAACAGTTTGTGCATGAGGAAGACTTGCTACAGACCCCCAAACATAAACAAAACCACCACAATCACAACAGACCTTGAGAAGAACAGTGACCACCGTAACTCACAGGAAATACCACAGCTCCAATATCAACATTTAAATGACAGAAAATTAAACGACCATACTAGTCTGTGGGCAGAGCATATAGCTGCAAATTGGAATGAAAGAGCATAGCTCCCAGTCCACTGTATAGATGGTAACAACGCAGAACCCACCACGCAGCCCGTGAGGAAAGGATACAGCCTCACCACTTGAAAATCCGCAGAGGAAAAACGACGCGGGTAACACCAGGATAGCTCCTGTGCGTGAGCAACAACAACCAATGATCCCTGCGTGAGGATGGACAAGAATTCCATCTTGGGCGTGGATGAACAGAACAGTGGACATATGCGAGTAGGGAGTGTGTGAGTGTTTTTTCCTTGTCGTGGAGGAAGAGCAGTCGTATGTCCGTGCGAGTGATGGCAGTGGTTTTCCTTGCCATGGTGAAGTCAACTGTGGGTGGAGTGTGTGTGTAGGCATGGACTGACAGTCCTGCCACCCCACTCCCAAAATCAATAGCTGCCTCAACCACAAGCATAAATTCTTAATCGAGGTGGTTGGGTAAGACAAAGGAAGATGACAAATGGGTATTTTCCCTCATTGGCCCAAGGTTTGACAATTTCCCCACACCGTTATCCTTGTGAAAATCATGCCCCCATCTCAATTTAGTTTCCGCGAACGTAGCTGGTCAGGTTCATTTTAATTAAAGATGCATATTTACATGATGATAAACTTACTATGTATGCCGCATGCCCCGACATACCATCGGTGACAATTTAAACCCAAAACATAGCATAACTGATCAGTGGTGGGGCCTTGGCCTTTAGCTCCACACCATGATCATTTACAATATATACATCATATACATCTAATGCAACGGGGTCAAAACCGCGGTGTGACACTATCGGTATTAAATGCGCTCAGTTGGGTGCCATGAATGGCAGGGTTTACACCCCTAGAAGACATAGAGAAACATTGATTTTCTTGAAAGAGGGCTAAATCTCTGTTTTTCAAGCCCTCGATCGAGGTATTAAGCTCGATAGAGGTATTTAAATACCTCAATTGAGCGTTTGTTAGAACCTTGATCAAGGTTTTATTAAACCCTTGATTGAGGGTTTGATAAACCCTCGATTTAGCTACTCTTAAACACTTGAAAAAAAGCTTTGCACATGACTACCAATATACTAGCATATTTTTTAGGGATATAAGCTTTAGCTTATATATATTATATATAATATTATGTTCATGTAGGACATTTTAGAAATGGGTTTCAAGGACCCATCTATAAGAATTTAAAAGAAAAATTACAAAAGAATAAAGGGAAAATGGGAAATTATAATTTTTTAAAGATGGTAAATGTTAAAATTTAAAAAAAACATAAGTGAAAAAAAAATAAAAATAATGAAATATAAAATAAAAAAAGAATAAGAAGAAGGATACTTATTCTCAACATTGTAATAAATATAAAGAATTTTTTTATTTTTATTTTTCATATCCGAATAAATGATAAGAATATAAATGCATAAGAAGAAGAATTGAAGGAGCAATAATATAATACTTATAACCATAGTAAAATATACTAGTAACAAGGGAAGTTGTCCTTTGTTTTTAAGATTTAGTTTTTTGAAACTATGAAAGAGGCATCAAAGTTTAGGGAACAAGAAAAATATTTCCATAGTTCGCCTAGAACATATAATTAAAATTCTCTCATTGTATAGATAAATGTGTACATAAACATAATTGGCTGTTATAACCTATTACCAATTTGTTTCATCTAGACACGAGTACATTAAGAATATAGCAAATGGATAAGACTCATGAAATAAACATGACATGCCAACTCACTCAGCTCGTAAATTTTTTTTTTTTTGTAGCGATAATAATATGTTGTGCCTTATATATGTGACTTTGTGACCCTCCTTATGACTAAATTTAATGAAGTTTAAATTTTCTCTGGACCAAATATATTAACAAAAACATTGAACTCTATGTTGAAAAGAGGCATAGATTTAAAACAGACTATAGATGACATTGATTATGAATATTGTGTGCAGTGACCAAATGGAAAAACTATTGTTTGTAGCAAAATGACCATGACATAGATACAATAAACCCTTCAATGCATCCTAGCATGATAACTCAAAACTTTAACCAATAGTTGTGAAACCTTGATGATGTCAAGGATTCATTTTGGGGCTTTAACAATAATTTTAGAATCTGTGAACTACATGCATTTAAATTTTTTTAATGCTTATATTCAAATAGTATCATGGTTTTTTTTCATTAGAATTCAACATCTAGCTTGTTTATGTCATTAGTGGTTGGTAAGAAATTTCAACGTCATTTGATTCCTATCAGCAATATATCCAATGTGTATACAATGTAGTACCAAAATGCAACGAAATGTTTTAAGTACTAAAAATACTTTTCTCCTTCGTGTTTAATTTTTAATTTTAAAAAACTACAATTATGTGATATGACTTTGAATTTACACTAATTGTTATCTCAATCATCATGTTCTATTCCTCCCTGGGATCTAAGCTTTCAATATCTAATATCTAACCCGAGGATCTATACCATAGGTAGATCATAGTCCTGAGATTCTAGATCGAGTGGACACAACTCGTATAAGTTCAACTCATCAACTGAATTGCATGCATCATTGTCATAGTATTGTTTTTGCATTGAATCAATGAGAGAAATGATGCATGAAATTTAGTTGATTAGCTGAAATTAGGTGAGTTGTGTCCACTCGACTTGGATTCTCGGGACTACAATCTACCTATGGTATAGATCTTCAGGACAAATATTTAAAGCCCAGAGCCCAAGGCGGAATAGAATAGAATGATTAAGATGAAAATTAGTGTTACATTCACATGTTGGTCTGTATTGGGAGTGTGCTCGACATGGTTGTGGCATTCTTGGAGATATTGCAAATTAATCATTGCTCCTAGGTCCAACACTTGATACTCAACGTCTCTCAATATATGTATGTCTTCAAGAGCTTCAA
This sequence comes from Pseudotsuga menziesii, assembly GCA_001517045.1. NCBI lineage: Eukaryota > Viridiplantae > Streptophyta > Pinopsida > Pinales > Pinaceae > Pseudotsuga > Pseudotsuga menziesii. The sequence continues at coordinate 225,442 of LPNX011132008.1, read as the reverse complement.
TATGGGTTGTTGATGGATTTTTGGTTGGAGGCTGCGTTGATGTTGGAATTTGAGTTGGTTACATTAGACGCAACCGCTTCACCTGTGGTTCTGAAGTAAAGGTTGTTATGTTATCAACTCTATTAGGATTGGTCGCAGTATCAATGGAAATTTCTGGACCATGTCTCACTCTCTCCATTTCCAACTGGGCCTTTTCTCTTACCTCATTTTCCTTTTCAATGGGCATATTACTTCTAGTTTTTCTTACTCTGTTACGTGATTTTCCCATCTCCAAAAGTTTCTTTATCAAAACTATGAGGTCTTCCCCTGCATAAGAAGCAACAAATAAGGTATTAGTTCCATTATACAAGAAACATGACACGCTCCAATATAATTAACTAAATTACAGATATGTTAGTATGGTAATTATTGGCATTGATACATAAACATTGATTAAAGGTTTCTCTTTATGTTTGAACTAAAGTTTCATTTCTATAATCTATTTGAGTCAAGTCTGTAGGTATTACAACTATAGGATTATGACTTCCTTTGTGTTCAAAAAGTATTTGAAGTCACAAGAAGATGAGTGAAATGTTCTTCATTTCCAACACCTTTGAACGAGATGACATTAAACGTAGTATGCCACATCAATTGTGAGGGAAGACACAAGTTGGTGTTTGGATGTCTTGGGAATAAATTGAATAAATTACACTCATTAAGTTACAAGTTAACTATTAAGAGAACTGATTGACTAATTACACAATGAGGAGGTTGTGAATGCCCCGAAAAAATGAGAAATCATTGAGGTAGAGGAATCCCTACCAAGCTCAAAGGCATGTTATGATAAATCTAGCATGAAGAGGAGGGCTTGGACAAGTTGGTGAACTATTCAATATGGACCCTCTCCCATGATTGCTTCCAAGTTTTTTATACAAATTCAAGAGTCTCAATAGAGAACCTCATCTATGCCATCCTTGTGGGAAATAAAAATATATTCATGTGCAAATGATTATTGTTTTACATTGCATACTTTATCTTGTATATAGAGAATATGGAAAACTTGGTGAACTATTCAATATGGACCCTCTCCCATGATTACTTCAAAGATTTTTTTTTTTAAATTGAAGAGTCTCAAGATATAACTTCATCTATGCCATCATTGTGTGAAATCAAAATATGGGTGATTCCATGAAGGCGGGTAACACTTTTTGGCCAAATTTGGCGATGAAAACATGATTTTTACTCATGTGCTAGATAGAAGCCCTCGAAATGCATATATGCCATGTGAATTTTGACTTGCAGTAAAAACACAAATTGTAGAATATTATGTTTCCTTCCCAATGATATTTTTTTTAAATATTTCGATGTCATTTAATGTGTAAAATATTTCTTTTAATGAACTGTGTGACCTTAAAAATTTGAAGAAGTTAATAAGTGGCTCATGTCCAACCCCAATAATTCAATATTATATTAATAATTTAATATATACATATATATATATATATAATCTACACATAATGCACTGTGGTCTGCATATTTTTTTGTTAATTTATTTCGCAATATACATTTTTTTTTTTGAAGTGACCACATCTGATTTCACCATCATTTTATACACATGTGTGTCCATCCGAGCTTTTTTTTCACTGTTTTCAAAAATTGAAAAACCAAAGACACCCTTTTGAAGATGACACACCGATGTGTGGTATGTGTTTTCTTACAAATTTTTTGGATGTGTATATTTTACCTTGCATATTTTTCTTTGAGCTACTTCGAAGTTGTTGTCTGGTTTTCTAAGTGTAAGTTTTAAAAATAATTTAAAAAAAAACCATATGAATGCCAAAACACATTCATGATATCTTAATGGATAGAGGATTCTATGATGAATCTATCGGTATTAAATGCGCTCAGTTGTGTGCCATGAATGGCAGGGTGTACACCCCTAGAAGACATAGAGAAACATTGATTTTCTTGAAAGAGGGCTAAATCTCTATTTTTCAAGCCCTTGATCGAGGTATTAATCTTGATAGAGGTATTTAAATACCTCGATTGAGCATTTTTCAGAACCTTGATCAAGGTTTTATTAAACAATTGATCGAGGGTTTGATAAACCCTCGATCGAGCTTCTCTTAAACACTTGAAAAAAAGGTTTGTACATGACTACCAATATACTAGCATATTTTTTAGGGATATAAGATTTACCTTATATATATTATATATATGTATTATATATAATATTATGTTCATGTAGGACATTTTAGAAATGGGTTTCAAGAACCCAGCTAAGAGAATTTAAAAGAAAAATTACAAAAGAATAAAGGGGAAATGGGAAATTATAATTTTTTAAAGATGGTAAATGTTAAAATTTTAAAAAATCATAAGTGAAAAAATAAAAAAAATAAAAAAAGGAAATATAAAATAAAAAAAGAATAAGAAGAAGGATACTTATTTTCAACATTGTAATAAATATAAAGAATTTAATTTTTTTTATTTTTCATATCCGAATAAATGATAAGAATATAGATGCATAAGAAGAAGAATTGAAGGAGCAATAATATAATACTTATAACCATAGTAAAATATACTAGTAACAAGGGAAGTTGTCCTTTGTTTTTAAAATTTAGTTTTTTGAAACTATGAAAGAGGCATCAAAGTTTAGGGAACAAGAAAAATATTTCCATAGTTCACCTAGAACATATAATTATAATTCTCTCATTGTATAGATAAATGTGTACATAAACATAATTGACTATTATAACCTATTACCAATTTGTTTCATCTAGACACGAGTACATTAAGAATATAGCAAATGGATAAGACTCATGAAATAAACATGACATGCCAACTCACTCAACTCGTAAAAAAATGTCTTTTTGTAGCTATAATAATATGTTGTGCCCCATATATGTGACCTTGTGACCCTCCTTATGACTAAATTTAATGAAGTTTAAATTTTCTCTGGACCAAAGATATTAACAAAAACATTGAACTCTATGTTGAAAAGAGGCATAGATTTAAAAAACACTATAGATGACATTGATTATGAATATTGTGTGCAGTGACCAAGTGGAAAAACTATTGTTTGTAGAAAAATGACCATGACATAGATACAATAAACCCTTCAATGCATCCTAGCATGATAACTCAAAACTTTAACCAGTAGTTGTGAAACCTTGATGGTGATGTCAGGGATTCATTTTGGGGCTTTAACAATATTTTAGAATTTGTGAACTACATGCATTTAATTTTTTTTAATGCTTATATTCAAATAGTATCATGGTTTTTTTTCATTAGAATTCAACATCTAGCTTGTTTATGTCGTTAGTGGTTGGTAAGGAATTTCAACATCATTTTATTCCTATCAGCAATATATCCAATGTGTATACAATGTAGTACCAAAATGTAGTGAAATGCTTTAAATACTAAAAATACTCTTCTCCTTCGTGTCTAATTTTTAATTTTAAAAAACTACAATTATGTGATATGACTTTGAATTTACACTAATTTTTATCTCAATCATCATGTTCTATTCCTCCATGGGATCTAATATTTCAACATCTAACCCACGGATCTATACCATAGGTAGATCATAGTCCTGAGATTCTAGATCGAGTGGACACAACTCGTATAAGTTCAACTCATCAACTGACTTGCATGCATCATTGTCATAGTATTGTTTTTGCATTGAACCAATGAGAGCAATGATGCATGCAATTTAGTTGATCAGCTGAACTTAGGTGAGTTGTGTCCACTCGACCAGGATTCTCAGGACTATAATCTACCTATGGTATAGATATTTGGGACAAATATTTAAAGCCCAAATCCCAAGGCGGAATAGAGCAGAATGATTAAGATGAAAATTAGCGTTACATTCAAAGTCATATCACATAATTATAGTTTTCTAAATATAAAAATTATATATGAAGAAGCAAAGTATTTTTAGTACCTTTAAAGAAATGAAAATGCGAGCATGAAAAAAAAATATGACCTCATTTCCTTGGGTTATATCAATGTCCATTGTCTACTCTTCAAAATTGTTATTGTGCCACACATTTGCAGTTAATTTTTCTAGTAAATTATTGAATGACATTATAATTTACATCAATAAGACGTGACTAATTATTTTGGTGTTTCATAATGCTAAGAGTGGAAGAAAATAAATAAAAGAAAAGGTGTTATGATGACTGTGAGATCCGAAAAACAAAAAGTATGGAAACTAAACATGATATTAATTCTCATTTCAACAAGAATTGAAAATGTTCAATGACATGAATTCAAATGGGGATTCAAAATACAAGATGTCCAAGCATCATTTGGAAGACTTCATTAAATGAAACTTTACATTCAATGCATATGGAAATACAATGTCAAGATCAAGGTATCAGTTTGATCAAGGTCTCTAAAACATATAATTATATGATAATAAAATTTAATAAAACATGATTTCAACTAGAAGAATGATATACTTGTGGGTAATAATACATACCTTGAAGAAAAAATGAGTAACCACATTACTACTACCACTTCCTCTAGATTTTATGAATAGATATTAGTTGTGAAGTAATTGGTGTTATAGTTGTGGTTGATTAGATTCATACATGTGATCAATCATATCTATAAACCAATTACTCTACAACCCATATCAACAAATGAATATATATGACAATTTTCTATCCAACAAATGAAGTGAATTAAATTATGGGTTTGTTGCCTATTTATAAAAGATTAAAAATGCTCAATCGAGGTCCATTTTAACCCTTGATCGAGCTATTTTTTAACTCTTTATCAAGGTATAACCTCTCGATCAATGGTTTATCAAAAGCTCAATCGAGGTTCCGACAAACCCTCGATCGAGCTTTTCTTAAACCCTCAATCGAGGTGTTAAGACCTCGATTGAGGGTTTAATAAAATTTCAATCGAGGTATGATCTTTTGTTTTTTCTGAAATTGCCTTGCCAAAATTGTAACCCACCTCCATGGATGCATCCATATATTCATGTGCAAATGTAAATTAGTTAACATTTCATACTTCATGTTGTATGGAGAATATGAGACTTGTTTAGATGTGAAGTTGGGAATTCTTCTTGTGAAATTAAATGTTGTCTATGGGAGAGATATTGTTGTAGGCATATGATAAAACATAAATCAATGAAATGATCTGAAAGCTTGTGAATGAAAACAATTATTTACAATTCACCATACCTATTCAAAATTATCTCTTCTTGCAATGAAAACTTGTAGTTTGAATGTATCCACTAACTTACAAGACCACTGAATATGTTTTTTAGATTCCAAGAGTGATATTCTATCCAATATATCAAAGAGTGTCCAATTTATGATTGAGTGTGATCCAAATTGCAGAGTTCAGGAGCACAAAACGCGCGAACAATTGTAGAAAACCCAAAAAATTGGTAGCGATCTCAGGAATCCAGATCTCTTCTTTTTTTAACTAGTAACAAATGCGCGCACGCGTATTTGTGCACACACATGTGTTTAAGACTGTGTGCACGTGTTTAATACCACGCGCACACAGTAATGCGTATGCAGAAAGAGATGTGCACATGCTTCTGCCTAACATTTACAACATTTACTCACTAATGTTTATCCCATTTAATGACTAACATTCTTCAATAATGTCTTGGTATTCACACAAGTATGAGTATTTTTACAATATAGTCTTCACCACTACATTCTTCCTAGTGCGGTGGGTGCCATTATGAGGTCTTAGGCTCCTTACCTATGGTTGGTGGAGGGTAAGGGAGGCCTCCAACACTGACCATCATCACCATCATAATCATCTTCATAGTCACCATCATCTTATTCATCATCATAATTATCATCATCATAGTCATCCTGATCATCATCATCAAGTCATCATCCTCGTCATCATCATTGTCATCATCCTTGAATCAAACTTGGAACGGTTGCTTGTTATATATAAATAATGGGATAGATAAAGCTTTGTTAATAAGTCATCAATCCTATACTGAGAAAAATGCAGAGAGTTCTTGTG
>LPNX011132008.1:204454-214454 GCA_001517045.1 Pseudotsuga menziesii | reverse complement strand
TTCTTACGCCATATTTCAAAAAGTTGAGTAGGTACCTCTAATATTTATTTTTGATGTTCAGATTTCCGCTTTTCCAAAAATCCATTGCAACGAACGCGTCATAAGTGACCAGCATTAGCTTGCACGAGCCTTCATACACACAAATGTTGACATCGAATCCAATAAGTCAAGGCATTGCGGATCACAGAGACGAGTACACTGCAACCGGTAGAAGTTAACGTCTCTACGTCCTAAGCTTTGAAGCCTCCAAAAATAAAATAAAATAAATAAATAACTAAATAAATTTAAATAAACGAATTAAAATATAAAATAAAGTTGTTTTCGATTTGATAGATCTCTACTTTCACGATTAAGGATATATAGTAGAGACTATAAATTTTATGACATTCGGATACATGAAAATAGATTTAATTTATTGTTTAATTCGTTTATGTAACTTTATTTATTTATTTAAATTTATTTTTACCGACTTCAAATACCTGGTCTTAGAGACATCTCTCCGTTGTCTACAATGTCTCGACTTATTGGATTCGTTGTCGACATTTATGTCTATCAGAGTTCCTCTTATCTTCCCTCCACAATTTGTAGTTAGTGTAAGTTATAATGCTTTGTGTGTATAAAAGTTTCTCTTATCTTCTCTCCACAATTGACTAACCAAGCTCTCACATTCTACACTTATGGGGAATTAGCCATAACCTTTTTACCATGGGAACTATTTGGATAAAAAGAATGTCCTATATAAATCAAGATTTATCACGTTGTTCTAGTTCTCTAGGGAATTATAACATAGTTGGAATTCGTCACTTGAGTATTACTTTGTAACTGTGTAACTATCTAATGTTATCTTACCCAAAGTGAAGGATAATCAGCTTTAACATTTAAAGATTGGTCAAGAGATCATGCGTGGAATCCAACATATGTTGCAACTATCTTAACACTCCAGGACATCAGTCAAAATTATGGATGGCTCATATCATTTCATGCTTGATTAATGTTCACTCCTTGCACTCCACTTTTATTATTATTATTATTATAGCCTCCACTTGCCATCTTTTCCAGTTTTAACTATATTAGTTATTAAGGGGTAAATAATGTCGTAAATTATGTCATATCACCACATAAGTTCACTATTCTTCCTATTTACCTTTACTTACTTGCGTATATCTGTTTCCCAGACTTTACCGCTCCAACCTTTGTTATCCTCAATTATCAGTAGAAAAATAACTCCAAATTTGAACTTTCTAATTAACTCCAAAAAATTGTTACGATCGTCGATACAACCTTAATGCGTTGCATTTTTCTTAACAATTATCACTCGATCTCCAGTGATAATTATGAGTCGACTAGGTTGATTTGATTTGATTTTCTTTTCTTGTATATATATAAATTTCACGCTATCATATTCCTTGTTTATAGAATATATATCCACCTATATATATATTTTCTTGTTTAAAATTTTGTACATGAGTTAGTGAGTATTTGATAGTTAGAATAATAATAAAAGTAATTATAACTTCATCTACGTTTTATGTTTGTGCAAGTATTATAAATATAGTTTGGAAATGCATCCCAACCATGGAGTTACAAAGCTAAATCTTAATCTCTATGTAGACTCAAGATTCTATAGTTTCAGTTGATTTTTTATTCCTAGATTTGTAGCCTTAGGATTTCTATGTTTACATATCATATATCATAATTTCATATGTAGTTTTTATCTAGACTATATTAGAAAGAAACTTATAGGTTGTTTGTAGTATAATTTTCCATAGAAATTCTGGGTGTGACGAGGCCCTAAGGTCTGAGAGAATGAACCTACTCTTATACCATGTGTAGTTATGTACCTTCTCCAAGGTAGAGAAATCAAACGCTAGGTCAAATTTGATACATACAATAGCTCATTTATATATTGGTTTAATAATAAATTGAGTTTTGTTTTTCATCAAAATTATGGTACAATTTTTGTCTATTTTTTATTTGCATTTGTATCCTATTATTCTAATTTTTCTATAAATGAAATAATTAAAGAAAATCTAGAATTCATGTTTCATATGAAATGTTTTCTCCATGGTCTATTTCTACATTAACATTTATAAATGTAAATGAATAAATAATTTTGTATAAGTAAAATGCAAGCCTATAAAGTAGCATTTAAGGTTGTTCATGTAGCTCCCATAGTTCCTTTTGACCAAGCCTTAGTGACCAAGCAGATAAACTGCCCTGCTGACCAAGTCTTATAATGTTGGCCCTAGGAAACTAATGGGTCTCCTAGCCCCCGATCCCACAAACCAATAATCCTGTGAGGAGCTTTCCTTCGTGAATTTCTCCATAAATTTCCATTTGCATAGATAAATAACACAATTTTCACAAACAAGTTCCCTTTGAGTTTCCCACCTCCTTCCTAGAATTCCCCCCATCCTCCAAGCCTCAGGTTCTGCCCCTCCTCATAATACTTCCACTTCAAAAAAATCCAACTTTTCCTCACCCCTCACTCCAAAATAAACCACCCCTCAATAATCACCAAACTCTTTCCTATATACCATTTTCCACCTTCATTAGCCTTCTAACTTACTCCACCACCCTTCAAAACATTCATTACGATGTCTTGTTATACAGTCTAATTCATACTAAAATATTATTCATTATGTACTACTTTTCTCAAGTAGTTCAATGGTACTAATACTAGTTAAGTTGAATCCAATGGATTGAATGTACACCATTTAATGATTCTTTATTTGTTGAATTTAGGAACTTCATAATGCGGTGGATCAATTATTAGTCTTATCATTCATTTAATAGGTTGAATAAAATAATAATTAAATATTTACCATGTCAACTCTCTCAAGTTTGAAGTGGTGGTTTGATTAAATTATAAAATCTAAATTCGTATTATCTGTCTCACATGGAAGTACTTCATTAATATATATATTTTAATTAGCCCTATATTTTTTTTTGGATACTAGAGGAATCAACAATGACATCGGTATCGTACTCATGTGACACATGGTCAAATCCCAAAGTCTACCACTATAACCCCTAGGTGAGCCGAGGGAATCCCCCCGTGACCTGTCCATGTGTCTCCCTGGGTTCGAACCAACGGCCTGCACAATGGACCACAAACCTTAGCAAAACATGCGGTGGCCAACTGGCCCACCCCGTGGGGGTCTAATGAGTCCTATCTTAACTTACTCAATACATTAAATATATTAATTATACCTTTACAAATTATTAATTTAATAATACCTTCAATAAAGTAATAACACATTTCGATTAATCAGCTTTATAATATTTAACTTAGTAATTGAACAATTCGACATTTTCACTTATGATTTTCGTCATGGATATATTATTATTATAAATTTTAATTTAATACTAAACATAATAATAATACTAGTAATTAATTATTATCATAATTAAAAATAATAATTCATGGTAAATAACAATATCAACATTTATTTGTTTAATTACTAAGTACCCTAGCACTAATCTAGTACACTTTTATCAATAAACAAGGTATGTTTAATGGTTTAATTAATCACTAGAAACTATTAAATAATACAAATTTCCAAATTTTATTTTTATCTACAAAACTTCATATTGACGACACTTATCTTAATTCCTTATTACAATGTTTATATATAATTAATGAATAGCTTATTCGACTTGTTTTACACATATCCTCTAACTTAGCATTCATTATCTGAATTTAATCAATGCTTAATTAACACATTTACATACTACAACTTATTCAAGTATTCAACATATTAAGTATTTGTATATTGATACTAGCTTACATGTGCAAAGTGTGCATGCGTGGCCAACATATGCACATGTCAGAAATGTACTATAAGAAAACATCATCTCGCCTAATAATAATCATCCATGCAAGTAGAACACACATAAATATAACACAATTATTTTAGTATCCCTAGTTATTTTAAGAGTAACCAATTAATATTTCATATCATTATCTTTATGTTTACATTAGTTTAATCAATCAAGTACAAGGAAGGGTACCTACTACCACCAACTCAAGATTAAGGAATACCCAACCCTCAACAGTATGAACTAACATATCCTCACATCCTAAACTATGTCTACATGCTCCTTTTCCTTCCTATGCTAGTAGAAATTGGATGTTTATTATATTGACCCATCCACATAGAACCTGAGAGAGGTAGCATCATATAACTAGCAGACTTATCCTCTCATAGCAGGCATCTGATTTTTTTCATCAAAACAACTTGGGGTGTGTTCCTCAGCACAAACCTCCCATGACCCCGGGTATCATAGAAACATAGTGTGGAACATACATCCATCCCTCTCAATATCCTAGGTCTATACCTTATAAAAAAAAATCTTGTGTTGCTATCGATATTATTGTAATGTGTCATCATATCATCAATTTGGTAAATAAGGGTCTCTGCAAAATAAGTACTACAACACACTTCACATCAAGTATTCGACTATTAAATAACCCTTGTGTCCTGCATATTAGTACTTTGCAAACATACATTTATAACAATATCTCCATTCAATCATCATTTGGCCCATGTTATCAACATCATTTCCTTTCATCACAAAAAATCATTAAGTCAACCATATCATGGGAGGTATCCATGTACCACATCATATATATCACATTTCATCAAGGAAAACAATTAAACATACACTGTCATTATGAAATAAAGGAATCTCATGATAACCACGACATAGTAACTACATAAACATAATCATAACATCATAATTATAGTATCAACATAAGCATAGTAACATCATGAACATAGTAGCAACATACAATCCAGTCTAACATGTTGAAAATATAATTTACTCAGTCTAGTGGATTCCAATAGATAGTAAAAAAATATAGTGCAATATGTTTGACAGATAAACATCCCTAGTCAAAATATGGGGTGTTACATACACCCACACTTTGGTAAAAATTTTCCCGAATTTATGGTCGAAATAGTGAGGGAAAATATCGATGCATAGTGTTTTGATCCTCCCACGTTGTAGAACTGAGGCTCTACTTGTCTGATTGGACCTTTACTGGATTACACATACTAATGTTTACTAAAATTTACCCATTTTATCACCAATAGGAGTTTTGTTTTGTTCAATGTTTGCATAGGTTGTTTATTTGACCTATTCAAATTTCATGACTATACATAATCCATATAATAATTAACATCCTTGTTAAATTACTTTGTATTTCCTTTGATGTGATTCATAGGAAGACAATGTCTTCTATTTATGTTTTAAATTTGATTCTGAAACATTGTCACAACTCTTTCATAAAGAATTTCTTCATAATTTAACTTGGAAAGTGTGTTATTGCACCTAGTATGCAATCCCATTACCTCCCTTGTCGCTATCCTTAAACATGCCCACTTACACGAGTAATAAAAGATTCGCCAATTGTTTTAAGAATTAATTTTTTTTGGAAGGGTCTATCCATATGATATAGAGTTATTACTATGTATTTCTCATTAAAATAACTACTTTCCTTCATATATTATTTTTTCAATTTATACCTTACTATATCTATAGTTATACATTACACTTATAGGATACTATCCATGGAAATATCTTACCCTTTTAGGTAACTCTAGCCCCCTAATATTTTTCCTTCTCATTAATCCATCTTAATATTTAAATGCTGGGGTGAATATAGTCCATGCTCGTCGTTAGATTTCATAAACCAACATATGTTAAGCTATTTGTTGTGGCTACAACTATCATCCCTATTTTTTTTTACTTTTAGGGCCCCCTTTTGTTTTAGTTTTTTAGAAGGATTGGAATGTTTATATTTATCTCACAAAGATTTGTTTCATGACTTAAAATTTGGCAAAAGAGAAGTTGTCTTTCTTATGTATCGAATGCACTCCTAAGAGTCCTTCCGATGTATCGGAAGCGTAGTTGTCTAACTAGCCGATTCTCTTTGTCAAACACTTCTGAAGAGTCCTTTCGATGTATCGGGTGTTCCCTAGCATATTGTATCAGAAAAATTTTGTTGAAGGCCCTAGGAACCTAGTTCATATCCTTTCCAACGCATCGAGTCACCCGTGTCCTATATTGTTCTGATATTCGTAGAAATTTTGATATGTTTTTTTCTGCCGTGTCGCCTGCTTCTTTTGAAGCATTCCAAGAATTTAGTGATTTGTATGGTTGATGTTGTGGATGCAGAGTCCAACACATATCTGATCTCTTCCCAAATTTGGATCCGATGCCGGCGCGATACTAGTCATTTGTCTTGCCGATTGGTTGTTAAGCGTTTATCCATCTTAGCTTCTTAGTTTCTAGACACCTGAGACCTTCGAGTCCACTAGTAGGATCTATTTCGATACATTGTGGGCACTTACAGAGTCTTTTGCCCAAAGTTTTATTATGCTTTCATGTTCCAAGCCTTTAAAATCTCGTATGAGGATGTTCCACAGTTATTATCTCACAGTGTCGTTATCCATTTGGAGCCACGGAGCTGTCATTGTATGAACGATTTGTTAGCCAACAGGATCATGTTTGTCCAAGTCATTTCAACTTTCCAGGTAGGATTTCATCACTTGTCTCATTACTTGGCATGTTTTAGAATGGCTTGGTAAGGTTATGTTTGTTTTTCTTTCTCACGGGGGGAATTTGAATGCTGCAGTCGATATTTCATTTTTATTGTGGGGTTTTCCCTTATTCGTACAAGCCAAGGCCGTCGTTTCTTTTACTTGCCCTGGTTTTCATTTTTTTTGTAGCCTGCCATGAAATTTTATCTGACTTTTATTAATAGAAAGAGGGCAGTGGGAAGATAAGTGTTTTGCTATCTGCACCACTCCCTCATTTCCTCCATCAGATTATGGCAGAATTGCAATCATTGGTCAATTGGAGTAAGTTTTTTATGGGACGCCGTGGGAGGTATTTTCTTCTTAAGGTGAAAACCTTTTTTGTTCATTTAAGGGATCAATAGTCTGGGCATTTTCAAGGTTTTTCGTGTCGGTGGTATTGATATCGGTTGATGTGATGTTGTGGCAAAATCCCTAGGCCTTGTGTAGTAGAATATTTTGCCTATGACTTGTGTCTGAACCACCTATTGAAAGCTTAATCCTTGTTTTTTATTTCCTCATATACAAGAAAGCACGTTTTAGGGGTGAAGCAAGACTGGTTAATATGCATTATGATGATTTGGTAAATGTTCTGGTTAAATTCAGTTTGTCATTTTAGTATTGAGTTTATTAAATCATAGTTATATGTTTGAAATGGATTTAATCTAACATGCTTTGGTATGATCAAAACAGTCTCATCAGCCATATAGCAACATTTTCGAAAACAAAAGAAGAAGGTGCAGGTAGCAAACGAAGAACCAAAGATAGAAATCATAACCCAAGTCAAGGTTATATATGAAGATACCAAAGCAGTCGTGGGTATTGAACCTGAGTACAAATGGGGGGAAATATACCAAATGATTACCAATCGAAGTTTCCCAGATGTCGGATTGGAATATTTACCTATATATGCTAATATAGAAAGATCAGCAATCATGAAGGTTGCCACACGTCCAGAGCTTTTTTCATCTTCAGAGGTAACAGGTTGGATCCTCCCGAGGGCTGACGTGACAAAGATGATCTTGGATAATACTGAGGGGAAGGGTTATGCTACTTATAGCCCAGCTTATGTATCCATGGCCTACAAGCTACCAATGCCGCAGACCTATTTAACTGAAGGATGGTTGAAATACCTTAATCTAGATGTTTTGGAAAATGTCAAAGGGATGATGATTCATGGAAAGAATTTTCATACAAGGCCTTCTAGGGAGTATGAAACTATGATCCTTCGTACTCCCTATAGGTTGATAGCGTTGATATTGAATAGAATATTTGGAAGAGAAGACGGAAAGAATTTCAAACTGAGTTGGGTATCAGTCACCTTCTTTGTGGCCACTCAAGGTACCATTTTCAACTGGGAAAATATAGCGTCTAACAGTTTGCCTACCTTCATAAGTGCATCACTGGGAGGAGTCTCACAGAAGAAATCAGAGTTCTATATGAGATCAGTTCTGATCAATTGTATTTTTTGCATGCAGCCATTCCCATCTCTGAAGTGCTAATGGGATAAGACCAAGTCTACTGTATATGCTGCATATCAGATGTTGTAGGAACACAAGTATTTCAGTCACTATAAGAGTATTTGTGAAAACTTCACCATGCCATTATAAGGATTGATTTTCCTTGCGGAGTGTGAGTGCATGTCCAAAGAGGATTTGAAGGTTGTAAAGGATAATGGGCATTATTACTTGACAGAGGAAGGCTTGTATTTGAGGATGTTTGGCGGATCGAGGGTCCCTTCTCTTTTGCCATGTTGATGTATATGTAACTTCGGAATGTATTCTTATATGTATTTTATATATTGTAACCCGATGTTTATTCCGGGATGTTTCTATTATGTATTTGAGTCATATTATCTTACCCCGATGTTTCGATCGGGAGGATTATTAATGTTAACAAGTCTTTTCAAGTCATTAGGTAAGTCCCCACAGTTTCAGGGCACTTGGGTTATTATACACTAATTAAGGTGCAGGCTCGAGTAAGTAATTGTAAGTTAAGCCTACATGGTTGAGTGCACTTCAAGTCAACGGAAGAATATAAATAGAGAGTGAGAGTCTCTCTATTTATCACTTGTGAATTACATCACTTGCTCTCTCAAGTGTGGTGCACCTTTGGAGAAGGAAATACTTTGGCTTGACAGAAGACAGAAGGCTGCTGTTGTGTTGGGAGGTCATCTTACTGTTTTGGGTTTCACATCTTGTGGTGATACTATCTTAGAGGAAGTTGAGGGGTTTTCTCCATTTATGGTTTCCCCTATCAAAACTCTTTGTGTATCTTGTCTCATGTGATGTGCTTATGTTATTGCTGTGCTTGTTATTCTCTCAGTGAAAAGATCCTAACATAATGCTAGCTTAAATGTGATGAAAAACTAACATGGTATCAGAGCTAACCTGAGAAGAAGACATTGTGCAGCTACAGAAAATAGGGCTTCCTATTTTGTGGATATTCCTCCACATATTTTCAGCAAAAGTATGCTAGGATGACTCTCCATTGAAGGGTGCATCTTTTTGTCGATGCAGAATTCAATTTCAATCATTTTCAGTTTCGATGTGGAAATTAGGGCTTTCTACAAAAGAGGAATTTTTGGTGAGACCAGCATAGAATTTTTCTCCTCATCAAAACCGAAATTTAGAGACCTGGATCAAGAAATTTGGTTTGGTAAATCTCCGGGAAAGTCAAACCCTAGTTTGACCCCTAGCTAGGAGAAACCCTAAATACTAAAACTGCTAAGTTTTGGTAAAGTCGATATATTCCGATATTGGAGATGTTTCAGAAGCTAAAAATTGTAGGGGCCTAAGATAAACTCCTGATGAACACTGTGTCCAAAGTTCAGCCTCGGATTCGCTATATTCTGGGAGATATGATCTCTCCAAGTTAGGGTTCCATCCTCTTCGAGAAATCATCCATAAACAGGACACCTGGGGAGATCTGCAATATATTGGGCTACAGAGGTCCAAATGGAATTCCTAAAGATGTTCCAGAAAGGGCACAGACTTTACTTTCTGTGTTCCAAAGTTCAGACTCAGAAGATGAACCAGTGACACGTGGCATGCCATTCAACTTCGCTGTTATGAAAAGTCCTGTAACAGGTCACCTTGGGAAAAGGATCATAAATCCCAAATGGTGAAACCAATTATGATGAAACCTATGGTGTTGGATCAGGTACATGCGAGGTTACCTCAGTGAGAAATTTCAGACATAAAGGATCAGTAAGTTCGGAGATATCACAGAAACAGTAACAGGAATTTCTGCAGAAGAAATAAGAAAATTAGGGCTTCCTGTTCCGGGAGTTTCCCTCCACTATTTTCAGAAAAGGAGTACATTGGATAGCTCCATTTGAAGAGATCTATCTGTTCATCCAATAAAATCTGAAAGATTCCAAGTTTTGAAAATTAGGGTTTCTGTGACAAAACCTA
>LPNX011132008.1:186587-203079 GCA_001517045.1 Pseudotsuga menziesii | reverse complement strand
GTAAGAGTTGAAACAAATACATGATGAGATTGATGAAGATCTTAATCTTGGCTAAAAGGTTGAAGATGAAATTCTATACACTAGATGGATGCATAGAATGCTAGTAGCATAGAAAGCTACTTGTCACTCTGGTACAGAATGTTTTCACTGCATAGAGCACAGAAGACAGAGGGAGTATGATGCTCCGATTCAGAGGGAGTGACTACAGAATATCTTGAGGTTTGACATGGTACAACAGGATGAGCAGATTACTGATGACTCTAGGATTTACTGAGAGTAAAGTCGATTCCAACCTTTGCTCCAAAGTTGAAGGTGGAAGACCAGTGATGCTCCTGTTATGTGTCGATGCACTATTGTTCTAGGTATGGAGGTGTGGCAGAGTATATATGGAATATTCCTTGGACAAGGGAAGTATGAAGTAGAGATCCTGAAGAGGTTCAAGATGATGGACTGCATGGCCACACCTATGGCATCGAACTTGAAGCTATTGAGTGATGCTTCTTCAGAGACGGTTGATACTACGATGTATCGTCAGATGATCGGGTCCTTGATGTACCTGAGACCAAATATTTGCTTTGCTGTGAACACATTGAGACATGTTCACCTGATGGTTACAAAGCATGCAGGGGTACAATTTATTATGGGCTCAAGTACGATGCGAATATGAAGATTAACCTGGAGGGTTATGTTGATTCAGATTGGGCAGGAAGTGCCATCGATAAGAAGAGTACTTAAGGATGTTTCTTCAGTATGGGATCAGGTGTGATCTCTTGGTTTAGCAGGAAGCAATCCTATGTGGCACAGAGTACAACTGAAGCAGAGTATGTCGCATCTTGTTCAGCTAGTTGTGAGGCAGTATGGCTGCAGAAGCTATTGTCTGATATATTTGATCTCCAGTTGGATGCTACCTGTATACATTCTGACAACCAGAGTTGCGTGAAGTTGTCAGAGAATCCAGTGTTCCATGACAGGTTGAAGCATATTGAGATCAAATATCACTATATCAGGGATATGGTGCAGAGAGGAGCAGTAAAGCTCCTGTATGTTGCGACGGAGGAACATATAGCTGATGTATTGATGAATCCATTGGCTAGGCTAAAGTTTGAGTACTTCAGAGAGAGACTTGGTGTTCTCCAGATCGAGGCTTCCTCCCAGAGACAGTGATGTGTCATAGAGCCATTCTGACGAGCAGGTCAGATGTAAGGGCTGAGCCATTTTGTCATGGTGAGAGGATTGGTTCCTTCCATGACTGATATGAGTGCTGAGTTTGAGTGCCATTCTGTCGAGTAGGACAGATGTAAGGGCAGTGCCATTCTTTTCATGGCTAAAGGATTTAGTTCCTTCCATGTCAGATGTAAGTGCATAAATCTCTCCTCATTGTGGGTGAGAGTCTTCCATCATTGTGGCGGAGGTGGCTCCTTCCTGGATGGGATTGTGCCCTTCTGACGAGTAGGGCAGATGTAAGTGCAGAAATCTCTCCTCATTGCGGGTGAGAGTCTTCCATCATTGTGGCGGAGGTGGCTCCTTCCTGGATGGGATTGTGCCCTTCTGACGAGTAGGTCAGATGTAAGTGCAGAAATCTCTCCTCATTGCGGGTGAGAGTCTTCCATCATTGTGGCGGAGGTGGCTCCTGCCTGGATGGGATTGTGCCCTTCTGATGAGTAGGTCAGATGTAAGTGCAGAAATCTCTCCTCATTGCGGGTGAGAGTCTTCCATCATTGTGGCAGAGGTGGCTCCTGCCTGGATAAGATTGTGCCCTTCTGATGAGTAGGTCAGATGTAAGTGCAGAAATCTCTCCTCATTGCGGGTGAGAGTCTTCCATCATTGTGGCGGAGGTGGCTCCTGCCTGGATGGGATTGTGCCCTTCTGATGAGTAGGTCAGATGTAAGTGCAGAAATCTCTCCTCATTGCGGGTGAGAGTCTTCCATCATTGTGGCGGAGGTGGCTCCTGCCTGGATGGGATTTTTCCCTTCTAACGAGTAGGTCAGATATAAGTGTAGAAATCTCTCCTCATTATGGGTGAGAGTCTTCCATCATTGTGGCGGAGGTGGCTCCTGCCTGGATGGGATTATGCCCTTCTGACGAGTAGGTCAGATATAACTGCAGAGCCTTTTCAAAGATGATAGTTGATGTGTCCTATCATGCTGGTGAATGTGAGTGCTGGGCCTTTCTGATGTGATTGTAGTTTACTACATGACCGGATGTGAGTGCTGGGTGTGCCTTTCTGATGAGCAGGTCAGATGTAAGTGCTGGGTGAAGACCTACATGAGAGTAGGCCTACAACCAGCATGAAAAAGGTCTGGCTCTGTAGAACTTCCTATGATGAGATAGTACACACATGATGATGACCAGTGGAGATCCAGATTGAGCTATGATCCAGATCCAGCAGTGATGATCTAGATCGAGTGATGATCCAGATCTAGTCCAGTGATGATGATCCAGATCGAGTGATGATCTAGATTCAGTGATGATGATCCAGATCAAGTGATGATCTAGATCCTGTGATGATGTCCTATGATGATCCAGATCGAGAGATGATCCAGATCCAGATGACTTGAAGATGAAGATGACTTGAAGATGAAGAAGACTTGATGACAGAGATGACTTGAAGACGAACATGATCCAGTGATACAGAGAAGAAGACCAGTGCTGAAAATTGTGTCGAAAGAATACCTTCCTAGTTAAGAGGGAGTGTTGATGTATATGTAACTTCGGAATGCATTCTTATATGTATTTTATATATTGTAACCCGATGTTTATTCCGAGATGTTTCCATTATGTATTTGAGTCATATTTTCTTACCCCGATGTTCCAATCAGGAGGATTATTAATGTAAACAAGTCTTGTCAAGTCATTAGGTAAGTCCCCACAGTTTCGGGGAACTTGGGTTATTATACACTAATTAAGGTGTAGGCTCAAGTAAGTAATTGTAAGTTAAGCCTACATGGTTGAGTGCACTTCAAGTCAACGGAAGAATATAAATAGAGAGTGAGAGTCTCTCTATTTATCACTTGTGAATTACATCACTTGCTCTCTCAAGTGTGGCGCACCTTTGGAGAATGAAATACTTTGGCTTGACAGAAGACAGAAGGCTGCTGTTGTGTTGGGAGGTCATCTTACTGTTTTGGGTTTCACATCTTGTGGTGATACTATCTTAGAGGAAGTTGAGGGGTTTTCTCCATTTATGGTTTCCCCTATAAAAACTCTTTGTGTCTCTTGTCTCATGTGATGTGCTTATGTTATTGTTGTGCTTGTTATTCTCTCAGTGAAAAGATCCTAACATAATGCTAGCTTAAATGTGATGAAAAACTAACATGCCAAGTACGCTACAGATTATGATATTCATAAGGAGGTAGTAAGGCAGTTGTCATTGATGGAGTTGGTAACTTCCTATTCGAGTAGAAGAAGGTTGTGTATCCCCGAGTCTCGTTCTATATAGGGAGTTACAAGTTCTACAAAGTAAAGAGTGCATCAGAATTTGTAAAAGAGATGGAATATTTTCACTTGGGGGAGATGAGTTTTCATAGGAATGACTGCGAGGATAAGGTTGATAATCATTGTACTACAACATGGGTGCATTTCAAGTATGTAAACTTTTGGGATAAAGATGAAGAAATCTTCCGAAATGCTCAAAATATGACAGCTTTGAGGAGGAGATTTAAGCAAAAGATAACTACGGTTGGTGGAAAGGGGAAAGATATTGAGCAACAGAAGAAGCAAGAAGAGGAGGATTCCAAGAAAAGACAAGAGGAGGCACTCAGATTATCCCAAAAAGAAGAACAATGGTTGGAAGCAGAAGAAGAACAAAAAAGAAAAGCCAAAGAGCAAGCTGAGAAAAGGTCAGCAGAAGAAGAAATTGTGTAAAAGAAAGGAGAAGAAGAAGCTCAGAAAAAACAGGAGGAGAATGAGAGGTTAAGACTAGAAGTAGCTGATAAAGAAAAAGAACATACCGAGAAAGTAGATGAGGAGTTTTGGAAGAAATAGCAAGTGGAACAAGATTATGCATACCGGGAGAAAACTCACTCTTATGATGATTTGGTAGAATCCTTTTGTTGGAGACATTTACCACACCGTACAGACTCATTTTGGTCAATTTGGCCTAGTTAAACCACTATGCTAAGTTTTAGTGACTTAATTGACATTAGAGGAGCACTGTATGACATCAACATGAGCAGACCCATGCCTACCTTCAGTCAAGGAGGCCAACTAAGCCTTCTCCTTCATTCAGAGAGGCTAACTCGAGCACTCTAGGGATGATCTAAGTGACATAAATGCACTTAATTGATAACAGATGGTTATCATAAGTTAAACAAAGTAGTGAAGGAGCCTCCTTTCATTAAATTGATTATTTAATGAACTGGAGTCAACAGGGGCACCTCCAACCACTTCTGATGGTCAGTTATACTTCAGTTAACCTCATCGGGGTTCATTGGAGTTATTGATGCGCTACCACTTGTTGGTTGGATTGCAGTGACATGTGTCTAAGATACTTTCAGTTAGACTCAGTCATTTATTGCACTTCGACTTCAGTTAGGACTCAGTTGAGTCAACTAGGGTTTTGATCAGTGGTTAACTTGAGTGTTCACTGTGGCTTACATTTAGTTAAGCTAGACTCACTCATTCAATTCGAATGACCTCCTTGGGAATTTGAATTGTCTTGGCATTCATGCATCTTGCATGATCATTGTATTGTATCATCATTCTTAGTTTTTATTATACAGAGCTGCTACTTCCATTGCAGCACCATTTTGCCAATTTTATGAATATTTGTCTGTATTCTTTGTTAGCATTAGAGGAAATTTGAGGTCTAAAATAGGCATCCTAAGGAAAATAATAAAATAATAAAATAATAGTTATTAATTTTGGAGGAAGAATGAAAAAAACTATTTTTCTTGTTCGTATTTTTGACATATCTCATGTTTTTATTCAAATTTCGAGCAGGAGAGCTTGTTGGATGTGAAATTTAATTAATCATCCAATGAGTACCCACATTGAATACTTTTGACAGACCTCTCTACCACAAAAACAAGAAATACCTAAAAAAATGTGATGATGACATCATCATCACATTTTTCAGGTATTTCTTGTTTTTGGGGTAGTGGGGTCTGTCAAAAGTATGTAGTGTGGGTACACATTGGATGCGGAATTAAATTCTGCGTCCAACAAGATCTCCCGTTTGGAATTTGAGTAAACACACAGGGAGATATGTCGAAAATACAAACCAAAAAAGTAGTTTTCTTTTATGACAAATATGTCAATTCAACTATTATGGTTGACTCATTTTATTGAAATTCTATTGGTTCTTGAGTTACAACTTACAAAATTTATTGTTGTCATGTTTTCTTATAAGGCACATTTTAGACCCCAAATTTCCTCTAATGACTATGTTTTCAGTTCCTAGACCACTGTGACAAATTAATATGGTATCAAAGCTCACTACAGGACGAAGCTCAGATCTCTCAAAAACAAGGTTTTTGATAGATATTGCATGAAAAATTGAGCAAAGCTCAAAAATTCCAGCACTGCAGTAGAAGCCAAGGCTTACCACTTAATACCCAGAGTAAAGAAATTGTTCGTCAAACTTGCTTCATCAACTATGTTGGGTGTGATGAAAGCCTAAAATGTGCAGGCTATTCGACCTTACGGTGCCCCTTTTGTTGTGATTTGCAGGTTTTTTAAAGGTGAAAGAATTCTCTCCTGTAGTTTCATATGGCTTCTTCCGTAGAACTCTTGAATTCATTCAATTTCCACTCATGGAAAGGAGACATGGAGATCCAGCTACATGCCAGAGGACTCTATAGGGTCACTATAGACAATGAATAAGAGCCTACTTCTATGACAGACAAAGCTAGATTCTTAAACAAGAAAGATGAAGCATTCAGATTCTTGTGCTTCTCTGTTTCTCGGGATCTTCTTTTCCATCTCTTGGGATTGAAGACTCCTAAGGAAATCTGGGACAAATTGGAAACCCTGTATGGAAAATAGGATGATTTGAGAGTATACCATCTTGAGAATGAGTTGATCTCTCTCCAACCTTCCAATTTCGAGACTTTGAATGATTTTTTCACAAAGTTCAAGCACATTGTCTTACTGTTGAAGCAATGTAAGGTGGAGAAGGAGGATTATCAGCTCATACTTGCCATACTCTCCAAAATTGGAGCTGATTATT
The DNA here is from genome assembly GCA_001517045.1 of Pseudotsuga menziesii. Lineage (NCBI taxonomy): Eukaryota > Viridiplantae > Streptophyta > Pinopsida > Pinales > Pinaceae > Pseudotsuga > Pseudotsuga menziesii. The sequence continues at coordinate 196,910 of LPNX011132008.1, read as the reverse complement.
CGGTGTTTGTCTCTACATTCTATGCGGGGAATCTCACAACCCCTGGATGGAAGATTCCTTCACTCAATGCCTTCATTCAATCCCTAACAAGTGAACATGATAAGCTTGTCCAGATGGGGATCATCAGATCCTCCCGTGAACAAGCCCTCCATGTCTTGGGGCCCAAATATCTGAAGGGTAAAGAAAAGTAGCAGAAGAACCCTAAAACCAAATTCCAAGCTCCTAAGCCTAAAGTTGAAAACCAACAGCATGAAGAGTCTTCTGGCTCAAAGAAGAACAAAGGAAAAGGGCATCATGGAAAGGAAAAAGTCAAGTGTTCATACTGCAGGAAGGGCTTCCACCCTAAACATGCCTGCATGAAAAAGAAATTTGATGAAGCTACCTCTCTCCTTAAGAGAAATCACATCAATATTCTGGAAATCTTTCAAAGGAGAGATCAGCAAGATCGAGAACCACAGCATGAAATAGGTCATACCCTCATCGAAACTACTTCGAAGTCCAAATTGCTCTTGATAGATTCTAGAGCTTCGCACCCCATGATGGATGAAAGAGACTCCTTCTCATCTTTGGAGACCGGCAAATCCATTCCCATCCACATGGGAGATTACTCCACCATAATTTCCGAAGGACAAGGTACTCTTGATCTTGAACATGGCTACTTTTCAAATGTTATGTACGGACCAGCTCTGGCATCAAACCTTAGTTTTTATCAAATGACACATAGAGGAGTTCCCAAGAGAGTATCCTTTAGCCCTAATGATGTAGAGATCATAGAAATTGCACCCGAGAAACTTGTTGCAAAAGGCCTTGCAAACCATCTTGCAAAATCCTATGAGTTCTCCCATTTTTTGGCAGATGCAAAGCCCGCTGCATCGCTGACTCATGGAAATGAAGTTAGTATACTGTGGCATGAGAGGTTCAGCCATATGAACTTCAAATACTTGCAGAAATTATAGAAATATTCTATGGTTTAAGGCCTCCTGGTCTTCAAGGAAACCACTGGAATTTGCAAGGGCTGTGTTGTTGGAAAGCACCCTGAGCATAAGTTCGATCGGGGGAAGGAAAGCTGAGCATCATGCATCTTGGGACTGATACATTCTGATATCAGTGGTCCCATGCCTATCACATCCATGAATGGATAAAGGTATCTTATGAATTTCATTGATTATTTTTCCAAGTACACATGGGTTTTCTTTATCAAAAAGAAGTCTGAAGTCTGTGAAAAAATCACTGAATTGAAGGCCTTGGTTGAGAATGCATCTGGCCAAAAGATCAATATCTTGAGATATGATAATGGTGGGGAGTACGTCAATAATTAGTTTCTTCACATATGTTCCCAAAGTGGTATTCAGGTCCAACATTCAGTTCCCTACACTCCCCAGCAGAACGGTGTAGCAGAGAGGAAGAATCGGTCTCTCAAGGAGATGACCACCTGTATGTTGGAATCAAAGAAGTTGGCTGCAAATTTGTGGGCTGAAGACATGCATGATGCAGCATATATTCAGAACAGAGTTCCATAGTCATCCATGAAAGGGAATACCCCTTTCGAAGCATATTTCGAACACAAGTTGGATGTGTTGAATTTGCGGGTGTTTGGGTCCACTGCATGGGCCCGAATTCCACTTGATAAAAAGAGGGCTTTGCAACCACAAAGCATAGAATGCCTATTTATTGGGTATCCTGATGAATAAAAAGGTTTCAATCTATTGGATATCAAAACAAAATATTTCATCATTGAAAGGAGTGTCAAGTTCGATGAGCCTCTTCAGGAGGTGGAACTAGTGAAGGAGAAAATTGCTAAATTCCCTTCCTATTCTACTGAATATTTGGATGATGAAATTGGGGGTGATGATGCTGATTTGGATCCTCTCATTTCTGATATCAGTGTATAGAAAACATTAGATGCTGAATCAGAACCTAAAGTATAAAATCATCACCCAACAGACACTCTCCTCCGCAGGAGATAACATTGGAAATTTGGATGATTCAAGGAGAACCCAGTCTGATTTCCAAAGAGAAGGTATTGCACTCTCTTATACTGATTATTTGCTATCCAAATCTTGTTATTTTATGATAATTTCATACCCTAAGTCTTACTACCATGCTCGGAAGGATTCGAGATGGCAAGTTTCCATGGATGAAGAGATGAATTCTCTTCAGTAAAACACTACTTGGGAGCTAGTTTCTCTTCCTCCGGGAAGGAAATTGGCTCAATGCAACTGGGTGTTTCAGAATAAGGTTGCTGTAGATGGAAGAAACTACAAATATAAGGCAATGCTAGCGGCAAAAGGTTTCTCCCAGGTCCAAGGTGTGGACTACCATGATACTTTTGCACTGGTTGCAAAAATGGACTCCATCCGCCTAGTTTTGGAAATTTCAGCATCTAAGCATTGGGAAGTGCATCATATGGATGTTAAGTTAGCCTTTCTGTATGGAGATATTCATGAGGAGATATACATGAATTATCTTGAGGGATACATTTCTGATCCATCTTTGGTTTGCAAGCTAAAGAAGTCACTATACGGGTTAAAATAGGCCCCAAGAGAGTGGTATTCCAAGATGGATTCCTTCCTTCTCTCGCAAAAATTCCAAAGGTGTAGATCAGATACAAATGTGTATATACAGCAGTCTAATGGTAATTTTATTATTATTGTTTTATATGTTTATGACTTACTGATCACAGGTAGCACAGTTGCTTCCATTTCACTCATCAAAACTGCTCTCCATAATGCATTTGAAATGAGCAATTTGGGGCTCGAAATTGAGAAAAATTATCATGGGATAATGGTCACTCAGTCCAAATACATATCAGACCTATTATTCTATTTTAACATGGCTGAATGTAGAGCTGCTCCATTCCCTTTCTTTTCAGGGATCAGCCTTGAAGAAGGAAAAAGCACACCTCCTATGGACTGGACTATTTATCGACAACCGATTGGTAGCTTGTTGTACTTGACTCATTCTTGGCCTGATATATATTATGCCATGAATTATACATAAAGATACATGCAGCATCCCCATGATATTCATTGGAAGGAATCCAAGAGGATCCTCCAGTACATTCAGGGAACCAGGACCTATGGCATTCACTATGCTGTAGACTCCAAGCTAGAGCTGGTTGGATACACAAATTATGATTGGGCGGGTGATTCTATTGATTGAAATTCAACTTCTGGATATGTATTCATTTTTGGTGGCATCCCCATTTGATAGTATAGGAAAAAGCAGGCCGCCATAGCATTGTCTTCAGCAAAGGCCGAGTATCGAGGAGCGATGAATACTTGCATCCAAGTTGTTTGGTTGCAAGGAATTCTTTCAGAGTTTGATCTTGGTAGTACTTTTTCCACTGTCCTCTTTTGTGACAATCAAAGTTCTATTAAGATATCCATAGATCCAGTTACCAGGAGAAGGACCAAGCATGTAGAGATACACATGCACTATATCAGGGAGCTAGTGCATGACAACACCATCATTCTACAATACTGCCTGACTGATGAGTAGATTGCAGACATCTTCACCAAGATATTTTTAGAAAATAAGTTCACTTACCTCCGTTCACTGTTGGGGGTAATTTCATCAAGGTGACCCAACTACTTTCAGTGTTCAACTTGAGGGGGGGGTTTCCCACTAGGTTTTCCCCCTTTTCCTCCCTTAGTTTGTTTTGAGCATTGTTTGAGTTTTATTATTGTACAGGGTGACCTATGGCCTTTTTTTCGGGGCCCTAGCATTCTTATGCACTTTATGTTTTCTACTTGTCTTGAGTATAGCTTAAGGGGGGGTGTTGGAGACATTTACTACCATACACACTCATTTTGGTCAATTTTCCCTAGTTAAACCATTATCCTAAGTTTTATTGACTTAATTGACATCAGAGGAGCACTGTATGACATCAACATGAGCACACCCATGCCTACCTTCATTCAAGGAGGCCAACTAAGCCTTTTCCTTCATTCGGGGAGGCTAACTGGAGCACTCTGGGGGGTGATCTGAGTGTCATAAATGCACTTAATTGATAACTAATGGTTACAATAAGTTAAACAGAGTAGTGAAGGTGCCTCCTTTCATTAAATTGATTATTTATTGATTATTTAATGAACTAGAGTCAACAGGGGCACCTCCAACCACTTTTGATGGTCAGTTATACTTCAGTTAACCTCATCGGGGTTCATTGGAGTCATTGATGCACTACCACTTGTTGGTTGGCTTGCAGTGACATGTGTCTGAGCTACTTTCAGTTAGACTCAGTCATTTATTGCACTATGACTTCAGTTAGGACTCAGTTGATTCAATTAGGGTTTTGATCAGTGGTTAACTTGAGTGTTCACTATGGATTACATTCAGTTAAGCTAGACCCACTCATTCAATTCGAATGACCTCCTTGGGAATTGGAATTGTCTTGGAATTAATGCATCTTCCATGATCATTGTATTGTATCATCGTTCTTATTTTTTATTATACATAGCTGTTACTTCCATTGTAGCACCATTTTTGCAATTTTATGCATATTTGTTTGTATTCTTTGTGAGACTATGTTTTCAGTTCCTACACCACTGTGACAAATTAATACGTTTGTCCCATTTTACAACACAATAGAAGGAAATCCAGTTCCGACATTAGGGATTGAATTAATCCCTTTTATTCCATCCCTAGAAGAAGAAGTGGACGATCTGAACACGATCTTTTATGACAAAGCTAGAAAGATAATTTTCGAAAGAACGAAGAAGAAAGTGGACACTGGAGAAAAGAAGGGAGTTATGGTGACTAAGAAGACAATTGTTCATGGGATTGACAAAGACCCGAGACTTATGGAAAGGGAAGGTGTAGCCTCAGCCCTAGCTAATGAAGACAATGTTGATAAAATAATGACGGATTTGGAACAATCTTAGAAGAAGATTGCTCAAATGAAAGAAACTATAAAAAGGGAAAGAGATGAAGGTCAAAGTCTGAAGAGAAAATATGAAGACATGATTAGTACGATTAAGGATTCCAAGGAAGAATGCCAAAATTTATAGTTTGAAAAGGATGCTTTAGTGTTATCAGTAAACATCATTGAAGGAGAGAAAAAAGATCTAGAGAAGCGGGTCATGGAAGTAGTATAGAAAGGGGATATGGCAAAAAGAAGAGTAGAGGAGCTAGAAGCCCATAACCTTTTTCTTGGAGAATAGCTGTAAATTCAAAAGGAGAAATAGATGGAAATTGCTCCATTCCAGAATTTAGCTTCGATGCTGCAAAAGGAGATAAATCAGTTGTTGCTAAGCCTTGCAGGGGAAGTGTATAGAGTTAATAAAATCGAGGACAGACTAAAATATATAGAACTCAGCTCAACACAATTCTGGAGAAGATTACCAGATGTAGTCAAGCTTGTAAAAAATCAGTTAGCTTGGATAGCAACCCATTCAACCTTTCCAGCTAACATGCCTCAAAAATATGCAGGAGGTCTTAAAATGGAAGTATCCATATTAAATTTTGGTTGTATAATGATGGTTAGGTTAAATTTTGCCATTGAAAAAACTATTGAGAAGTGTGTCGAATTGTACAAAGGCATACGTCTGGTTCACATTCAGTGCATGATTCTAACAAAATCCCCGTATCAGGTGTTTCCAGTCAAAGAAGAACATATGAAGAATTTGCAAAAGAGGCTGGAAAGTGGAGAGGAAAACATATTCAAGCTCGAAGTTGTTAGTGAAGAAGATATCAAAATTTGGATTATACAGGCATCAGGTCACAAAATCAAGTTAGAAGAAGCTTTGAGTCATATTACAACCAAAGTGAGGAAAATTGAATATCAACTGTTAAAGCATGAGGTGGGAGTTCGTGTATTGTAGCCAGCAGAGTTCCAGGTCATCAGTGAGTAAGCACAAGCTTGGGTTGTTTTTGTCAAGACACCAGTTGGGCCTACTTAGTTTTGTCTTATTCATAACTGGAAGCTTATGTAATATTTTGTATTTATCCCTTTTTCTAAGTGCATGCACTATAAGATAAGTTTTTGTAAAGGAAGAGTCGAAGGAGCCCAAAAGGATAAACGCATGAGTCATAATTTGTTTTGTATAAGTAGAGTTGACTCATGAGTAAACAAAAAAGTTAATTTTCTTTTATGACAAATATGTCAATTCAACTATTATGGTTGACTCATTTTATTGAAATTCTATTGGTTCTTGAGTTCCAACTTACAAAATTTATTGTTGGCGTGTTTTCTTATAAGGGCCATTTTAGACCCCAAATTTACTCTAATGACTGTGTTTTCAGTTCCTAGACCACTGCGACAAATTAATATGGTATCAGAGCTCATGACAGGACGAAGCTAAGATCTCTCAATAACAAGTTTCTTGACAGATATTGCATGAAAATTTGAGCAAAGCTCAAAAATTCCAGCACTGCAGCAGAAGCCAAGGCTTACCACTTAATACCCCAAGTACGGAAATTGTTGGTCAAGCTTGCTTGATCAACTATGCTGGGTGTGATGAAAGCCTAAAATGTGCAGGATGTCTAAACTTATGGTGCCCCTTTTGTTGTGATTTGTAGGTTTTTAACAGGTGAAAGCATTCGCTCCAGCAGTTTCATATGGCTTCTTCCGTAGAACTCTTGACTCCATTCAATTTCCACTCATGGAAAGGATACATGGGGATCCAGCTACATGCTAGAGGAATCTATAGGGTCACTATGGACACTGAAGAAGAGCCTTCTTCTATGACAGACAAAGCTAGATTCTTAAACAAGAAATATGAAGAATTCAGATTCATGTGCTTCTCTGTTTCCCGGGATCTTCTTTTCCATCTCTCGGGATTGAAGACTCCAAAGGAAATCTAGGACAAATTGGAAACCTTGTATGGAAAATAGGATTATTTGAGAGTATACCAGCTTGAGAATGAGTTGATGTCGCTCCAACCTTCCAATTTCGAGACCTTGAATGATTTTTTCACAAAGTTCAATCACATTGTCTTATTGTTGAAGCAATGTAAGGTGGATAAGGAGGATGATGAGCTCATCCTTGCCATACTCTCCAAAATTGGAGCTGATTATTCGGTGCTTGTCTCTACATTCTGTGTGGGGAAGATGACAACCCCTGGATGGAAGATGCCTTTAATCAATGCCTTCATTGAGTCCCTAACAAGTGAACATGACAAGCTTATCCAGATGGGGATCATTAGATCCTCCCATTATCAAGCCTCCAATGTCTCGGGGCCCAAAGATCTGAATGGTAAAGGAAAGCAGCAGAAGAACCCAAAAACCAAATTTGAAGCTCCTAATCCTAAAGTTGAAAACCAGCAGCATGAAGAGTCTTCTGGCTCAAAGAAGAAAAAAGGAAAAGGGCATCATGGAAAGGAAAAATTCAAGTGTTCATACTGCAGGAAGGGATTCCACCCTGAGCATGCTTGCATGAAAAAGAAACTTGACAAAGCTACATCTCTCCTTGAGAGAAATCACATCAATCTTCTAGAAATCTTTCAGAGGAGAGATCAGCAAGATCAAGAACCACAACATGAAAGAGGTCATGCCCTCATCGAAAGTACTTCGAAGTCCAAATCATTCTTGATAGATTCTAGAGATTCAAACCACATGATGGCTGAAATAGACTCCTTCTCATCTTTGGAGACCAGCAAATCCATTCCCATCCACATGGGAGATTACTCCACCATCATTTCCAAAGGACAAGGTACTATTGATCTTGAACATGGCTACTTTTCAAATGTTCTGTACATACAATCTCTAGAATCAAACCTCCATTTTTATCAAATGACACATACAGGAGTGCCTAAGAGAGTATCCTTCAACCCAGATGGTGTAGAGATCACAGAACTTGCACCTGAGAAACTTGTTGCAAAAGGCCTTGCAAACCATCATGCAAAAACCTATGAGTTCTCTCATTTTGTGGAGGATGCAAAGCCCACCACATTGCTGACTCATGGAAATGAAGTTAGTAGACTATGGAATGAGAGGTTCAGATATCTAAACTTAAAATAATTGCGGCAATTATATAAATATTCTATGGTTTAAGGCCTCTCGATCATCAAGGAAACCACTGGAATTTGCAAGTGCTGTGTTGTTGGAAAGCACCCTCAGCATAAGTTCAATTGGGGGAAGGAAAGCCGAGCATCATGCATCTTGGGACCAATACATTTTGATATCAGTGGTCCCATGACTATCACATCTATGAATGGATCAAAGTATATTCTGGCTTTCATTGATTATTTTTCCAGGTACACATGGGTCTTCTTTATCAAAAAGAAGTTTGAAGTCTGTGAAAAATTCACTGAATTGAAGGCCTTGCTTGAGAATGCATCTGGCCAAAAGATCAAGATATTGAGATATGATAATGGTGGGGAGTATGTCAGTAATTATTTTCTGCACATATGTTCCCAAAGTGGTATTCAGGTCCAGCATTGAGTTCCCTACACTCCCCAGCAGAACGGTGTAGCAGAGAGGAATAATCGGTCTCTCAAGAAGATGACCACCTGTATGTTGGAATCAAAGAAGTTGGCTGCAAATTTGTGGGCTGAAGCCATGCATGCTGCATCATATATTTAGAACAGAGTGCCACACTCATCCATGAAAGGGAATACCCCTTTCAAATCATATTTTAGACACAAGTCGAATGTGTCGAATCTACGGGTGTTTGGGTCCACTGCATGGGCCCGAATTCCACTTGATAAAAGGAGGGATTTGCAACCACAAAGCATAGAATGTCTATTTATTGGGTATCCTAATGAATCAAAAAGTTTCAAGCTACTATATATATAAAAAAAAAATTAGATCATCATCGAAAGGAGTGTTAAGTTCAATGAGCCTCTTCAGGAGGTGGAATTAGTGAAGGAGAAAAATGTTGAATTTCCTTCCTATTCTACTGAATATTTGGATGATGAAATTGGGGGTGATGACCCTAATATGGATCCTTTGATTTATTATATCAGTTTACAGCAAACATCATATGCTGAATCAGAACCTGGAGTACAAAATCATCTCCCAACATGGGCCCGACAGACACTCTCCTCCGCAGGAGATAACATTAGAAATCTAGATGATACAAGGAGAACCCAGTCTGATTTCCAAAGAGAAGGTATTGCGCTCTCTTGTACTTCTTATTTACTCTCTGAATCTTGTTATTTGATGATAAGTTCAGACCCTAAGTCTTACTACCATGATATGAAGGATCTGAGATGGCAATTTGCCATGGATAAAGAGATGAATTCTCTTCAGAAAAACACTACTTGGGAGCTAGTTTCTCTTCCTTCAAGAAGGAAATTGGTTCAATGAAAGTGGGTGTTTCAAACTGAGGTTGTTGTATATGGAAGCACCTAAAAATATAAGGCAAGGCTGGTGGAAAAGGGTTTCTTCCAGGTCCAAGGTGTGGACTACCATGATACTTTTGCACCGGTTGCAAAAATGGACTCCATCCGCCTAGTTTTGGAAATTTCAGCATCTAAGCATTGGGAAGTGCATCATATGGATTTTAAGTCAACCTTTTTGCATGTAAATATTCATGAGGAGATGTACATGAAGCATCTTAAGGGATAAATTTCTGATCCATCTTTGGTTTGCAAGCTAAAGAAGTCACTATATGGGTTGAAATAGGCCCCAAGAGAGTGGTATTCCAAGATGGATGCCTTCCTTCTCTCGCAAAACTTCCAAATGTGTAGATCAGATCCAAATGTGTATATACAAAAGTATAATGGTCATTTGATTATTATTGTTTTATATGTTTATGACTTACTGATCACAGGTAGCACAGTTGCTTCCATTTCAGTCATCAAAACTGCTCTCCACAATGCATTTGAAATGAGTGATTTGGGGCTCTTAAAACAAATTTTGGGGCTCGAAATTGAGAAACATTATGATGGGATAATGGTCACTCAGTCCAAATAAATATCAGACCTGTTATTCAAGTTTAACATGGCTCAATGTAGAGCTGCTCCATTCCCTTTCCATTCAGGGATCAACCTTGATGAAGGAAAAAGAGCACCTCCCATGGACTGGATAATTTATCGACAGCCGATTGGTAGCTTGTTGTACTTGACTCATTCTTGTCCTGATATCTGTTATGCCATGAATTATGTATCAAGATACATGAAATATCTCCATGATATTCATTAGAAGGCAGCCAAGAGGATCCTCCAGTACATTCAGGGAACCATGACCTACAACATTCACTATGCTGCAAACTCTGAGCTAGAGCTGTTTGGATACACAGATTCCGATTAGGCGGGTGATTCTATTGATTGAAATTAAACTTCTAGATATGTCTTCATTTTTGGTGGTGGAACCATTTGTTGGTCTAGCAAAAAGCAGGCCACCATAGCATTGTCTTCAGTAAAGGCCAAGTATCGA